>JAJPUD010003634.1:126772-168766 GCA_023553655.1 Myrmecobius fasciatus | reverse complement strand
TAGGGGCAGCTAGGTGGCGCAGTGGATAGAGCACCAGCCCTGAAGTCAGGAGGACCTGAGTTCAAATCTGGTCTCAGACACTTCCTAGCTGTGTGACTCTGGGCAAGTCACTTAATCCCAATTGCCTCAGCAAAAAGCAAAAAAAAAAAAAAAAAAAAAAGTTTAGGCAAACTCTCCCCATAGCATTCTCTTGAATGTCAAATAAATAAGATTAGTCTGAGAGGTTCTGAACTTGATGCTGATGCTTTGTTATTCCTACTTCCTTTTCTGGATGTTCACTAACCTTGTCTTTCATGATTCATTCTAGAATTTCCCCAAGAGTTGAGTCAAGCTTACTCTTTTTTTAAAAATGGGAATTATATTTGCTCTGTAGTACTTGAGGAACTTCTTCTGTTTTATGATGATGATGATGATGATAACAGCATCTAGCATTATGTAGTGCTATAATGACTGTCCAGAGGCAGAATTTGAACTCAGTTCTTGATTCAAGGTTCAGTATTCTAACCATTATTCTATCAGGGTTACCTTTTAAATATATCTGATAGTGACTTAGTAATAATATCTGCTAGTTCTTTAGGCTGTTGTTTTTTGCCACTTTTAAAATGTAATTCATTCAGTCCAAATAATAAATTAATCATTAGCAGGAAGGTATTCTTTTACTCTTTCTGTATTTATCTTAGATAGCGAATCAGGAAGATATGGACTCAAATTCAGTCTTTTGGCACTAAAAAAAGTTTATTAATACTCTAAAAACATTGTTGTCTCTTCCCAGTGAGCCCTCCCTTGACTCTGGTAATAGAACCCCTTGCTTAAGAAGTATAGTTAAACAAAACAATCTGGAGTTGTAAATTTTAGAAAACAATGTGGAATTATATGCAGTTATAAAACAGAATATGGCCTTTGACCCAGATATATCCCTGATAGAGATCAGAGAAAGAGAAAAAGGTTCTATATGGTCAAAAATATTTATAACATCTCTTTTCTGTGATGCCAAAGCATTACTAAGGGTATTCCCATCAGTTGGGAACTTGTTAAATATACTGTAGAATATGAATGTGCTATAAGAAATGCTATTTTTTACAATTGTGCTATAAGAGATGAGGAAAAAGATGATTTCAGAGAGACATGGGAAGACTTATATGAAATGACACAAAGTGAAGTGAACAGAATCAGAACAATTTATACTCTAACATAAGTGTTATAAAAATGAATACTTTGGGAAGACATATAAACTGATGTGAAATGAAATAAGCAGAGCCAGAAGTATGTCTTGTGTATAAAACAAGCAAATTTGAAAGCTAAAAGATGTCTCATCAGCCCAATGGCTGGGTTTGATTCCAGAGGACTGATGATGAAACAGGCTATTGATCTCTTGACAGAAACATGACAGAGTCATAAAATGTGACATCTGATGAATAAGAATTTTTTCCTTGTCTTTGCCTTTTTGATACAAGGATTTTGTTTTTATACTTCTTTTTTGTTCATTGGGATGGAAGAGAGAGAAAATAAAATTTATGTTAATGTAAAAAATAAAAATTGATTTAAAATAAATAAAATAATGCATACATTGGTCCTGTCTACCAATCTTGGCTTCATTCTGCATTTAATAGTCTACCATCTCTCTGATAGAAGGCAGGAAGGATGCTTCATGGTCAATTATTGGAAGTTGTGATTATCCACTGCATTAATCAATTATAAATTCTTTCTTTTACATTGTCATGGTCATCATACAGATTAGCTTCCTGGTTTTGCTTACTTCACTGTAGAACAATTCATGTAGCCCTGATATTCATGTGAGACTGATTATTTGTAGACCATGCGCAAAATCATTTAACCTCTCAAAGATTCAGTTCTCTAAAGAAAACTTTCATAGGGTTCCTTGTGCTTCTAAGATAAAAGATAGACATCTCTGTTTGCCTTTTAAAACCTTTTGGAATCTAGCTCTATCCTGGTTTCCATACTGATTATGTATTATTCCCAATTATGTACTTGGTGTTCTGACCAAATTGACTTATTTGATGTTCCATAGATAAGACATTCCATCTCATTGCTGGGCTTTTGTACATCCAGTTCCTGATACCTGGAAAAGCTTTGTCTCCTCATTTTTACATCTGAGAATCCCTGGTTCCCTTCAAATTTCAGCTTAGGTGTCACTTTCTATGAGAAAGGCTTTAAAAATTTTTCCTCAGTTGTTCAGCCTTCCCCTCCCCTTCTATAATTACTTTTTCATGACATCATGCTTGCACAAGCTCTGGATAAAGTTTGATGCTCTTACACTTTCCCAGTCACCAATGGAGTGGAGCAGAGCTGTATGCTCTCAAGCTTTTTGGTGTGATGTTTTCTGCAATATTGCCACATGCCTTCAATGAGGACAAAAACAGCATCAAGATAAACTATTTAACTTGAAAAGGCTACAAACAAATACTAAAGAGGAGGGAGAGTTGGTGCAGGACTTTTTGTTTGCAGATTATTTTGCACTCAATGCAGACTCTGAAGCTGAAATGCAACACAGTATGGATTGATTCTCTCCTGGTTGTATTAATTCTGGGCTGACAATCAACAGCAAGATAACAAAGGTCCTCCATTAGCCAGCACCACACTATTCATACATTAACCATTGATCACAGTAAATGGAGGAATTGAATTCTGTATATAAATTCACTTATGGCAGTAATACTTTCCAAGGATATCACATACATAATGATGTTGATGCATGCACTCATTGCTAGATCTATCTGAGCATTTGGGAGGCTCTGAAAAAAAATTGTGGAAAAGAAGAGATTTTAGGCTGCCTATGAAACTGAAGGTCTACAGAACCAATTTCATTGTTGTATACTTGTGAAACCTAGACAATCTACCAGAGTCATGATAGAAAATTGAACTACTTCCATTTGAATTGATTTAGGAATATTCTAAAGACCACCTGGCAAGATAAAGTAGCAGATACTAAGGTCTTTTCTGGAGCTAAAATGCTAACCATTTGAAATCTACTGTAGAGAACACAGCTCCAGTGGGCTGGCCACAAAGCCCAAATGCCAAATATATATTTACCTAAAAGACTGTTTTATGAAGAACTCATACAAGGCAAGTGCTCTCATAGAGGTCAGAGGAGGCAAAGGACATTCTAAAGGTGTCTCTGAACAACTTTAGTATCATTTGGGAGACTCTGGAACAGGACTGCCCATTATGTCACACACATATGAAAGAAGGCCGTGTGCTCTATGAGCGAAGAAGAATTTTGGAAGCATAAAGGAAATACATAGATCTAGAGACATCTTCATCCTGAATGTTCAAATAGACTATTTGTACCCAACCTTTGTTAGAGACTTCTGAGCTGTTACTGTACTGAACAGCCACAATCAAACATACTATACCTTGACCCCAACATCCATAATGTCATTGGTCCTCTTTGAGTATGAAGGATGAACAATACAATTACTTTTTATGTATTACTCACCTGTGGACATGTTGTTTTCCCCAGTAGAATGTAAATTTTTAGAGACAATTTCTTTTCTTTCTTTCTTTTTTTTTTTTACTATCTATCATCATCATTTAGCACATGTAGTAAGTATTTAATAAATGCTTATTGAATTGCATTGAACTACAATTTCCATGAAATCATCCAAGGTCTTTTATCAATGACTGATACTAAGTCATATATAATCTTCCAGTAGGGCAATATGAGAAGAATCCTACAGTGTTAGAACTGGAAAGGATCTTAAAGATTATCTAGTCCAGCCCCTAATTTTTTCAGGTGATGAAAATGAGGTTGGAGAGGGAAATGACTTGCTTATAGTCACACAGAGAATAAGCAGGAGATTCAAGAAGGCAATTGGTCAACTATCCTCTCTTTTCTGAGATGAAGGATGAGTGTTTCCTTACTTGGAGTGATAAAGGCAACGTGAAAATGGAATAACATGGAAACAGTTTTTAAAAAGACATTAAAATGGAAAATAATGATCTTATGATATGGTTTGTTTTTAATGAACTTTTCTTTGAAGGTGCACTTAATGAAAATATGAGCATTTTCAGACTTTTAAAATCACTTATAATTAGAAGTAGAAATTGGCTTCTTTTAAAAAATACATCAAAAAGCTTTTTATAAAGGATGGGGCATCTGATGTCTGGGGCAAAGGGTACTTCCTCTCAGTCCCAGTTGGTTCTTTGATCTTCTCTGTTACCTTTTAGCAAAAGAGTAGAGCAAGACCCTTCATCCTGATTGGGATACCTGGCCTTTTGTATTCTGTCCCGCTGGAGAAGCCAGACACCAACTGCTCTCATGATTTAATTATGAGAAACCATTTTTGAACTACATTTTAATTTAGGGAATTAATTTATTGACTTTTAGAAATTATGCATTTTTTTGTAGTTTGATCACAAAGCTTCCAATTTTCTTTCCAGTTACATTCGAGGATTATAGATTTTGAGTTAGAATGGGCCTTAAAAATGTATCCAATAGCTTCATTTTATAAATATGGAAACTGAGGTCTAGAGAAATGAATGAAATGACTTGCTTTAAGTCACACATGAAGCAGGACCAGGATCCAAAGCCAGGTCAGGTCCTTTTAAGGCCAATCCCATGCTTTTAACATACATAAGTTTTAACTCTGGTAAAACAAATTAAAATCAGTTGGAAAGTTATCTTTTTTGTTCTCCTTGCATTAACATAAAAATGTTAGTGTTAGGAGTAATACAATATTCTGAACAAATAAATATTTCAAAATAGTCCCAATAACTACATGACAATAAATAATTAATGAACTTGTAATGAATGGGATTGACCTCATTTATTTTGCTCTGACTTTAGGGCTTGCAATAATATCTGTAGGACTTTTCTTTCCTTTTTCTCTAAAATGGCCCACATCAGGCATCCTGCAACTCAACCTTCACCTGCCTCACCATTACCCCAAAGAAACATTCCTTTTAATGAGGGTGGCTGTTGTAGAGTGGAAAGTGGAATGGACTTGAAATCAGCAGTCCTGGGTTCAGATCCTAATTAAAAGTATGACCCATCTGTGAACCTCATTCAATTAATCTGTGAAAGAAAGTGAAACTCAAAGATCTCTCCCAAGGTTTTTATGACTTGAAATCCTATGAGACACACAGAGGCAACTCAATGTAGTGGGAGAGAGAATTGGACATGGGAGTCAGGAAAACCTGGATTCACCTTTTGCCTCAGATACTTCAGGTGAGGAAACTGAGGTGACTGTGACTGTCAGTAAGTCACTTAGCCACTCTGCCACAGGTTCCTCATCTATTAAGTCAGGTGATTGAACTCTGGCTTCTCATGTGTCTTCCAGCTTTATAGTCTATAGACTCTCTCTCTCTCTTTTTCCATATATATAATATATGTATATATATGTATGTATACATATGTATGTATATATATGTATAATATAATAATAATATATATATATGTGTATCTGTGTGTGTCTATAGACATATGACAGTGGCTCGGGATTCATAGGAAGGAAAAGAAAAAAGAGAAGAGGGAGAAAAGGAGGAAGGGAGGGAAGGGAAGGAAAGAGGAAAGAAGAAAGAAGAAAGGAAGAAAAGGAAGGAAGAAAAGAAAAGATCCATCTTAACCAAACCAATCTTCCCAAGTTAACAGTCCTCCATAACTAGCACTACCAGAAAACATCCTACAACAATCTTGAAGCCCATAACAAAACACCATAACCTTGATTTCCATCTTCCAAAATAGAAACTCCAGACCCAGAGAGAAAGCTTTAAAAAATTTTTCCCTTAATACTAGAGATGTACATTACTGATATCGACTCCTAAGTTTTGCAAGGCTCAGATTTTTTTCCTGTCATCGGACTTTGTAAGTATCTAAGGTCTCCCTGCTGCACCTGGGAGAAAGAAAAGTAATGATCAGATCTTAACTTCAGTTACTTTTGTGGTTTGTTTCTGAGAAGGGAAATTGAAAAATCAAACAGAACTTGAAGGAAGTTTTTGGTATCTGAGGGTGAAAGAGGGGTGTATTGTGACAGAAGACACCCTGTAAAAGTTCTGAATAATGTTCAAGAAAAGGAAATTTGTAGTTATGAGACCTGGCCTGTCTGTCTAAAGAGAATTGTGGTGGAAACCACTGACAATAGCATTGTGTTTTTCAGCATTTCAGTTTAATCTGGTGGCTAAATTTAGGAAACCCTGGGCATGGCATGTTCTTGCTGCAGTTTTTGTTTTCCATTCCAAAGGGTTCCTATCTGGTTATTAAAATGCAAATCTGGGAACATTTTAATTGATATTTTGCACTTCATCCTATAGAATCCTCAAAGGCTTTATGCACTTAATAAATGGAAACCTGCCTACCTCTGTGATATAAGAAAGCTTCATGTGGCACTAGGTTATTAGTCTACATCAGCAGCACCTAACTGTGGGTGGGATTGTAAAAGGAGGAAACTGTAGGGTTCATGTTTGACTTAACCAGAGAAATCAAGCAGGTGGAAGGAATTCCAATCTGAAAACTAATGCTAAGTTGTTTATTGTATGCCTGCTTTTGTCTGCTCACAGTTTTGCCATTTAAATTTATATTGATAATCAACATGCATCAGGAATAATATGCTGATGGGAATTAATGGAAAAGGAGACATGAAATTAATCAATAAAATGTGTGGATGTGTGCAAAATTCAAAGTCCTTCCCCAAACTACTTGCTACTGCCTTTTGGGGGGCAATCTAGACAGTGTTCCCCCTCCCCATGAGAATTTTTTTGGTCAACAAGGAAATATATTTAGTTAAAGTTCTGTTCCTGCCATCATGGGGTCATGACCTAGTGGCAAGCTTTATAAGGCTTTTCCATTCATTAGTATTCTGATGGTGCTATTACCTATCTATTCTGGTACTTACATTGGAATGGTCCGATTTCCTGACCTTTCCCTAATTAGGTGTTTCTTAGAATCATTGTGCAGTCTATGGCTATTTTGAGATATGGGTTTTTTCCCTCTTTCTGACATCCACACCAGCCTGCCTGTATGAGAGTGTTTCTGTAACACTGGCATTTGTTGACACCACTTCATTTTCTCCTTTCAATCACACCTAAATTAAATGTCTTTCTATGTTGCCATTCCCTTTGAGCATCAAACGACATTAGGAATCTTGATGCTGACTAAATAGGCATTGTATTTATTCATGAGAACCTCAAGTTCTCCCAGTCTGTTTTTCTGAACTATTTTCCCATGCACACCCTCTCAATGTCCAAGCCCTACTCAGATTTTGCTCACTTTCCCACTTAATACTTTGTCAGCATTTCCTTTATTAACTACATTATTTCTTTCCCTTTTTTCTTTGCAAGCCCATAGAGACCCAATTTGATTAATTATATTCCCCATATTTTCATTCCCCCTCCTTTACTGCCAACTTTAAAGGTGACCTCCAAGTATTCTTTTGAAAAATGAACTAATTGTACCAGGATATATTTTGACTGTTGTACAACAATGATAAGAGGGGGTATTTGGTTTAGTATGTAAGTGACTTAAATTTTTTTAACTTCCCTTTTTAAGTTCTTTTCTCCTGGCATTCACCATCTAAAGATACACAATTTCACTTTTATAACAATTTATGGTCTGGTGAACTTCATGGCTGTGAATCTTAGGCTAAAGAGATGGCCTTTCATAAAGCTGATTAGGTGATCCCAGGTTAAGACTTCACCAGAGAGTAGAGTCAGTGTAGTAAACTTAAAGGGGCCCGATGCTTGGTAGCCAAAAAACTTGATTGTGAGCCCTCACTGAACTTAGGCAAATTATTTAACATTTCTGAGACTGTTTCTTAATTTGTGAAATTAGGATAACAATACATAACAAGTTGTAAATAGGACAATAAGTTCTGCCTGGCTTTTCTTTTACTAAAGATTTTATTGATCTTTTGTTTTAGTTGCTTAGACTTCCAGATATCCCTCCTTTTCATCTCTCCCAGAGAAACTTCCACTATCTTTTCTAACAAAGACAAAAGTAGATATGAAGAGAAGAGAGACAGAGAGACAGAGACAGACACACACACACAGAAAGAGAGACAGAGAGACAGAGACAGAGAGAAATCAGAAAATTGATCAATATATTCAAATAACTTGATATTATATGAAATGTTCCACAACCTTCCTCTTTTCATTTCTGCAAAGGAATATGGAGGAAGATCTTATCTTTTCACTGGGGCCAAGCTTATTCTTAATAAGTTTGCAACCTTCATTTTCATTTCATTTAGTTGTTAATGTTTCCATTTACTTGGTTATTAAAAATGTTACAATTATCTTGTATATAGTCTTCTTGACTCTACTTGCTTCACTTTCCATACTTCTCTATATTCATCATATTCTTTGTTTCTTGTGCACAGTAATTTTCCTTTGTATTCATGCATCACAGTGTGTTTAGCCCTTTCCCAGGCAATGTTCATTTACTTTATTTCCAGTTCTTTATGACTACAAAAAAGTGCTGCTATAAATATTTTGGTATTTGTGGGGATTTTTTTTTCATTGATCTCTTTGAGTTTATGACTAACAGTGGAATCTCTGTGTCAAAGGTTATGAATATTTTTAACTGTTTTATTTGCATAATTCCAAATTGCTTTCCAGAATGGTAATACTAATTCTCTATCCCACTAACAACTATTAATGTCTGCCTTTCCATAACCCTCCACAATTGTCTGTTCCTTTCTTTTGTCCAGTTTTCTGGGCATGAGGTGAAATCTTAAAGTTTTTCTGATTTAAATTTTTTATTATTAGTGAGTTGGAACATAAATTCCTGTAATAATTGATAATTTGCAATTGTTCTTTTGAGAATTGTCGATTCATATTCTTTGATCATAGTTCGATGAACAAAGTGCGGAACTTATGAGTCAAATAGAACTGTTTGATTCCTGCCTTGGACACTTACTAACTTTGTGACCCTAGGCAATACCTTTTATATCAATTTGCCTCAGTTTCTTCATATTTAAAATGGGTATCATAATCATAGCATTTTGCAGGCTTGTTTTGAGGTTCAATTCAGATAACAGATATAATGTTCTTAGCAAACCTTAGCATGATATATGAATGAATGGATGGTGAAAATGATTGAGAAATGGCTTTTTATTTTTTTTTAATTTGTGAGATATTTATTTATTTATTTTCCATATTTATTTAGGAAACCCATCCTTATCCAAAAAATATGATACAAAGGATTTTTCCAAGTTGGTTACTTTCCTTCTTATTCTAATCACATTAATTTTGTTGGTACAAAAGTTTATCAGTTTCATATAATCAAAGTTATCTCATATCTTTTGTAATTACCTGTATCCCTTATATAGTTTTAAAATAATTTCCTATTATGGTATGATCTCTTATAATTTATTTGATGTGTTCTTTAGTATTTAGGTCATATGCTCATTTTGAACTTATTGTGTAACACCTGGTGTAAGATATTGATCAAAGTCTAATTTATACCCCATGCATTACTTTTTACTATTCTCAGCAGTTCTTATCAAATAAGGATCTCTCTTTTTAAGCAATTGGTACTTTTGAGTTTATCAAACTCTAGGTTATTGAGTTCTATTATTTCTGATTCTCTCTTGTCTAGCATATTCCATTGATCTACTTTCTATTTTTTAGCCAATACCAAAGGGCTTTGATGATTGCTGTTTTTTAAATACAGTTTGTGATCTGGAAGTCCTATTACTCTGTATCCCTATTTTAAAAAAAATAATTTTTATTGATATTCTAGATCTTTTATTCCTCCAAATGAAGTTTTCTATTGTTTTAACTTAGCTCCACAAGGCATCCTGTTGACAATTTGATTGGCATATCATTAAAACTGTAAATTAATTTCAGTAGTATCTATGTAATTTTTACTATATTGACACAGTCCCACCATAAGTATTAGACATTTCTCCATCTACTTAAGTTTTTCTTTAATTTTGTAAGCAATAGTTTGTAGTTGAATCTATACAAGTATTGGGCATAGTTTGGCAGATTGGCTCTCAAATAATTTATATATTTTTGCAATTTTTTGAATGTTTTTCCCTTTATAGCATTGCCCTCTTAAATTTTTGTTGTTATTGCAATGTAAATAAGCAATATAAAAGATAGCATGGGTCCAACCGGGTCACTTTCCTGCTAAAGATATTCTAATCGTTCCATCTTACCTCTAAGATAAAATACAAACTCCTTCATTTAACTTTTAAAGATCTTCACAATCTGATTTCAGTCTATATTCCAGGCTTATTGCTTTTTGTAATTTTTCATTTAATCTCTCTTTTGGTCAAATTAGCCAGTTCCCAATCCTGTCTTTTCAGACGCTATCCTCCATTCCTAGAATATATTATATATGTATATGCATATATATATATATATATATGAAATATTCTCTTTCATTACTGTCACCTAGAAAATCTGTAGGGAATCTTCAAAGCTCAGCTCAAGTGCCATCTCCTATGTAAAACATTTCTTGAGCTTCCCAGGACAAGTGCTATCATTTAATATTACTTTATATCTACTATTTTGTATATATTTTGTATTCAATTTTCTGCATTCATGTTGTTTGATTTCAGTAGAATGTAAGCTCCTTGGGAATAGTAATTATTTCATTTTTGTCTTTGTATCATAATCCCTGAGCAGAATGGCTGGCACATAGTGACTAATAAATGCTTGTTGAACGAATAAATTAAGATACAATTCCTATATCAAAACTTCTTAAACTATGGGTTGCAATTCCATACAAAGTCACATAACTGGATTGGTGGTGGGGAGGTCACAAAAATTTGGCAATAGTAAAAGTTATCAAATATTCTTAATGTAAATATAAATAAGCACATCCATCTCATTAGTAGGAAAATTTGTTCTCATCTTTAATAAATGGTAAAATCATATGTATATCTAAGAATTGTTTTGAAATTAATTTCTTTGTGATTTGTTATCAGTATAATGTTTGGTTTTTATACCTATTTTATCTATCTATATACCCAGGGTTATATAAAAATTTCTTGGAAGAAAAAGGATTGAGAGTAGAAAAAGTTTAAGAAGCCCTTCATAAGGGCTATTGTGAAGATAGAATGAATGTCTGTATATAAAAGTACTTTCTAAATATTAACTGTCATCATGATTATTAACAGTATGCTATCTCCTAAATGGAAATATTGAATTGTAATGTGAACAATACCATTTCTCCAATTCCTTCCTTTTCTTGGTTTCTATTAACCTTTGCACTCTCACCCATTAAGCACAAACCAAACCTGTACCAAACACCCTGTATATTTACTTCTCTAACTGCTTTCCCAGTTTTCTCAGGCTCTCTTCATGTTCAGAAAAGGTGATGGGAATGCCAGTTCAAGGTTTGCCAGTGGGTGATTACATTGGATCACTAGCATTGCCAGCTGCAAGTGACTAAAGCAAAAGATGACCAAATCAATATTAACATTTATGACATGAATGTTTCTTTGAGTTATTGCTCGCTGGGATATTTAGCACAAAAAACATCATTATCTTCTGTCCCTGCTACTCCATCACCTGATCCTTACTAAATATTCTCCATGTGCATGGTATTCATTCAGTTCTGCAAAAATATAAGATTTCTAGAAAACCTAAACTAAGAGGCTGCTCTCCTCTTTACTCTCCTGCTTATCCTAATATACCCATTTTCCAGGAAAAGTCTATTTTTGATTTTCTTTTCCATTTTCCTAATACTATCTCTAAAGCTTCTATGTCAAATACTGACTCCATTCTCCTATATAAATATTCATCATTTTCTCCCTTGGTTGTCCTGCATAAGATTTACCTGTCTTCTTCCTTTTTAAGCATCCAAAGAAGAACATTCTCTATTCCTATAAATCACAGTCCTAGTATTTAGAGCTGGCAGGTACCTGACAATCAAATTTCTGACAGCAGAGGAGTGGTATGTTCTGAAGAGGATAGCACACTATGTAATTGATTCTCTTCCACATAGCACTCTCTTCCTTGGATGAGACTGGTATGCCCTGGGCAGATGCCAGATAACATGGCTACACTTCCTTCTACCTTGGATTTCTGGGGCTATGGTACATGTTCAAGTCAGGAAGCACATCTGGATACATTTATATGTATGCTAAAAAAGGATATGCTTCTCCCTTTTTGATGTTTCGTTACCTCATATCTGCTACTGGCTGGGCTTGCCCCTTGTCTTTCTTTTGGAGTTGGCTGTTTAACTCCAGCAGTTTTATGACTCATATATGGGTTATTCTTCTTAGTGCTTTTCCCCTATGACAGACAGGAACTAATGACTCTGTTCTATCCCTTATCATAGAATTTCCCTGAACTTTCTGGCTAACGTCTTTTTCTGTAGATGCTAAAAATTCCCTACAGAAAGCTCACTTTTAATCTTATCTAAAATCCAAAATTATTTCTGGCTTCTTTGGTTATGTAGTTCACTTGCTCATGAAGTTATCTATTGAGTTCTCAGGTGCCATAATGAAAGATGAAAACATTAGTGATTCTAGAGAATATGATTTCCACAGTGCCCCTAGAGGAAAAAGACATCTCCCCCTCCCATTTACATGGCATTGGAGTTGTGTATTTTTTTTGTTATCATTTTCAACATGTTGCCATTTTTAAGGTCACTAATAAGTTCTTTTTTTTCCTGAGGCAATTGGGGTTAAGTGACTTGCCCAGGGTCACACAGTTAGGAAGTGTTGAGTGTCTGAGACCAGATTTGAACTCAGGATTTCTTGACTTCAGGGCTGGTGCTGTATCCACTGGGCCACCTAGCTGCCCCATAAGTTCTTTTCAGTAGAACGAACACTCCCTTTGAGGCCATAACACCTAAATTCACATCCTATCTCTGAAATTATCTGTATGATTGTGGATAAGTCATATGGGGAAATTAATCCCTGGGGCTCAGTGTTCTCACTTATGAAATGAGAAGGTGTACTAGGTGATCTCTAAGCTCCCTTCCAGCTCAAGTTCTATGGTCCTAATTCAGAGGGACTCCATACTATTGTTGGAGTTAGAAAACCTGGACTCCATTCATAGTTTTGCTATTTCTTAACCTTTTGTTCTTAAACAAGTCAACCTGTCCCTTTGAGGGTTAGTTTCCTCCTTGTAAGTCAGGAAAATTATACTTAAAACATCCATCTCACAATAGTATTCTGAGGGAAGTACTATAGAGATTATCCAAAATTAAGCAGTAACATCAAAGGGAAAAGGAAAGGGTTGAAAGGCTTACATTCATAATTAAAAATCATTCATTTCATTATAACAAATACTGATCAACCTGCGCTGTACTATGTATTACTTGTTTGGTTTTGTTTTTTATAAATTTTACTCAGTTCTCTAGATATTTGAGAAATGAGGTCTTTATCAGTAAAACTGGCTTCAATTTTTTTTCACAGTTACTTTTGCTAACTGCATTTCCTTCCATCCTATCCGCTCCTCCCATTTATTCTATTTTATCTTTCCTTTCATCCTGTCCATCCTCAAAAGTGTTTTGCTTTTGACCACCCCCTCCCACAATCTGCTCTCCTTTCTATCACCTCTCCCCCTTTTCTTATACCCTTCCCTTCCTGATTTCCTATAGGGTAAGGTAGATTTCTATACTTAATTGAACATGCATGTTATGCCCTCTCTGATTCAATTCTGGGTGAGAGTAAGGTTCACTCACTGTTACTGCCCTCCTCTTCCCCTCCACTGTAAAAAGTTTTTTCTTTCCTTTTATTATGTGAAGTAATTTACTCCATTCTACTTCTCCCTTTCCCTTTCTCCCAGTAATTCCTTTCCCATTCTTTAATTTTATTTTTAAAGATATTATCCTTTCATATTAAATTTATATTTTGCCCTCTATATATACTCCTCCTAATTGCTCTAATGCTGAGAAAATTCTTATGAATTACAATTATCTTCTCATATAGGAAAGTAAAATATTTAACCTTATTAAGTCCCATATGATTTGCCTTTCCTGTTTACTTTTTTATGCTTCTCTTGCGTCTTGTATTTGAAAGCCAGCTTTTCTATTCAGCTTTGGTCTTTTTCATCAGGAATGCTCAAAGCCCTCTATTTCAATGAATATCTATTCTCTACTCTCCCTCCTCCCCCAACGATTATACTCAGTTTTGCTAGGTAGAATATTCTTAGCTGTAATCCTAGCTCCTTTTCCTTCTGGAATATCATATTACAAGCCCTTAGATCTTTTAATGTAGAAGATGCTAAATATTGTGTTATCCTAACTGTGGCTCCAAGATACTTGATTTGTTTCTTTCTAATTGCTTGCAATATTTTCTATTTGACCTGAGAGCTCTGGAATTTGGCTGTAATGTTCCTGGGAGTTTTTGTTTTGGGATTTTCTTCAGGAGGTGACCAGTGGATTTTTTTTTTCAATTTATATTTTACTCTCTGATTCTAGAATATCAGGCAGTTTTCCTCAATAGTTTTCTGAAAGATAATATCTAGGCTCTTTTTTTTCCCCCATGGCTTTCAAGTAGTCCTATAATTGTTATCTATCTTGAATCTATTTTCCAGTTCAGTTGTTTTTCCATGGAATATTTCACATTGTCTTATTCTTTTCATTCTTTTGATTTTGTCTTATTATTTGATTTCTTATAAAGTCAGCTTCCATTTGTTCAATTCTATTTTTTAAGGAATTATTTTCTCCAGTGAGCTTTTGTATATTCCATTCCATTTGTCCAATTCTACCTATTAAGGAGTTTTTTTCTTCACAGAATTTTTGTGCCTTTCCTTTCGTTCTGTCAATTCTACTTTTTTGATGCATTTTATTAAAGCTTTTTAATTGCAAAACATATGTACGGGTAATTCTTTAACAATGACCCTTACAAAGCTTTCTGTTACGAATTTTTTTCTCCTTAGTACCCATCCCTCCCCTAGATGGCAGGAAGTCCACTACATGTTAATTATATTAAAATATTTGACAAATCAAATATATGTATGCGTATTTCCACACTTATCTTGCTGTGCAAGAAAAATCATGTCTACAAGAAAAAAAATCTGAGAAAGGAAACATAATGCAAGCAAACATTGATAGCATGAAAATGTTATGTTGTGGTCCACATTTCATATCCCTCTCTTTGGGTATATATGACCTTCTTCACTGTCCAATTGGAACTGGTTAGATGCATTTCATTGTTGAAAAGAGCCATGTCCATCAGAATTGATCATCATATAGTCTTGTTGTTGCCGTGTATAATGATCTCCTGGTTCTGCTCACTTCGCTCAGGATCAGTTCATGCAAGTCTCTCCAGGCCTCTTTGAAATCGTCCTGCTGGTCATTTCTTATAGAACAATAATATTCCAAAGCATTCATATACCACAATTTATTCAGCCAGTCTCCAACTGATGAACATCCATTCAGCTTCCAGTTTCTAGCCACTACAAAAAGGGCTGCCACAAACATTCTTGCACATGTGGGTCCCTTTCCTTCCTTTAAGATCTCTTTGGGATATAAGCCCAATAGAAACACTGCTGGGTCAAAGGGTATGCACAGTTTGATAACTTTTTGGGGTGGAAATTCTACTTTTTAAAGCATTCTTTTGCTCATTGGCTTTTTGTACCTTTGGCTTAGTCTATTTTGTAAAGTTATTTTCTTCAGTATATTTTGTGTCTCCTTTACCAAACTGTTGATTTGTTTTTCATCATTTTCTTGCTCTTTTTTTCTTCCCAATTTTTCCTCTACCTCTTACTTGATTTCAAAATTCTTTTTGAGTTCTTCCATGGCTTGAGAACAATTCATTCTTGGAAGTTTTGGATGTAGAAGTTTTGACTTTGCTATCTTCTTCTGAGTGTGTATTTTGAACTTCTTTGTCACCATAGTAACTTTCTATGGTCAAAGTAGTTTTTTTTCCTATTGCTCATTTTCCCAACTTATAACTTCATTTTTAACTCTTTGCTAAAACAGGATTCTGCTTTCAGCATGGGGGGTACCTGACTCAAGTTTCAGAATTCAGAGTAATTCAGAAGTTGTTTTCAGAAATACTTCTAGGGACTGTAAGTTTTCTGTTTTTCTTTTTCTTTTTTCTTTTTTAAAAATTTTGTTAAATTTTATTTGCATAACATATGTGTGGGTAATTCTTCAACAATAGCCCTTACATAGCTTTCTGTTACAAATTTTTCCCCCCAACTCCCCACCCCTCCCCTACATGGCAGGATATCCACTACATGTTAATTATGTTAAAATATTGGCAAATCGAATATATGTATACATATTTCCAAACTTATCATTGTTGTGCAAGAAAAATCTTATCTACACAAAAAATATATCATGTGACTATGGAATAAATATTTCTATTTCTTGTACTCTACATACTTAGTGGGGTGCACCTGGGTATACAGCAGGTTTGAATCAAAATCTTAATTAGATTCCTGGGGCCTTGTGTTGTTAGAGTGAAATAAGCAAATATTGATCCATCTCTGTTACCTATAGAACTAATCAAGTATATCAGTTCCATGTGAGAGCCAATAATGTGGGAATACCATAAAAGGAGGGAGATTTCATGAAACTCAGTCCTTCCATACATTTGCTAGCCACTCCATATTTCTTCTATGAAGAAATCTTCTAAAGAAATCATTTTACCTTGCTGAGCTTCCATTTCCTCATTGTTTAAGTAGGAGATTCAACTAGATGGTCTCTAAGACTCTAGCTAGAAATCCTGCAATCCTAAAAGAATAAGTTAATAAATAGAGGTTGAGGGAAGGGCACAAACACTAGGTCGACCCAGAAAAGGGAGAAAGCAAGGAAATTGCTTGGGACAAGGAGGAGGCTATTTTAAGAAGGTGTGAACTGGATAGCTTTAACCTTCATGTATTCTCCAAAGGTCAGTAAGGTAGCCCTTGCTGTAGTTAACTGCATGGCTAAATTTATTCCTATATCCCACTGGGCCATGCCTACATCTCTCACCTCTGCTGTTCCTGAGAGTTAAAACCAATCAACTTAAAAAAAAAAAAAAGAACACAGATAAGTGACTAGGCAACCCAGCCTTGCAAACAGTTTTCCAAAAAGAAAAAAATAATTATAAAACCTACAGCAAGGTTATTTGGTCTGAAAAGATTTCAACAGCTTTGCCATCACTTGCCAATGCTATTCATTTTCCTTCTTTTATAGACTTCCCTTTTTTTATTCTTTGCTTTCTCTTGGGACTGAAGCTGGGTCTGTGCATGGCATGGCAGAACTGAAGAAGCTGAAAGATTCATGGGTTCCATTTTGATTAAGTGATTCTGGTTGGCCTGGTGATGGGTAGGATTGCTCAGGCCTAGTTGCTCTCATGCCAGTCCTTAAGCATCAGTCAGATTCTTCCTTGGGTAGACTTAGATTAAGAGAACATAAGTCTTTGGTGTAAGGAATACATTCAGGATCCTGCCTCCTCCCCTTTCCCAAATGCAGATTTGTAAAAACCAGCTAAGATAGAATAGGGAGAGATTTTGCATTCATAAAAGATAAGTGATTCATGTTCTTCCCTACTCCCCCTCCCCCAAAGCAGAAGCTTAAGGGAAATCAAGCAACTTTTATCAATATTGATGCAAAATTTTAAAAAACCACAAGGACAAAGCCATTAAGTTCTGCATCGTTTCCGTGCTAATGAATACCATGGAAGGGCACTGGGTCCCCACAGTATATTCAGGTTAACAGTGGAATGCTTCCCCCTTTAAAGAAATTAGAAATGAAATCCTTTTTGGAACAGGGGTAAGATTTGATTTCTTAAAGGCTAGGGGCTGACTGACAATCAATATTCCCAGTCTGAATATGACATTTTAAAATAGGAAAAACGAAAAACTCTTATCTTATAGAGTCCTGGAATAGACAAACAACTCTTGAGGAATTTGACTTTTTGTCTTAGTGGCCTCTGGATTGCCAGAAGATGGTCTGAATCAGGGATATACCATGGTGGGAAGTGTACTGGATTTGGAAACTGAGCATTCATTGTAAGTCAGTCATTGTGCCATTTGTTGAGGATGGGAAGACAAATCCAGAATAATCCTCCCTCTGAAGGAGCCTACATTTTCCTTAGGGTTAAAACATGCGCAAAGTTAAGTAAATGCAAACATGATGGTGAAGGCATAAAATTGCACATATATAACACAACAATCAAAGTTATCAAGTGGATGGTCCTTATCTTCTTGAAGATAGTTAATGGCTTCAATAAGTTTGGCACTGTGCCTCATGAAAAAAGACTTTGGAAGACATCTTTCTGGATAGTTGAGTCATCCTAACTGGTGTATTCTATAATCCATCTTTTACTTAAGACTCTTTAAAGCACTTATAATTACTGCAAATGTTGAGGCATCTTGCCATTGACTCTCCCAATGTAATATCTTTCCTGAACCATGCTGTCATTCACAGGATCAGGATTACCTGGTGACAAGGTTATCACCTTGACCAGTAGAGTGTAAGCTACTTGAAGGCTGATATTTCATTTTGTATTTTTATGTGTATTCCCAGCGCATAGAACAATGCCTTGCACATAATAGATGCTTAATAAATATTAATTCAATTGTTCATTCTGATGGTTTTTGAATGGCATACCCTGTCAGCATAACCAAGGAAGCTCTGCTTCTGGTAGAATGTTTTAACTTTACAGTTGCATAGAAAGCATTGTATATATAATTTTCTGAGGCACAGCTTTGTACACCTGGACTGATTTGTAGGTATTTCAGAAGAAGGCTTGTTAAACTCTGAGTCATGATTCCATATGGGGTCATATAACTGAATGTGGGGGTTGCAAAAAAAAATTAGCAGCTGTAAAAGATTTCTGAACACAGTGACCAAAAATTCAAAATCAAATGTGTAATGAATCCAAGGCATTTTTGGCAACACTTGCCCATGTTGCATCATGCAACTTCACTGCAATCTTGGTTCTGAAAACACAACATGTGCAATGGCCCATACATGAACATTCCTAGAAACACCTTGGCTCAGATCTGAGATGGTGTCTCATAAAAATTTCTTGGGTGAAAAGGGGTCACGAGTAGAAAAAAAATTAAGTAGTGCTCTTTTAGAATATTCATTTCTTGGGTTCTGTTGATCTACTTGGCTAAAGCTTTCTGACTGCCCTTGTAGAATGCATTTAAATTGGAAATAGTTCTTTTAATTTCTATGGCATTTAGCTTCACTGGCTAATTCCTTGCCTTTGATGAGTGCAGATATCAGATTTTGTTCAATTAGGAGGATCTGTTGGGGCACTTCATTGTGAACTTCATATACAAGGGGGGGGGGACCTTATGCTGTATCATGTAAGAAATTCCTAAAATTGTAGATTTTATAAATGAGGCAGTAGATAGATCATGGGACTTAGAATCAGGAACACCCGAGTTCAAACATTCACTAGCTATATGGCTTTGCATATGTAAGTTAACTACTATCATCCTCAGTTTCCTCATATGTAAAATCCAGATAATGATAGCAACAACACCTCAGGATTGCTATGAGAATATAAGTTAATATTTGTAAAGTACTTTATAAACCTTAAGTACCTATATAAATGCTCTCTACCTACATATCTATCATCATCATTATTATGGTTTTGAAATACACACACACATATACACATATATATATATGCCTTCAGGACACTGTATTTTCCTTCGTGAATTTTACATCTCTGAGCAATGGAAGGAAGTAATAATAAGAAGTGAAAAGAAGCATGGTATATAGAAAGAAAACTGAATAGGGAAGTCAGGAGGCACCTGAGTTTGTATCCATCCTTTTAACATGTAGACCAGCTGTGTAACCATGAACAAGTTTTCTTGATTCCCTGTTCATAGTTGTCCTCATTTATAAAATGGAGATAATATCCATAAAATGGATCACAGAATTAGTCCTATATAAAAGACATGAGAGGTCACTAGTTCAGATATAGGGTTCATCTAAGGTTATAGAAGAAGTGACTAGGAGAGTTGAGATAGGAATCTGGTACTCTCAATTAATATCCAGGACTTTTTTTTTGTTATTATTATTTTTTTTAGCAGACCTCACTGTCTTAAAGAGTTGCTGTGAAGCTCAAATAACATAATAAGAATTAAAGACTTTTAAAATCTTCATCCCCTCAGGCAATTGGGGTTAAATGACTTTCTCAAGTTCACACAGCTAGGAAGTGTTTAAGGCTGGATTTGAACTCAGATGCTCCAGGACTAGTGCTCTATCTACTGTGCCATCTAGCTGTCCCAAGACTTTATAAATCTTAAAAAGTATCAGTGGTAGTGATATTTTTATTCCAGGTAAGGCCAGGAGTCAGAAAAGACTTTAGGGAAAAGGTAGTATCACAAGTGGAACTTGTTGCAAGTGAAGGACTTCAACAGATAAAGATGGGAATAAAATTATACAAGGAGAAGACAGTAAATAAAATTAAATCTGACATCTATAATGAACTTTAAAGTTTACATCATAAATGGTTTGGGATCTACTGTGGTGGAGTGATTTTCTCTATCAGAAGTTCCCACTCTGGGGAAATCATTACTTCTTCTCATATTCATACATTAAGATTTACCCAGGGCTTTTAAAGATCATCTCATTTAACACTCAAAACAATCCTATAAGATAAGGATTGCAAGTATTACCATTTTCATTTTAGGTGAGTTAATGGAGGCTTAGATAGATTAGGTAATTTAACCTGTGGTCACCTACAACCATTGAATGTTGGAAACAGGATTTGAACCCAGTTTATTCTGCAACTAAAAGGATTAGGAATTCACTGTTTCAGTGGATTAGATTTTCTTTCCTTTTCTAAGGCATTTTTTCTTTTGTTTCTGTTCATTCTTTTATAAAACAAACAAGCAAACAAAAAGCATAGCCATTCCCAGAATAAACTTCAAAACAAAAAGAATTAAGCACAAACAACACACCAAATGACTTTATGTGCACCATGTTATACCAGTAGTTCCCCACTTCTTTGCCACAGGAAGAGCAGATTCTTTAGGACCAGGACTGGACATTACAATTAATCCGAATTCAGCTGCCTTTTAGTATTGTTTTTCTTTATTATTATTTTATGCCTTGTTTTCATAGTTCTTACTTTTCACAGATTCCTATGAACTTTTACTTATTTTTCTCAATTCTTCATACTTATCCTTTCTTACATTGCAGTATATTCAATTCCATTTTCATAATAATATATTGGCTCTTTAAGATTTCCCAAGTGTTTTACATACATTCTCCTTCACACATCTTGATTTATGTAGCAACCTAATTGATTAGCACATACTTGATTTCTAGACTTTTGTTGACACAAAAAGTGCTATTATGAATATGTTGGCATTATGCTGACTCTTTTTTATTTTCTTTTATCCCTTTGGAGGTAAAAGATTCTGGCAGTTGGATTTCCAGGTCAAAGAGTAAGATAGTTTGGCAACTTTTCTTGAATCAGTCTGAATTATTTGCTCCCAAACCTTTCAATCCTTAACTACTTATCAGAGAATCACAATTTCTTCCATAAATTTACTTTTCTATGCAATGGAATTCCATTGCCTATTTTATTTCTTTTTTTTTTCTTTTTTTTTCTTTCTTTTTTTTTTTTGCTGAGGCAATTGGGGTTAAGTGACTTGGCCAGGGTCACACAGCTGTTACATGTCTGAGACCAGATTTGAACTCAGGTCCTCCTGACTTCAGGGCTGGTGCTCTATCCACTGCGCCACCTAGCTGCCCCATTTCATTTGTTTTAAAATAGCTTGTCATCCACAGCCAACTCAGATAACTTTATTTTAAAGTCCTCACTAAGCGCAGTGATGCCATGAGACTAGATATACTTCATTTTATAAAAAAATATTTAGTTCAACCTCTTTGTTACTACTACTATTCTGTACATTTGTGTATTGGCATTTGTTTCTGTACTTGTCTTACAACTGATATTTTTTATTATATCTTACCTGCTAATTTCTCTGGTATCTAACTTGGTAGATGTACTGTATGTGAGTAGATTTCTTTCTCACTTTCCATTTTCAGTTGGAAAACTCTTTTGATCAAATTTGAAAGTATATAGGCAAATGTATTTTTACAAGCCCTAATTAGATTCACTCCATTCTTTTCTAGGATTTTAAAATCTTGAGCAAGACTTTCTAGGTTCCTTCTAGGTTCCCCATGAGAACCACCACAAACATACCTGTCTGCTTTAACAAATCTCATGATAGTCTCCATCAGGTCTAGTAAACAGGTTTTGCAAAAACGGATAGATGTTTAGGGAGGCCAACATAAGGCAGCTTAGTATTCTCAAGAGGGGAATTATTGACCACCATGACTCATATCTTTTTCCTCTAACCATTACTAGATTGACTCCCTTCTAGGAGCCACCCATTAATCCTCTTCTTTATTTCAGAGCAGAAGCTGATATGGAAAGAATCTTACACCTTTTCAATATCTCTAAGGTTTCTCTGGACTATTTTTGCCTCATCCATGCCACATTCTTATATCTTTCATCCGCCTTACACATTAATATTCTTGCTAATGTTGATATTAGTTGATTAGATTAAATCTTTAATCAAGATTAAAATTTGGATTGGTACCTTAAGAGTTAATTTAGCCCAACTTCCTCATTTTATAGATGGGGAAACTGAAACCTAGAAAGCTTTGCCCAGATTTTCCCAGCTAATTAGTGATGTGATGGAAAGTTAGAATCCAGGAATACTGATTCCTTGAAACACATGCTACCTCCATAGCACAGAGATTTTCAGGTATTATGAAAGGATCAGAGTTGGAAGTACTGAATTTTTTTTTTAAATTTTAAAGAAGCTAACACTATTCTGAACTTAATAACTTTACATCAGTTTCTAGATAATCTCCATTTTTATTAAACTAGGGGGAAAAAGGCACTTGGCTGTAAGCCAGTTGAAATGGTGTCTTTAATATAAAACACCCTGTAATTAGTTCTCTTCCAACAGCCTTAAAGCATTAACTGCTCTGAGGTTGTAATCTTGTTTAGCTAAATTATAAACAGCAATTGATACCAAACTGAGAGTTTTCATGTATGTATTATGTGGGTGTTCTTGGTAGAAACTTTGAGAAATATGGAGAAAAACACCTTTTAGAATGTACATAGGGCTTTTGATATTTATCGAATGTTACATCTTGTCAAAGATTACAGAAACATTATCAAGACTTTGAGGTTTCAAAAGGCGGGAAACCCATTTTGCTCTTGTGGATTGCTGTCACATGAAGGAAGAAGCTTATTTGAAAATAGTGTCCCAAAAGTCTTAATGCTTATTAAATAAGTGTGTGTGAGAACTTAAAATAGCACTAATACTTTTGGAACATCCCATGTATATATATAATGGTGCTCATATAATCAGCAGTCCCATCCAACAAATGTTAACAATGTACTACTCTAATATATACATTAAAAAGAGTAAGAATGAATCTCATACCTCCTTTGTCAACTAGACATTGAGATGACAAAGATAACATTAACAGGATAACTCACTTTGACGGAGTCAGTACACAGATCAATATGACACAAAATAGGGAATAATCAGAGACAAAGGATAGACTCAAAGTGCTCTAGAGAAAACATTCAGTTGGGGGTGATCTGGGAAAACTTCAACAAAGTGTTAGTACCTGGGAATTAGGCTGGTATGGAAGGAAGGACTTAAGACTTAAGATTCTGGGTTTGAAGGGGTCTTTGCCTTTTTACTTAGGAGTTGTATTTTATTGTGACCGACTTATTTCAGTCACATCCAAGTCTTTGTGATCCCCTTTTGGAGTTGTAGTTTGCCCTGAGGCAGTTAAGTGACTTGCCCAAGATCACACACAGCTGGTAAACATCTGGGGCCAGATTTAAACTCAGGAAGATTTCTTCCTGATTGTAGGCCTGGCGCTCTGTTCACTGTACCACCTATTAATTAGAATAAATTATTCCACATTTCTGGGCTTCAATTTACTCGTGCCTTATATGAAGTGATTAGATTAGATGATCTGAAGAACTGTTTTATTTGTATTCATATTCCCAGAACTCAGCATGGTTCCTGGTCCTTAGTAGGAAGTTAATCAATGCTTGCTGATAGATTGATTTCAAAGGCCTCTTTCAGCTCTAGCATTCTGTGATCTATAAACTGAGTCTTGAAGGAGGAGCTAGATTCTATAAGGTAGAAATGAAGAGGGTATTTTATGTGTGTGTGGGACAGATAACCTGTGGGAATGAATGTGGGAGTAGGAGATGACTTGTCAAGCTGAAGGAGCTCAGTGCAGTTGAAGTTTTAGACTTGTGAAATATAACATAGGTAAGTGAGGCTTCAAAGGTAAGTCCCTTATCCAATGTAAATTATTGCCCCAGGGCTGCTCAGGCTTTCAAATATACAGGCTGCTTTGGAAATGGAGGTTTTCTGATTCTTGTAATAGGCAACTAGGGGCCTGCTTTGGAAGCTTTTATATTGAGGATAGATTGAAACTTTTTAGAAACATAGGTGGTAGGCCAGCACCCCCAGCCTGCCAATTAAGAGCTAAGAAAAACAGGATTTATCACCAATTGTAGAAAATTTCATGCTGTTTGAACTCAGGGATAGAGGACATTGGAAAGCTGCTATGCAGTCCGTAAGATGTTTCTAGCTGTTATTCTCCCCTGGCCCTGAACTCAATTTTGTTCCTTTTCTTTCCCCCTTTCCTATGGGTGCACAGATACTTCCTCCCCTGGCTTGGCTTTGTCCTGCTATGGAGATAACACAAGCTCGTTGGCTCGCCAGAGCTGGCAGGATGAACAAAACCCTTTCCCTCCCGTTAGAGATGGAAAGGAAACTGAGTGGTAATGAAGGCGCCCTGGCCTCCCTGGGGGAAGAGCAGACCAATAGTATGATTTCCTCTGTCTAAGACTCATGGCTACTAGCCATGGGTCTAACGACCGTCTGTCACCCCATTGGATGGAATTGGGAGAAAAGAAAGGCAAGCAGGAGCATTTGGGTTTGTCCAGCTGATGACTCAGAATTTTCTGTGTGAAAATAATACATTGGTGAACTCATCATCCCATGCCAGGCAGAGTCTGAGGCTTAGCTGCAATTTATCACTCCAAATCTCCCACCCCTAGTTAGTATTCATCAAGATGAGCTGTGTGTGTTTAAAAAACTCAAGAAATCACAGTGCTGAATCCCACCATTAGCAATCCTAGCATTCACAGATATTACCAAGGCCATAATTCTGAAGAGTAAATTAATTCTCCGTGTGCAGGAAGTATGTGAATAATGTTCGGGTTCCTCTGTAGAATAGGTGGATTGACTCTGGAAGGAGCTGGCTGCTTCCATGGCAACGCAGATGTGCTGTGGGACTCTAGCTCCAAATGCTTATTTCTGCCTGGGCTTTGTGTTACTTCCCATTCCTCTGATTTGGAAAGTGTAGAATTAGTTTTGACCCACAGTTTGTAACTTGAGATTTTTCTCAGGGCTATAGAGTGCAGAGAAGAGAAAATAATCTTAAGAGAGTTTAGGGAATCTATGTATGTATGTATATATCCATGTATCCATGTATATATGTGTGTATGTGTATGCCATATAAGTTCCATTTCTTTTGTTAATTTCCTTTTTTAATTAAAGCTTTTTGTTTTCAAAATTATGCATAGATAATTTTCAACATTCACCCTTGCAAAACCTTGTGTTTTAATTTTTTTCCCCTCCTTCTTCCCTCACCCCCTCCCATAGATGGAATTCTTCTGTACATATTTTCACAATTATCATGCTGCACAAGAAAAATCAGACCAAAAAGGAAAAAAAAGGAGAAAGAAAACAAAATTCAAGCAAACAACACAAGTTCCATTTCTATGTTGTATCTATAAACTGTCAGCCAATTTTCTTTCTCATATCAATTCTTCCTGTTTTACTTACTCAAGTGGAAGACTTAATTCATCTAGTCTAAAAAATCTTTATTAAGTTCCTATTATAAACCTGATTCTTAGGAGTATTGTTGGAAAATGACCTAGTTTCTATAAAAAGGATCATTAGATCTCATATAATATACCTTCCTGGAGGAAGGAATTTTAGAGATCATTGAATCTAATCCTTTCATTTTTCTCTTCTGGGACTTTCCAGATTAAAACACCTCTCCATAACCATCACTCTCCTCTATATTCTACCTCCTGTTACCTCCCCTTGAAGGGCAGGTGCAGTTTCTTTTTGGCTTTACATACCTAGGGCTTAGGACAGAGTCTGGATATAATATGTACTTTTTCATCAAATTATTTATGAGGAAACTAGGGGTCAGTTTAATGTTCAATTGAATAATGTTCATCTTCACTTAAATGATTTGTCCAAAGTTATACAGATAGTCCAAAGATATATAGATAGTTTATAGCCATGATACAAATCCACAGTTTCTTTTGCCTTTATTAACATTCCCATCACTTGGCACGTTCTCTGGCACATAGTAGACACGGTATATACTGATCGATAGATGGAATATGTATATAAATAAACATATTAAAAGAAGAGTGTTCTTGACAGAGTTCGATAAGAAATTCAGTGAGGGGAGATCAATTAGTTGACATCAGGGAATGCTTCCTGGAGTAGTTGATCCTTGAAACAACAGTATTTCAATAGAAAAAGAAATGGAATAAATCTCAGACACAGGAAATGACCTATGCTACTACTGATAAGAGGAATAAAGTAAGATGTGGTCAGAGTATAATTATTAATCTAACTTAGCAGTAATATAAAATGTGTGAGGAAGAGTACCTTGAAATAAAGCTAGAAAGGTAGCTTAGATTTCAGACTATAGAAAACTTTATATGTTAGGCTAGATTTGATTTTTAATCTATTAAGTAGAGGGGTACTATTGAAAATCTTTGAGCAATGAGACCCACTCATTAGAAGTGTTAATTTGGAAGCTGTGGGGAAATATATTAGAGAGGAATGATTGGAGACAGGGAGACCACTAAAGAGATGGTTACAACAGTCTCAAGGTAACAAGGGCCACCTAAACTATAGTTGTGCCATGGTTACTATAAAGGAGTTAGGGTTGAGCACTATCCCTGTAGGACCAATAGTTCTTGATAATTTATTAAATGTGGTGCATTAGAGATATGTGATTATATGGATCCACAACCAGATGTGATCAGCCCTCAAAGAGATGAGAATATCAGATCATTTTACTTGTCTCCTGGGATATCTGTATGTAGATCAAGAAGCAACAATTCAAACTGAACTGAATATGGAACAACTGATTAGTGAGATTGGAAAAGGAGTATGACAAGGCTATATATTGTCAACTTATTTATTTAACTTATATGCATAATACATCATATTAAATACATGGATGAATTAACAACCAGAATTAAGGTTGCTGGGAGAAATATCAACACTCTCATATCCAGGCAATATCATTCTGATGGCAGAAAATGAATTAAGAGGCCTCTTGATAAGTGTGAAAGAAGAGAATGTAAAAGCTGGCTTGAAGCTGAACATCAAGAAAACTAAGATCTTGGAAACTAGACCCATCACTTCCTGACAAATAGAAGAAGAAGAAATGGAAGCAGTCAGATTTTATGTTATTGGGTTCAAAGGTCACTAGAGATGACAACTTCAGCAATGAAATTAAAAAACACTTGCTCCTTCAAAAGAGAAGGCAAATGGCAAATCTGGAAAGTATACTGAAAAAGCAGACATCATTCACTGTGGCTGAATAATCACTTAATGGCCATCTTTGGTGACATTCTTTCCTACGATTAGTGTATCAGACAAAATAGATGTACTCAGAATTCTACTTAGTCTTTCTAATTATTAATAATATGCACAAATTACTTTTTCTTTGAAGGCCAATGCCTAGAATATACGTCCTTTGAGTTTCTAAATTCATTGGTGTCAAAGAAAATTATAATAATGACATTAATGTAGGTTGTCCTATCAAATAGTCACCACCTAGTGGTCAACTCTATTGGTCCAGACATATAGTCTCACTAGCAGACTTGTATTTAAATTCTCCTTCCAGCTAGGTTGAAAGTGTCACAGATTATATTCTGCCATCATAGCCTTTGAAGACCCACCTATGTAGTGATTTAGTTTACAAAGAGCTTTCTTTACAATAATCTGGTGAGGCTAGTAGAATGTTATTATCCCCATTTTACAAATGAGGAAACCAAGATTCAGGGTAATTAAGGTTCATATAGTGTGTGTATGTGTATACATATACATATGCATACATATGTTTAAATGTACATATATATAAATGATTTTGGATATGTATTGAACTAATACTCATATAATTGATCTATATTGAACTATTTGAAGACCAAGATCTCCTATCATCATAGCCACCATAGCTACCAAATGGTGATGGGAAGTAGGAAGGGGTGAGCATTGTGATGCATTTACATAATTATCTAGGACTATTTTGACACATTGCTCCAATAGCCTGGTCACAGAGTTCAAATGTCAAATATACATTTGCCTAGAAGACTAATTTTTATGAAGAACTCACACAAGGTACGTGCTACATAGAGATAAAAGAAGTCATACAAAAAACTTTCTCTGAAGAACTTTGGAACAGTTGTGAAATGCAGGAGATGCTGGCATAGGACCACTCAGCATGACTTGCTTGTATCTAAGAAGGAGCTATGCTTTATGAGCAAAGTAGAATTGCAGTATCTCAAAAGAAACAGGAAGTGTGAACATTTAGAAACCTCTCAACTTCAAATGTTCATGTGGACTATATGTGCCTGACCTATGAGCACATATTGGTCTGATCAACCACAGTCTGGTACACTGTACCTTGATCCTGACATAGTGATGTTATTTTGGTCCTCTTTGAGTGTGAAGGACAACAATCAGAATGACTAATTGTTTAGTGGTAACTTATTTTGTAAGTCAGTGTAAATGCAGGCTGTGATTGGATGATATCTGTGAAGAATTTTTTATTTTTACTAGATTTGTGATTTCATTGACATATAGGAACTTACTCTACCCATGAAGATCAGTGCAGGCTTTGCAAGTTATAATTTTAGCATTTTGCCTAGTTCACTGAGAAATTAAATTATTTGGCCAAGGTCACATAAGAGCACATCTATTTGAAGTGGATCTTCAACCTAAGCCTTCCTAACCACTTCCTAGCTCTCTTTCCCTTACTCTATATTATCTCTCATTCTGTGCAGAATTACTCAAAATACTCAAATAGAACTGTGATCTCATATTCATGAATTCCCTCTAATGATGTAAGTGCAACTCATCCATGACCTACCCATTTGTATGATTCTAGTCTACAGTTTCTCAAAAAATCACCATAAAGGATTCCATCTAATATGCTAGAGATTTTTCTCACTTTTTCCCAGTATTTCAAGGGTACCATGGAGTAGTCTGATTAACCTTCTGTTATTTCTTGAATTTGCTCCTGTGGCCTCCTCTTATGATTCTCTTTTTGTCCTATGGATGATTGTAGGTAATAGTAATAATAATAATATGATAGTTGGCATTCATATAACCCTTTATGGTTTACAGAGTACTTTACCTATGTTATTTTATTTGATCCTTACAACAACCCAACGAGGTAGGTTCTGTGTTATTCCCATTTTATAGGTAAAAAAACTGAGACAATAGAAATTGTCACTTGTGTCCAAGATCATACAATTAAGTAAATGTCGAGGTAGATTTCAAGCTCAGGTGTTCCTGATTCCAGCTCTAGCATTCTATCCCTTTTACCACCTACCTGCTTGTCTAAATTATAAAATTCAGAAGTATAGCTATTTAAGGAATGATGATTTCCCACAAATGGAATGGGATTGGTCTATAAGACTTAGAGATAAAAAAGACCCTAAAATGACCATCTCATTTAATCCCCTTGTTATATAGATTTCCTCATTTGTACTTAAATCCCAGACAGGTGGAAGTTCTTATCAAAACTAGTTAATAGCAGAGTCAAGACTAGAATCCCTTTTTCCTGATTTCTTTCCTCATGCCATGTTCTTTAGATCAGATCTGTAACTGAGTTAACAAGTAGGGGGAGTGATCAAGGTTTGACAAAGAACTTGACTCCTACCAGAAAAGATCATCTGTTTAACAGTGAAGTACAGATTATTACTTCATCCCTCACACAGTCTCTGTTTGGACTGGCTGCCCCCTCCATGAGACCACAGCTGAAATGACCAAATCTGGTTGCAGTGAAGGCTTCATACAGTCAAAAGCCGGTGACCGAGGAACTAAAGCCACTTTTGTCCTTACAATCTGACTTCATCGTCATTCAAAGCAGACTGATGCAATAATTCTCTCAAACAGGAAACATGCTATGCAATTATCTTTTTAGTAGGTCACTTGCCTCCTCTGGGAGGGGAAAGCAGAGGGAGAACTGGAAACACACAGTTGCTTGGTCCTCAGATGGTGTGTGTACGGTAGTGGTGCGAGTGATTAATAGCGGTGTCACTTTCGATGAATGTTGCTTTAAGCAGCAGTGTTCGAAATTGAGTGGAAATGAAATCAAACAGCTGAAAATAAATGTTTCCTTTCTTATGAACAGTTAGGATGCAAGGCATGGGCTTTCAAATATGTCATTTCAAATGGCATGCTTCACCAGAATTCCAAATACCTTCATTTTACTTTAATACAGATATTGTACACATACACACAGAGACATTTTGCTTTCAATGTCCATGAAGAACTGGTGCTAAATTATTGTGGGGCTTTTCCTGTTGAAAATAAAATGAAGATCCAGGGGACAAAAGAATGACTTTTGCCTGTGTTTTTGAGGGGAAAAAGTAATCTAGTAAAGTGATTCCAGACTACAGTTGGAGTATTGTGTTAAGTCCTAGATACCCCATTTTTAGGAAGAACATTGGCAAGTTGAAGAGTGTTCAGAAGAGATTGAGGATGGCATCTAGGTGGTGCATTAGGTAGAGCACCAGACCTGTAGTCAGAAAGACTTAGTTCAAATCTGACCTCTGACACTTACTAGCTGTGTGATCCTAGACAAGTCATGTGATCCTAGGCAAGTCACATAATCCTGTTTACCTCAATTTTCTTCTCTATAAAGTATGCTAGAGAAAGAAATGTCAAACTATTCCATTATCTTTGCCAAGAAAACTCCAAATGAGGTCCTGAAGAATTAGACATGACTGAAATGATTGAACAACAACAAAAGGGGCTGAACCCAATGTCATAGGATTACTGGTGGAGAGAACTGGGCATGATTAACTAGGAGAAGAGAAGATTTAGGGGAGACATCATAATTGGCTTCCAGTAGGCAGCATACAGTAGTGGATTCCAAGTCAGGAATAATTGCATTAAACTACTACCTCTCTTTCCTTCACTGGAGGTTTTCAAGTAAAGAATAGCTGACTCGCCACTTGTTGGGGATGATGTTGAAGGGATCCTTTTTTTTTATATTAAAACTTTTTATTTGCAAAACATATGTATGGGTAATTCTTCAACATTAACCCTTACAAAGCTTTCTGTTACAAAATTTTCCCCTCTACTCCCTATCCCTCCTCTAGATGGCAGGATATCCACTACATGTTAATTATGTTAAAATACTTGACAAATTGAATATATGTATACATATTTCCACACATCATTTTTGTGCAAGAAAAATCATATCTACAAGAAAGAAAAATCAGATAAAGGAAACACAATGCAAGCAAACATCAATCAAGAGCATGAAAATGTTGTGTTGTGGTCCACATTTCACATCCCTCTCTCTGGGTGTATGTGGCTTTCTTCATTGTACAATTGGAAGTGGTTTGAAACATTTCATTGTTGAAGAGAGACATGTCCATCAGAATTGATCATCATATAGTATTGTTGTTGCCGTGTATAATGATCTCCTGGTTCTGCTCATTTCACTCAGCATCAGTTCATGCAAGTCTCTCCAGACCTCTCTGAAATTATCCTGCTGGTCATTTCTCACAGAACAATAATATTCCTTAACATTCATATACCATAAATTATTCAGCCACTCTCCAATTGATGGGCATCCATTCAGTTTCCAGTTTCTAGCCACTACCAAAAAGGACTGCCACAAACATTCTTGCACATGTGGGGCTCTTTCCCTCCTTTATGATTTCTTTGGGATATAAGCCCAATAGAAACGCTGCTGGGTCAAAGGGTATGTAGAGTTTGATAACTTTTTGAGCATAGCTCCAAATTGCTCTCCAGAATGGTTGGATCCGTTCACAGTTCCACCAACAATGTATCAGTGTCCCAGTTTTCCCACATCCCCTCCAACATTCATCATTATCTTTTCCTGTAATTTTAGCCAATCTGACAGGTGTGTAGTGGTACCTCAGAGTTGTCTTAATTTGTATTTCTCTGATTAATAGTGATTTGGAGCACCTTTTCATATGACTACAAATAGTTTTAATTTCATCATCTGAAAATTGTCTGTTCATATAAAGGGATCCTTTTTTTAGGTATGGGCTGGATGGCAGTCACTGAGGTCTCTCCTGATTGAGGTTCTGTGATGTTAAAATAAGGCAGGAGGTATATTTTGTTTCCGTGCATCCAAATTGGGACAATGAAAACTTTTGCCAAACAGAAATTGCTGTTTTGCTATGGGAATTGTAGAGTTGCTCGTGGTCCTCATGTTTGCATGCTAAGGATCCTGGCAAATGTAGGGAAATTTCTCAAACTCCCCTGACCTCGTGATTGTTAGCTGAGGTTTGGGAGCATAAATAATGGGCGACCACAGAATGGAATTGCAGATTTTCTCTTGGCCAAACCAACTTGCAGCCCACAGCACAGAAAACTATCCTGACATAATGGTTTCAATGTGCTCAGCCTGCTCTCTGAGGGATTTCATTATTGGAGTCACTGAGCTGACCTCACTGAACATCTTTGGAAGGAATCAGATAAAGAGGCATAAAAAGAATATCTTCTCCTCTTCCCTCCCCCTCCCGCAAGCAGTATATGCCAATAGGCATGCAAGGCAACTCTTCAGGAATATACATCTTTGGGGTTATAATGTTCAGGCAAAAATACTACTATGAGTCAAGGGTAGATGAATGACTCAAAACTTCTACGTATATTCCCTCCTTCTTTTGACCTGGTTAGAATTGTCTCTCTCATACTTTTTACCCCTCATTCCTACCACAATTATTTTTTATTAGTGAACAGACACAAGAATGGCTTAGTAGTTAGATTGGAGTTCAGGATTATAAATGCAAACTTGAAGTTTGTTTGGTTTCATTTTTTGCCCAACTGTTTTCACTGTTACATAGTTACTCATTATGAGTCATAATGTGAACCTAGAATGATCTCCCTCTTCATCTCATCTCTATCTACTGAACTTTCTTGGTTTCCTTTAAGTCCCAACTAAAATCCCACTGTCTACAGCAAAGTTTCTTAAACTGTGTTGGTGGTGGTGGGTTGTGAAATTGTGATTTATTATCAGTAAATGTTTGATTTGTGTACTTATTTTATATAACTGAGGTCCTGTAAAAAATTCTTGAGCAAATAGGGGCCACAAGTGGAAAAAGTTTAAGAAACCTTAGTCTACAGGAAGCTTTCCCCAACTTTTCTTCATTTCAGTGTCTTCCATTAGTTTTTTTCCTATTTACCCTGTACATGGCTTACTTTGTGTACATGTGTATGCATTTATATGTGTGTATATATATGTATACATATATAAATATGTATACATATATATATATATATTTATATCTATCTATCTATATATATATATATATGTATTTGCATGTTGTCTTTTCCCTTAGATTGTAAACTCCTTGAGGGCAGGGATTGTTTTTTTGCCTCAGCACTTAGGAAGTGCTTGATAACTAGTAGGTGCTAAATAAATGTTTATTGATTGATGTTCTATATCCCCACCTCTAGCTTTCCTGACTTTTAAGTTGTTTTAAAATATATTATTTCCACTTCTTCAAACTTTTTTTTTCTTGATCTTTTCATACCATTTTCCTCCTATTTCTCTCCCTTCCCTCATTTAGTCTGGGCAATCTAATTAGCAGAATTATAGCTAGCAGAATTGTACCTGGCAATTTTTGCTTCTATAGCAGTTGACTCAAGACAGAGCTTCTCACCAGTTTTTTGAGGTATATTCACTTAGAGTGGGAGAGACTCCCAGGACATTGAGAAGCAGTTTTTTGGGGTAGTAAAAGCAGTCCAGGTTGACAAAGGAGGAATTCATCTGATACCTTCCAATTTCAATCAGAGATATTTGCTAAGTTCTGAGTTCAGTTGTTTTTTATATCTTGAAAGGACTGCAAGGCTGACTATGCCCTCTAAGTTTTGGCATCCTGGGGTAAAACTCCACCCTAAAAACTCTGGTGAGTATAGGAAAAAAAAGTACTACTATATGGGTATTAGCTTCCCTACACAGGGATTTCAGGAGCTTCTTGGTTGCTCTTCATTCTTGAAGAGGATCAATGATATCTGCAGGGTGATGTCTTGAATGAAAGAGCAGAGAAGGCCAAACCTTCCCACCCAATTTATTTTTAACTTCAGAAAATATCAACACTCAAAGATTCCTAGTGAAGAAGGAAAAGAATTATTAAGAAGAATATGCATTGTATTTGAATTTGGAGAACATGGATTTATCTGTGATCTTTGCCTCTCTGCACTGAAGGACAAGGCAATTTCTATATCAGTACAATAAAGAGGTTGGAATCAATCAGTCCATAAAGAAATATTTGTTAAGCTCCTACTATGTGTACTGTGATACAAAGACAAAAGTGAATTTGTCCCTATGCTCTATGGGCTTTCGTTTTAACTCAGGAGACAACCTGTATATGCAGCTATGCACAAGACAAATACAAACCAGGCAGAGGTCAGCTTGGCTAGGAAGACACTATAACATGGTGAGCTTCTAGAGGGTCCTTTCTAGCTCTGAATCCTCTTATACTGGAAGAGAAGAAGATGATTTCTAAGCTCCAATTCTAATCATCTTTTGATCCAGTTCTAATCATCATTTGACATTTGGTATTGTTGTGTAGGTAGGGAAATGAGGGTCCCCCCCCCCATTCTTCTTTATTTCTGCAGCCTTCTCATTTAACTCAGTGAGCCACTACCCTTAGCAGGGTGACTCATGTTTTCAGTGCAGCAAACAACCACTGAGTGTTCCTATGCTGGAGACTGAGACCCTGGTACTAAGTGCCTAATGTTGTTCCTAGCAGTTGTATAGCACGTGTCTGTTGATTTCTTATATTTGAAAAGTCTGATCAGAGCTAACAATTTTAGAAGGAAGTAGAGGGAGGTAACCAGGAAATAGCCACAGAACTTATTTTCCTGGCCTTCCTACCTGTGGGATCAGCCAGCATTCCCTTGACTCTTACCAATAAAGTCTTCCCATGGAGCTTCTGTGTGTACAATCTACAGCCAGCCAAAGGGTCTTACTTACAAACCAGTATCCCTCCCCCATTCCTCACTCCCAAGTTCAAGTTGATAAATGGGACATTCATGAAGCTTAAAAGGTTGGAAGAAGACATTTATGAACTGTTTTGATGATCATCACAATGGCCTCTTGCCAGAAATCAGAGTCAGGTAGAGAGAATTATTGGTAGATCCAGGCAGAGGGCTACTCCCACACCAAGGTTGTTGGTTTGAGAAATGTGTTTTTTCCTTCTCTTTTAAAGACCCAGTCTGTATCGCTCACCACAAAGTCAAGGATTTTGAAGGTGTTCATTGAGCACCTCTGAATGAGCTAAGACCAGGGGCATAGGTTTATTCAGTGTGTTTCAAAAAAAAAATCAATCCAAGGGGCTAGCTGAAGTCCTTCAGCAATTTAAATGATCATGTAGGATTTAGAAGACTCTATGACTAAGAGAGATTAAGGAATTTATATAGGGTCACATAGGCAAGGAATTGGCAGAGGTGAGATCTGAACTGTTTTCTTGCTCCAAATCCTGTGCTCCTTTCATTAGATGGAGATACATGCTGCCTTCTTCAATTTTTGTTTACTAGAAGTAGCAATGGACAGAATCCATTGGGTTGAAATTTAGGACACAGGCCAATCCTGCATCTTTTTTTGGGCTGACTTTCTCATTAACTCTGGGCAATTCAATCTCTCTGGTCCTTCGTGTGTGTGTGTGTGTGTGTGTGTGTGTGTGTGTGTGTGTGTGAACTCTGGGCAATTCAATCTGTCGGATCCTTCATTCCTTCATACATCTATACATTTTTAATGTGCGTAATGTGTATAAATATGTATGCATGCATGTTCATATTTAATAATCCCTCTAAAATGTTTTGTTGCTGTTCTAATTTCTGCTTCCCCCTCTGTGCTTATTATCATTTCACAATTACTCCCTTACACCCAATAGATCCTTCCTTGTAACAAATAAGTATAGGCAAACAAAACAAATCAACACATTAATTACGTCTGAAAATCTGTGCCTACAGTTCACTATGTCTCTGACGAGGCAGGAGGCATACTTTATCCTAAGTCTTCTGAAGTTACCATTGGTCATTGCATTAATCAGAGTTCTGAAGCTGATTGTTTTTGTTTTACTTTACATTATTAATCTTCACTCTCAGTGCCCTAAGGAGTGGCTTCTGCTGTGCTATTTTAAGAATGTTTTTACATCATGAGAGATGGAATGAGGATATGACATTTACAGAATGAGTGGGAAAGGACTTCAGTTCAACCTATACCTGAACAACAATCCTCCAGTCCAGAAAACATACTTTTCGATACAGTAGTGTCAAACTCAAATAGAAATGGACCTCTGGGCTGCATACTGATTTAGGAAGCCAGAAGTTTAACATTATTTATGTTATATTGTATTTTTATTTATTTTATGAAACATTTCCCAATTACATTTTAATTTGTTTCAGACTGTAATTATTTGTGTTTTGAGTTGGCTTTGTGTTTAATACTGTTATTCTTCAGTGCTTTGCTTGCTTACTTTATTTGAGGGTCTTCCAGGAGGAAGACACTCCCTCCCCCAGCCCTTCCCTGCCATATTTCTCAAGGGATTCCACTTTTGGATATCTCCAAGGGTTAGAAAGTTGGTCCTGACAATCAAGACGAAATTTGCACCCAACATTCCTACTTATGCCCTCTAGAGCCAAACAGAATAAGACTAATCCCTCTTTCACTTGACAGGACTTCAGATACTTGAATACAGTATTCTTATCTAATTCTTATCTTCTCTAGGCCAATTATTCTCAGTTTCTTCAGTTTTTCCTTTCATGTCATGAACTCATATCCCTTCACCATTCTGGTTGTTCTCTTCTGGAAATTCATCAGCCTCCCAATAGCCTTCCTAAGGGCAATCTGGTGCTCCAGACTGAACAATAGTTATTGTCTGGTGAAAGCAGAGTATGACAAGACTGTTACTTTTCAAGTTCTAGATGTTGAATTTCTCTTAATGTAGCATCAGATTGCTTTCGCTTTCTTAGCAGTCATAACATACTATTAACTCATATCGAGTAGGTAGTCCATAAAAGCCCACCTTTTCTTCTCATGAACCCCATTTCCCCCAATCTTTTATTTGTGAAATTGATTTTTTTTTCCAATCATGTGTAAGACTATGCCTTTGCTCCCATTAAATTGCAATGTTTGAACTTATGACGATCTTTTTTTTTGAAATTGACTTTGTCATTCAGTATTCTCACTCTCCCTTCTGGCTTCATATCATGAAAATGTGATAAGCATGTCATTAATGCCTTCATCAACTTGGATAGAACTAATAGAAATGTTAAATAGCTCCTGACCAAGCAAAGATCTTTGTGGTATTCCACTGGAGACCTCCTTTCATGTTAACATTGACTTACTAATAGCAGTTCTTTGATTCTAGTCATTAATGTCTAGAATGGGGCACTTAGAGATCATCTAGCTCAGACGTAACAAATGCATAGTTCACAGGCTACATGTAACCCACAATATTCTAAATGCTATCTGAATAAGATAAAAATATAATTGGAAAATAGCTTTAAATAAATAAGAATATAATGAAACACAAATAATATTACATTTAAAAACCAAGCCAAAGCATTTGTGGCTCCCATTTTTAAGTTTAACACTACTGTTCTAGTCTAACTTTCTATTTTATTTTCATTGAGTCATTAAGTAACTTGCTCAAAGTCACTTTGGTACTATAGGGCAGAGCTGGGATTCAAAAGCAGGTCCTCTGATTCCAAATCTAGCAATCTTTCCACTGCATTAGACTGCTTCATAGTTCAACCAGTTATAAACCGATGCAATTGTCTGAAGGCCTGCCCCATATTTTTTCATCTTTTCCAGAGAAAATCATAAGAATCTAGTCCTATGCTTTGTTAAGATGTTGGTGAAATTGGATGCAATTTATTCCCCTAACCATTTAGCTTGATTATTTTTCCAGAAAAGGAAATAAGTGTAGTCTGGCATAAAAGTTCTTGATGATGCCTTGATGATTCAGGATGATCTTAGCAACATATCATTTCATTTTGAAAAAAAAAAACATGGAGAAGAAAAAAAGAATGGGAAATAAAATTTGGTCCAGGAAGAAGTTTGAAATTATCTCACCAACTTTGCATTTACCACTGCCACCATTTTATTGTCTTACTAGTACTATGCCATTGTTAAAAAGCTCATGAGTAAATGACTTTGGGGGAGTCAAGAAAATGAAGGCAGTCTTGTTAAGAATGATGTCAGCTATTGATGAAAAAGTAGAGTTAAAAGTAAGACCTAAAAGTACCTAGGATGGATTGTCACTGGTAGCTCCATGGAATTTGAAAACTGTGAGCCCTATTTGAGAGAACTTTGCCCAACCAGTGAGATTTCAAAAATTCTCACTCATATGCCTTGGGTTAAAGACATATTAATCAAGAGAAAACTGCAGCATCCATTTACTCAGATAGTTGTATACTCAGAGGGAACAAGCAATTTGTGAAGCCAAAGAAAGAGAGTGAGCAGTTCCCTACTTATAATTCTGAAAGAAAACAGTTGGCCTCCCCAAAGGCCATAGGCCAATAATATGTCATCACAGAGAGCTGAGACACTCCAGTTTGCTTGCCAGAAATGGGTTTCTACCCTATCACCATCCTGAATAGACAGTTCCTACATGGCCTGGCAGAATGTACAGCCAGAATGTAGAATCTGGAAAATATCTTGCTTTGCAGAATGATTGCTCTAAGAGGCAAATGCTTAGTTAATCAATGATCCTATTTATTTTCTTGATTTTGCATGCAGCATATTTTTCTTTATACAATTCTCTTAAAGGAGAGATCCTTAAGTTTTCTATGGCTGTCCCTCACCTATAAAGATGGTACTCCTATCATACCAATCACTGAATATGTTGTTTTGATGCTTTAGCCTTTCCTCCCCCTCATCCCTTCTCCCTTGTGTCTGAGAACACATATTTGTGAGAAGCCTGGCTGGGATTATGGGTGCCATCTATGTCCATGAGTCAGAGCATAAGACAGCTGCCACACAGAAGAATAAAACCAATTCCCTCCTGACTCTATCCTTCAGTGGTTTACAAAATACTCTCCCTATAATAACCCTATAAGACAAATTGTGTAAATATTACATCAGAATTTTACAGTTGAAGAAACCGAGGCTCATAAAGATTAAATGTCTTGTCATAAATTACTGTCATAGCTGGGTTTTGAACCAAAGCAGTACTAGACTCAAACTATAATACAAAGCTGTAGTCATCAAAACAATTTGGTATTAGATAAGAAACAGAATGGTTGATCAATGAAACAGATTAGGTATACAATAAGCAGAAGCAAATGAATATATAAACTAGTGTTTCATAAACCCAAAGATCATAATTACTGGGGCAAACACTCACTATTAGAAAAAAACTGCTGGAAGAAAATGGAACATAATCCGTCAGAAACTAGACCTAGACCCACATCTTATACTATATGCCAAGATAAGCTCAGAGTTAGCACTTAATTTAAACATAAAGGGTAATATTACAAACAAATTAGTGGAAGGAGCATGGAAGAAATGATTTGACAGATCTATGGATAGGGAAGAGTTCATGACCAAAGAAGAGATACATAGGTTCACAGGAGGCAAAATGGGTATTTTGATTACATAAAATTTAAAATCTTGTGCACAAACAAAACCAATGCAATCAAAAGTAGAAGAAAAGTAGAATTAAAGCAGAGTTATCAGGGGTAGGAAAGATATATTCATGTGGGAGTGGGGAGGGGTGTGTGTATGCTTATCTGTCTATCTGTCTATCTATTTATCCATAAATATATCCCTGCTTAACAGTAACAGTAACCTACTTGGGGGAGGTGAGAGGGAATCAAAGAGAAAAAAAAAAGAATAAAGTTTTGCATAGCAGAGAACAAAAGAACAACCTATAAGGAAGTAAAGAAAACATCAATACTCATGAATAAAATTTCTTCTACTTTTATATATCCATTCTTGAACTGGTAATTTATTGTTATATAATTTGAATATCTCCCCTCCCCCTGCCATGTTCTGCTGGGCATATGAAAATGTTCTATTCTGTTTTTTTTTTAATAAAATAAAAGAAAGAAAAAAAATAGAAGAAAATCAGGAAACTGAAAAAAAAATCTTTGCAGTAGGTTCTTTGGATAAAGGTCTAATTTCTCAAATATATAGGGAATTAAGCCAAATTTATAAGAATCATTCCCCAATTGACAAATGGCCAAGGGACACAAATGGGAAATCTTTAGAAAACATAAAAGCTATCAGTAGTCATATAAAAATGTTCTAAATCACTAATAGAGAAATATAAATTAGAACACTTTTTTATTAAAGCTTTTTATTTGCATAACATATATATGGGTAGTTCCTCAACATTTATCCTTACAAAGCTTTCCATTACAAATTTTCTCCCCAGTCCCCTCCCCTAGATGGCAGGAAGTCCACTACATGTTAATTATATTAAAATACTTGAAAAGTCAAATATATATATACTTATTTCCATACTTATCTTGCTGTGCAAGAATAATCGTATCTACATGAACAAAAATATCTGAGAAAGGAAACCCAATGCAAGCAAACATCGATAGAGACCATGAAAATGTTATGTTGTAGTCCACATTTCATATCCCTCTCTCTGGGTGTATATGACTTTCTTCACTGAACAATTGGAACTGGTAAAACACTTCTAAGACACTACTTCATATACATCAGATTGGCTAAGATGATAGAAGAGGAAAATGACAAATTCACCATATTACTTCTACCTGTACAAGGCATGTGAAGAACGGAAAAAAGTAGAAAGAAGGCTGAATTTGGAGTGAGAGGACCTGGGTTGTTAGGTTAGACCTGAAGTCAAATCCTAGCTTGTTTTATTGTCATTATTCATTTGTTTCAGTGTGTCTGACCCTTCATGGCCTATTTGGGGTATTTGTTGCAAAGATCCTGGAGTGACTTGTCATTTTTTTCCTTCAGCTCATTTGGGGAAATGAAGGCAAGCAAGATTAAGTGACTTACTTGTCCAGAGTCACACAGCTAGTCTTTCTGACTCTAGCCTCAGTGCTGTATGCACTGTGGCATCACTTAGCTGTCCCAACTTGTCTTATTGGCAAATCATTTAGGTCTTCTGGGTCTCAGTTTTCACGTCTATAAAATCAAGGAGGTGGACTAGGAAATCTTAAAGATTCCTTTCAAAGACATAATCTAAATCAGGCACAATCTTTATACCTCCAAGTTTAGCTGTTGGAGTGGAAAAGCAAAATTACTTATTTGTTAAACTTTTTTATGTACAGAGCATGGTGACCAGTGATGGGGAGCATAAAAGTTTAAATAAAATATGATCCTGCTCTCACAGAGCTTACTATCTAGGAGAGAGGAAGACACTAAGAGAAATAATCAGTATTATATAATAAGAATATCATAAAGGCACAGAATTAAGGTGATAATATGAGTTACTAGAAGAGTTATCAGCTGATTAGATAAGAGAAAGCTTCCTGAAAGGGGTGATGTTTGAGTGGAGGTTTAAAAGGGAAACTAGGTCAGGCAGAGGATAGAAGATTCATCTTCCTGAGTTCAAATCTGGCCTCAGACCCTTACTAGCTGTGTGATCCTGGACAAGTCACTTAACCCCAATTGCCTCAAAAAAACAAACCAAAAAAAAAAAAAAAAGAATAAACTTCCTAACAGGGAGGAGGTTGCATCAGATAATATCTGAGGTTCCTTGCAGGTATGAGTGTGCTGGTAAATGTTTAACAATTGGCTCTCTGGGGGAGGGGAGAATGTATATAGGACACATTTGAAGTTTAATTGACATATATATATATATACAT
>JAJPUD010003634.1:93579-126672 GCA_023553655.1 Myrmecobius fasciatus | reverse complement strand
TATATGTATTTGCTGAGGCAATTGGGGTTAAGTGACTTGCCCAGGGTGACACACCTAGGAAGTGTTAAGTATCTGAGACCAGATTTGAACTCAGGTTCTCCTGACTTCAGGGCTGCTGCTCTATCTACTGAGCCACCTAGCTGCCCCAATATTTTCTTAAGTCTAGGCAACAAAACAATAAATCAAATCCTAATTTATAGATTTTGCTGATATCTGATGTATTAAAAATCTCACACTGGAAAGGTACTAGAAGTCCTTGAGAGCAGAAACTGGCCTCATTACACCTCTGATTCAACTCTATGACCCTATGAAATGGGTCTTTCAAGATTGGTAAGAAACATTAGGGGTCACACACCAAGCACATAGAACCATAGAAATCCTAATAAATTTCTACTAAAAACAAAAATAAATTTCCCTTCCTTTTGAGAACTTAAATTATTTTTATTCAAAAATTGGAAGCATGTTTTTTAAAAAATTATTAATAAAACATTTGAGACAATGTTATCAGCTAATCTTTGCTGGCACAGAAACTTTAGGAGAATATGCAACTAAGCAGATAGAGTATTGGAAAAAGGAAGTTCTGAATTAATATCCTACCTCTGACACCTCCTTACTCTGTGACCCTGAGCAAGCAAAATCTTTTATTTTTTTCATCTGTAAAATGTAATAGCATCTACCTCACAAATTCTGAGGTTCAAAGAAGAAAATATCTCTTGTACATTTTAAAGAGATAAATAAATGAAAGAAGTGTTGTTTGCATGCTGTATTCCTAAAAAACAGGCTATAAAATGCTGACGGAAAACTCTTTATAGTCAGGTCATTATAGTTTATGTGCAATAGTATAACTATTAAACGGAATAACAGAAGGATCCTTTGTGACAAATTTCATGACCCTGCCTCACCAGTGATACCCAGCTGGTGGAAACAGTGGTTGGTGGTTTACCATGAAGCACTGCTGATCTGCAGTTCAGTGTTTCTAAAGAAACTAGATATTTCCTAGCTTTATGATCTTGGATTAGTCACTTAGTCTTTCCCGTTATCAGTTACCATATCTGTAAAATAGGGATAGTAATATAATTTTCCTTCCAGGGTTATTGTGAGGATCAAATGAAATAGCATATATGAAGTGCTTTGCAAATCTTAAAGAGCTTTAGGTGCACACGTGCCACTATGTGTGTGTTCCATGTGGTAAAAATTGTTTTCTGTATGACCTCTTCCTTTCCCACCTAGTTTCTTTTCTGAAAAGAAAGCTTTCTCTAGCTGACACTCTGGAGGACACTACACCCAGAAATCATAACAACTTTCTTTGTTGTAGCATAAATGTTGGTGGGTTCTTCTGTTTTTTTAAGGTTCTGAGGGCTTCAATCCATCAGTACTTCAAAGTATGAACTACTTTGATAGCTGTCTCTTTCATGTGGGCACTCTCTTCCCACCCACACAGATGGAGATCCATCTATGCTTTCTCATCCTGTGTGGTTCTTGTCCATATTTTGCTCTAAATCTACCATAGAGTATCTGTCCAATGTGTTGAGGCTTTCTTTTAGCTTTTTCAATATTTGATGGATAGCAGGCAGTTCTTGGGTTGTCCATCTGTTATATTTCAACCTTGCTACACAACTGGCTTCCCTCTTCTTCCAGCTATGGATTGCCTCAATATTTTATTTTAGGACTCTCTTTGAATCCAAGTCACCATAAATAATGGATTGTAATCGACCTAATATGTCTTTTCGTTGTCCCTTGGGTTTCATGTATTTTTGATTCTTCTGAGATTGTGGCTCTTCCTTGACTCATAGCTAGATAGCATCACCAGCAAAAATCAATATTGAAAAGATGGGATTTTGTATAAGAACATAGTTTATGATCCAGAACACTTTGATATTACTCAATGTTCTGTCCAACTCACTTTTCTTTTATAATGTCTTTTTGTGTGTTATGTGATGATTGCTAATTCAGTGAGCAGCTCATCCAACTACTGACTGTCATAATTGGAGCAATATAGATTCTTTTAAAAAATGCTTGACTGATGCTTTAAAAAATCATTATTATTTCTCAGGACCTCCCCTCAATGGAAACCTCTCTTACAACAATAAAGTGGTGTTAATTAAAATAAGTTGACACAGGGGCAGCTAGTTGGTGCAGTGGATAGAGCACTAGCCCTGAAGTCAGGAGGACCTGAGTTCAAATCTGATCTCAGACATTTAACACTTCCTAGCTGTGTGACCCTGGGCAAGTCACTTAACCCCAATTGTTTCAGCAAAAAAAAAATAATAATAAAATAAAATAAGTTGACACAAAGATCATGTTTAATATTATGTGCCTTAATATATACCCATAATTCACCACCAAGAGGAGGAAAGATACTCATCATCTATCCATTGGAATCAAAATTGTTAGCAATATCCATTTTTCATTCCATCAATTTTCTGCATATGAATTTCCAGGCTTACCTCTTTTGAATGTCCATAATTTTCCAATATAAGTAGGCATATTGGTTAATTTAGGTGATATTGTTAAGTTCTTCAAAGAAAATGGTGCCTACACTTCAGTTATTTTCATCAATTTTTTTTAAAGCTTATCAGAGCAAGGCAGGATAACCTTAGAGCCCTTTTCTTTTCTAACTCTGCACAGCCTGGCTCTAAAATCTGAACCATTACAACTCTTGCCTTTCTCATGGATTGTCTTTTTAAAATTTTTCAAAATACATGCAAAGATAATTTTCAACATTCACCCTTGAAAAACCTTGTTGTCCAAATTTTTTCCCTCCCTCTCTCTTTCCCCATCTCCTCCTTTCTCTAGACAGTAAGTAATCAAATAGAGATTAAACATATGCAGTTCTTCTAAACATATTTCCACACTTGTCATGCTGCATCAGAAAAATCAGATCAAAAGGGAAAAATGAGAAAAAAAAACAAGCAAACAATAACAACAAAAATAGTGAAAAATAATATGCTTTTATCCAGTCTCCATAGTTCTCTCTCTGGACGTAAATGGCTCTTTTCATCACAAGTTGGTTGGGATTGCCATAGATTGTCTTTTAAGATGATAGAACTGAGGTGTACTTCATTCTTTTTTTCCCCCCTTAATTTAATATTGAAATAAAATAAAATTCCTCGCTTTTCCTCACTGTCTAATTTGTAAAGTTATCTTATCCTTCCATCTTCCTGTTCTCAGCCATTGACTCTTTCCTGTATTCTGGTTTCTCTCCCCCACCAATTTATTGAAAACACTTTCTCTAAGTATCAGTGATCTCTTCATTGCTAAATCCAATAGCTTTTTCTTATTCTTCCCATCCTTAGCACTGAAACAGTTAAGACACCTTGAGGACAAGATAGGAGGTATTTCTAGGTGGGGCCAAACCATTCTCAACGTTTTGATCTTTCCCCTCAGACCTAGAATCCTGCACCCAAATACTCTAAGAATGGCAGCACCCCATACACATTATTGGTCCTATTACCAGCCTGTCCCCGCCAATAGCCATCTTCCTAAAGAGTAAGCCCTATTTTTTCCACAGCTACTAAGGGACATATAAAAGAAAGTTCTTACCAGCCTAGTCCTAGGCATTGTTAAATGGCAACATCAGAAGCAGAAATGATTTTATTAATGGGAATGACACTAAAAACAAAAATTGCCTAAACCTTATGAAAGACCTGTTCTTTCTCTCTTCCCAGAAGCCAACTTTCCTAGATGTAATGAACGTAAACTCAATAGCAGGAATTGTCTTATTTTCCCCCCATGAATGTCTTCATTTTTTTTTACACCCAGCACTTAGCTTTGGATGTAGAAAGCACTGAAAATATGTATTTTTTCATTCTCTCAGTCATCCATTAATAAGTGAATTTTCATTCCTTCATTTATAACCTTGCCTTTGCCCTTGAGACTAAGGGCAAATCTCATCTGAAATGGGATTAGAATACTCTTCTTGCTAATTCTAAATCCCTCGCTCCCTTAACTATATCATTTAGTTGCCTCATCTTAAAAAATAGTTGCCAGGAAAGTGCTTCATAAACTCAGTGCTACAGCAACATAAACAATTGTTCTTGTACTGATGCTGATGTTCCAAGAATGAGCATATGGCAGGGGTAGCCCACCTGAGATGGTCTGGGATATTTAATTTTGTCACCTCTCTTTTCTTCCTCATGGCTGGTCTAAAAGGGAGAAGGGTGATTCAGTTGAGACTACTGAATGCTTCTTTTGATTTTCCTATAAACTTCTCATATCAGTCTTGTCCACAGAACATTCTTTTTCACTGTTAAATAATTTGTGCAATATGGAGCAGGCTGCTCTGACAAGTATGGAAGTTTTTAAGCTAATGGGAAGATTTGTCAGAAGATTCTCTCTCCTAGAATGATTTGATGACATATTTATTCCTTAACCTCTTCACATCAACCAACCCAAATGAAAAGGACCAAATATGAGACATGGTGAAAGCTGTCATCTTAGCCTTCAACCACCTTTCCTAATTCTCTCCAATTTAAGCTTTGACCCAGAGACAAGAATGAGGGGGATAATAAGATTACTGGAAAGTGAAACTCAGCTTTGATTAGTGAATGAGATACAATGAACTAATGAAAACTAGTTCTCTCCAATACAGGGGGACTTGAGAAGACATTGTGCAACATCCCATGTGACAATGCTGTTTTGTTTTTAAGGTGTTAAGATTTATCACATCCTTTGTAATAGTTATTATGAAAAGTGTACAGATAGGATATTATAGAAGAGTCCACTGCCTATAATTTGATTGATTTTTACTTCTACTTCTTTGAGTATACTTTATTTTTTTTTAATTTTTTAATTTAAAAATTTTTTTTTGCTGAAGTTAAGTGACTTGCCCAGGGTGACACAGCTACAAAGTGTGTAAGTTTCTGAGTCTAGATTTGAACTCAGGTCCTCCTGACTTCAGGGCTGATGCTCTGTCTACTGTACCAACTAGCTGCCCCCGAGTATACTTTATAATCTTTAAAGTGCTTTGTAAATATGAATTGTTATTATTTAACATTTATTTTTTTCTCATGTAATATAAATTGTTTAACTTTTGTTTTTTTTTTTCTGTCTATCTATTTAAATGTTGCCTTCCATACAGGACAAGCAGGCTTCTTGAGGGCAGAAACTATTTTATTCTGGTCTTTTTATCTATCATCAGTGCCTGGCACAGTTCCTAGCATATTATTGTTTGCTTAATATTATTAATAGTTAATGAATTAATCATACTAATTCCCATGATTATATTGCTATTAAATGTAATAAATGTAATTAATACTTGTTAATTGAATGATTGATTGACTTGGGCCATTTCAGCTAAACTACTACAAGGAAATAAATGTCCTCATAGAATATAGTATTTAAATAGTTTCCTGAGAAAGATAGTGAATACATATGAAATATTCTGTTCTTGTTCCTCTTGCGATTATCTCTTTCAAATATTCAGATCCTACTTACTCAGAAACACTATGCTTTAGGTCTAGGGCTTTGAGGGAGATCCAGGGGCATAATTTGATGACCCCTCAAAGTTCCTAGCAACCCTGGGGGGTTTGTGAAAGTTCATATAAACATTTGTTCACTAATGATCATGACCTACAGTGATAGAGCACCTTTCATGCAAAAGATCCCCTGATATTTTATAAACTCCTTGCTGGAATGGTTGTATTCACCCCTGACATGCGTACCTCAGGAAGAGAGCACAGCAGCTGTTTTATAGGGCATGGGAGAGACTCAACAGTAATTGAAGGCAGGAAGTGAAGAATATCTTTTCCACTTGAAACCACCGGGGGGGGGGGGGGCCCTCAGGGAGGCTGAAAATAATGACCTGTGTTTGAATTTGACAGGAACACCAGGGTTAAAGTTGGTTTCCTTCTGAGAATGTCCTTTTGAAATATGTTCTAGAATACCACTACCATCTTCTTAATTATGTCACAAAGTTAGTTAAGCCGAATAATTAATGATCATAAGGCACTTGGAAACTATCAAATGCCATATAAATGTTAAGCAGTAAAAATCACTTTCCCTATGAAATGGAGGGAAATATAGAGGAAAACTCTAAAAGCTTCCTTTTTGAGGCATCTTCAGGTGCTATTGTTCTGTATGAATTGGGGGGAGGGAAGATTTATGATTTTTAAATGTTTTAAATCAGATTTTGAAAGACACCATTATAAATTCTGTTTCAAAGCAGTTTGGAAGGTAATCAGGCTGCTGTTTGACTTTTGCAATAGTTTCACACTGTCTGTTCACTTGTCTTGCCAGAAACACAAAGGTTTTGCCTTTTGAATTTCAATAAAATATCATGTTTGCTTTTACTACTTCTAGCCGGAGGCAGTTTGGGCCCAAGGCCAAGGAAGAAGTCAAGATCATTGAACACCAAACGCAGTACCTCCGATTGATGCCTCATTTGGCAACGGCATTAGCACTGACTTTTACCAGCAGGTAAAACCTTCTTTTGGCCATCTGAACTGATTAAATATTTGCTAACTAAACATTAGCATAAGTGACATGCTAAAATTAATAAGTAGCTGAAAGAAGATGTGATAGCTTTTTGGACGGACTAGAAATAATAGCCAACAAGCCACTGTCTTGGTGATCTGCACTAAGGAAAACCCTCAGATAATCAAAAGAGCTCATTTTCTCCATTGAGTTTCTTTCCTTTTTTTTTTCCTCCAAGCAAACCATTTGTCAGAGTTGCTAAAAAAAAAACCCACTCACAAAAATAACAACAACAACAATAACAACCAAAAAAAAAAACTCAATAGATTTGGCCAGTTTGAGTTTCAGTTTCTTTTTTTTCTCTCTCTCTACCACCCCTTAAATAGAGTTTCTAAAAAACAATAAAGAAGAGAGATGATGCCATTCTTAACATTTTAAGTAATGAGTTCAGCTGTCTCCTGTCTACTATCCTTGAATCCTTCAGCCTAAAAACACATACATTTCTAGCCTTGATTTGCCTCCACCATTCATCTTTTCTGATTCTATTCCTGAATTGCTGAAAACACCTGAATGAGTTCAATCAATAATACCATTACTACAGTCCATTACTACAGAATAATCTTTTTTTCTTCCTTAATTGTCTGTTGGACTCCATAACTGTATCACACCTTTTCCTCTCTCCTCCAGCTCCCAGTTTGGTTTCTTTTCCATTTCCTTGGCAGACTCTCTCTTCACCCATTGTTTTAATGGCAATATCAAAGCTATCCTCTATAAATACCCTTTTCTCCCCTACCTACAGTTCAAAATCCCTCTACATTGATCTGTATTTTCTTCCCCTTTGTTCCAGTCCCTAAGAAAGAAGTATCTCTTCTTGCCAAGGCTTCTCATCTTCACTGGGAGGTCCTCTCCTCTCCCTCTCTCTTCTTTTTCCACTTCCCTCTCTCCCTCCCTCCTCCTTTTCTTTGTCTGTCTCTGTCTCTGCCTCTTTCTCCCTTCCCCTCTGTCTCTGTCTTTTTCTCTGTCTCTCTCTTTCTCTTAAAAACAAACCAAAAAAATGTCACTTGACTTAATCATCCCACCAAGTTACCATTCTATATTCTCTGTCTTCTTCAAAATTCTTTTTAAAAATCTACATGGCAACCTCTTCCTCAATGTACCTTTGTGAGACTGAACAAATTCCTCAATCTTGTCTGCCTCAGTTCCTCATATGCAAAATGAGACTGTTAATGTTTACCTCTCAGAATTGGTAGGAATGCTTTGTGAACTGTGAAGCTCTCTAGTGTAAATAGGACCTGTTACTATTAGCTAGCTACTACTAGGCCAAAATGGTCCTCTCTAAGGTTATCAGTCATTTCTTAGCTGTTAAATTTTATGGACTCCCCGCCCCCCATCATCCCATTTGACTTCTTGTTGCTTTTGGCAGCACCCACAACCCTCTAGTCCTGTATATTCTTTCTTTCCTTGGCTCCTTTACACTGCCTTTGCTAAGTTTTATTTTTTCCCTGTCTGCCCTTTTCTCTAACTTTTGCTAAAGCCATAATCCATATTCCACTCCTTAAACATGGATATTTCACAAAGGCTCTATCCTAGGCCTCTTTACTCTCTCTGTTTCCTTTTCTCAGTTATTTCACCTGCTGATGGGGCCATCACCAGTCTCTTAACTTTTGCCTTGCCACTGGAGTCTGATGGCTCGGAAGGAGAGACTGAGGCTGATGACTTTACTCAGTTCTGCCTCACTTAAATCCAACTTACACACAGGTCAAAACACCACCCTCATGATGTCATTGGTCCTCTTCTAGAACCACAACCTAACAACAATAATCACCTGATTACATGACTTCAGTTCCCATATCTTTACAAATGACTCCTAAACCTATATCTCCAGTCTAATCTCCCTTCTCAATTCCAGTCCACTTGCCTCCTGGAAAGCTTCATAGGAGTGTGCTGTCAGCATCTTAGTCTCACTCACATTGTCTTTCCCTTTAAACCTGTTCCTCCTCCACAATTCTTTGTTTTTATTAGTAGTCATCATCACCTACACTCTTTACTTTGGACTTGTCTCTTCTATCCACTGTACCACTTAGCTGCCCCAATGGGAAAACTTGAAAAAATTTTCTTCCAATTATTAGAACCTCATCCCTTCCAAACTTGCCTTGTAAGGGCAGCTAGGTGGCTCAGTGGAATGAGCACTCTGATGAAGATTTTTTTAAGTAGTAGTAGTTCTTTAAGAATCTTTTTAAAGATTATTAAGTTGCTGATTTGCATTGGTAAAGAGAAGTCTTCACCTAGAACTACCTGGTCCATGGTAAAATGACTTGATATCTCCAAGTCTCAATTGCTTCATATGTAAAAGGGTGTGATAATTGTTCCTCACAGGAGAATTATTATGAAGAAAGATTAGTTGTGTGGGAGAAATCATATGTGGAGTTAAGGGCTTTAGACCATACCCTGAGAGGAACAGCACTGGACTTAAAGTAACTTGGAAGAAATTTGAGATTCAGGAGGTACATTTTATGTAGTATCTCTGGGCAAAGAACATTATTTAAGTCCCACTATATTTGAGTTGCTGTTATTAATTTTCTACATCATCATTGTCTTTTCCTTCCCTACACCCTTTCAACGTATTAAATAACTTGATCCTGCTTTCTAGTCCATCAGAGACATTTTACTGCTAGGTGTGATTGAAAGAATTAGAAGCCCATAGAAAAAAATCTACATTGTATTAACCCAGTCTTGTGATACTGATGAAGTATTTTTCACAATTGCTAAAGAAAATCCCATTTGGGCATCATGCCTGAGATTTTAAGCAAGTTTGGGGCTCCTTAAAAAAAAGAGAAGGAAATTACTTGATTATTGAGATTATTTTATTACCTTTCTTCCCTTTCTAGTATAACAATCACAAATTATACTTATGGATAAGTATCACAAAGGATGATAAGAGTCAGGGTCCATAAAGATATTTGGAAATCAATGATTCAAGTTAACTCTCAGTTCTACTATTCAATTGAACAAACCTTTATTAAGCACTTACTTAACTGTATGCAGATTTTTTGATACAGGATATAGGGACTAGGAAGATATAAAGGTGAAATGAGTTATGGTTCCTTTTCCCTTGGAGCTTAAAATCAAATAAGAAAAAAAAAGAAGCATGGTTGACAAAACTAAACTAAATAAGAGAGGAATCTATTAATCCTGACTGTGGTACAAATTTGCTTTGTGAACCTGGGTGAATCACTTAACACGTGTGGGTACCTACTAAAATCCCCCAAATTTTTAAGAGTTGGAAGGGATTCCACTGATTATCTAGGCTCATCCATATATGAAAGGAATTCCGATTATACCCAACCCCTTTGGTAGTAGACCAGGCTCTGCTTGAAGGCTTTCAAGGAAGGAGAAAATCCTCTGAAGGCAGCCTTTGCTCTCATTTTTAGGAAGATTCTCTTTCCTCTCCCCCAACATAAAGTCTATGTGTTTCTTTCATTTTTTGTTTCCAGAACTGCATTCTGAGGACAACCAGAATAAATCTATATTCTCTTTCAAATGATGGTCCTTCAAATATTTGACAACACCTATTGTATTTCCCTCCTGAGTCTTTGCTTCTTCAGGCTTAATATACTCAGCTTCTTCAACCATACTCATGTCAGTAGTAGGAGACAGCTAGGTGATGCAGTGGATAGAGAGTACTAGATCGAGAGTCAGAAAGACCTTAATTGAAACCCCACCTCAGACATTTACTAGCTGTGTGATCTTGGGCATGTCACTTAACTTGTATCTGCCTCAGTTTCCTCAATTCTAAAATGAGAATGAAAGTAATACCTTCTTCCTAGGATTGTTATGAGGATCAAATTAGATAATACTAGCACATAGTAGGTACTTAATAAATGCTTGTGTCTTTTCCCCCCTTCTTTCCTTCCTAACTTTCTTCCTTTCTTTTTTTCTCTCAACTTAGATTCAAAGTCCTTTATTATCCCAATTGCACTTCTCTGGACACTATCCTGTTTATCAATGCCCTGTTTAAACTGTGATGTTTAGGACTGAATACAGTTCCCCAGATGAAATCTAATGAAGTCAAAGTATTAGAGGGCTACCATCTCCCTAATTCTGGAAGGTATACCCTTTTAATAAAACCCCAAATGGCATTAATTTCTTTAGCTACCACATCACACTACTCATTCCTGTAGAGTTTGCAAGCCATTAAAACCCCCTGATCCATTTCAGAACAGCCTTCTCCATCTTAAACTTGGAAAGCTGATTTTTCAAACTAAAGCACACAATTTTACTACTGAATGTCATCTTACTGGATTCATTTCAATGCTTTGATCTTTAAAGATCCTCTTGGATCTTGACTGTCTTATCATCCACTGTGATATCTATCCCTCCAGTTTTCTGTCATCTGTAACTCTGACATGCTTATCATTTATGCTCTTCTCCAAGTCACTGATAAAAATGTTAAACAGTGTGGAGCTAAGCACCCATCCCTGTGGCAGTCCCTGAGAGATCTCATGCCATGACTGATCTTGGAATTCAGCCATTACAATTGCTCTGAATCCATTTAACCTGTGTTACCATATAATCCTTATCTATGATTCCTCTGTAAAGGAATAAGAGATGCTTTATCAAAAGTTTTGCTAAAATCTCAATATGCTCTAGCCATATACTTCTCATATATTTGCTTTTAGTAAACCTGTAAAAAAAAGTCTGATTTGTTTGGCTTGACTTATTTTTGATAAAGACTTGCTGGCTCATTGTAATCACCACCCTCTTTCCTAGATGCTCACCAACCATCTCATTAGTGGTCCTTCCTAGAATTTTCTCAGGAATTAAAGTCTACTTTACTATCTTGTAGTTTGCAGACTCTCTTTTCTTCCTTTTTTCAAAAATCAGGATTTCATTGATCCTTGTCCATTCTCATTTTTCTCATTTTTCATGATCTTCCAATAACACAGACAGTGGTTCAGTAATTTCTGCTAATTTGTTCAGGACTCCATGATGGGCCAAGTGGCTTGACTTCATTAAGGGCAGCTAAGTGCTCTCTTACCATCTTATCTTGGATTCATTTCCCTGTTAGACATTTTTGTTCTTTTTTTTAAGTGTAAAACTATTCTCCTTTGCAGAAGAAGACATTTAAAAATTTTAAGATACTTTCAAAATCTTCTTTAAGATTATTACACTACAAATTTTCATTGGTAAAGAGAATTCTTCATCTGGAGCTACATTGATAAAATCTTAGGTTCCATCAAAAAAATTTTTTTTAGATAGTAGGGGAAGAAGCTATTAAAACAGAGAAGGTAAAAATAGGCTTCATAAAGAAGAGATGTTATCTCCATTGCTCTTTTCTATTTTTTATTTTTTATTAAAGCTTTTTATTTGCATAACATATGTATGGGTAGTTCCTCAGCACTGATCTTTACAAAGCTTTCCGTTACAAATTTTCTCCCCAGTCCCCTCCCCTTCCCTAGATAGCAGGAAGTCCACTACATGTTAATTATGTTAAAATACTTGACAAGTCGAATATATGTATACATATTTCCACACTTATCATTGTTGTACAAGAAAAATCGTATCTACAAGAAAAAAAAAAACAGAGAAAAGAAACTCAATGCAAGCAAACATCGATAGAGAGCGTGAAAATGTTATGTTGTGGTCCACATTTCATATCCCTCTTTCTGGGTGTATATGGCTTTCTTCATTGAACAATTGGAACTGGTTTGAGACATTTCATTGTTGCAGAGAGCCATGTCCATCAGAATTAATTATCATGTAATATTGTTGTTGCTGTGTATAATGATCTCCTGGTTCTGCTCGTTTCACTCAGCATCAGTCCATGTAAGTCTCTCCAGGCCTCTCTGAAATCGTCCTGCTGGTCGTTTCTTATAGAGCAATAATATTCCATAACATTCATATACAATAATTTATTCAGCCACTCTCCAATTGATGGGCATCCATTCAATTTCCAGTTTCTAGCTACTACAAAAAGGGCTGCCACAAACATCCTTGCACATGTGTGTCCCTTTCCCTCCTCTAAGATCTCTTTGGGATATAAGCCCAATAGAAACACTGCTGGGTCAAAGGGTATGCACAGTTTGACAACTTTTTGAGCATAACTCCAAATTGCTCTCCAGAATGGTTGGATCTGTTCACAGTTCCACCAACAATGTATTAGTGTCCCAGCTTTCCCACATCCCCTCCAGCATTCATCATTATCTTTTCCTGTCATTTTAGCCAATCTGACAGGTGTGTAGTGGTACCTCACTCAGAGTTGTCTTAATTTGCATTTCTCTGATCAATAGTGATTTGGAGCAACTTTTCATATGACTAGAAATGGTTTTAATTTCATCATCTGAAAATTGTCTGTTCATATCCCTTGACCATTTATCTATTGAAGAGTGACTTGAATTCTTATAAATATGAGGCAATTCTCTATATATTTTAGAAATGAGGCCTTTATCAGAACCATTAAATGTAGAGATTATTTCCCAATTTGATGCTTCTCTCCTAATCTTCTCTGCATTAGTTTTGTTTGTACAGAAACTTTTTAACTTAATATAATCAAAATTATCTAACTGGTGTTCAATTAAGAGTTCCAGTTCTTCTTTGGACATAAATTTATTCCATCTTCAGAGGTCTCAGAGGTAAACTATACTACGTTCCTCTAATTTGCTTACAATATCACTCTTTATATCTAGATCATGAACCCATTTAGATCTTATCTTGGTATGTGGTGTTAGGTGTGGGTCAAGCCCTAATTTCTTCCACACTAGTTTCCAATTTTCCCAGCAGTTTTTGCCTAATAGTGAGTACTTATTCCAAAAGCTGGGTTCTTTGGGTTTATCAAACACTAAATTGCTAAAGTTATTGCCTAGATTGTCCTGATATCCTATCTTATGCCACTGATCGACCACTCTATTTCTCAGCCAGTACCAAATGGTTTTGATGACTGCTGCTTTATAATATAGTTTTAGATCTGGTACAACAAGGCCACCTTCATCTGCCTTTTTTTTCATTAATTCCCTTGAAATTCTTGACCTTTTGTTCTTCCAAATGAACTTTGCTACTATTTTTTCTAGATGTAAAATAATTTCTTGGGAGTTTGATTGGTATATCACTAAATAGGTAGATTAGTTTGGGTAGTATTGTCATTTTTATTATATTCGCTAGGCCTACCCATGAGCACTTAAATTTTTCCAATTGACTAGGTCTGATTTTATTTGTGTGGAAAGTGTTTTGTAGTTTAGTTCGTATAGTTTCTGACTTTTCCTTGGCAAATAGATTCCCAAATATTTTATACTATTATCCATTATTTTGAATGGAATTTCTTTTTGTATCTCTTGCTGTTGAACTTTGTTGGTAATATATAAAAATGTTGATGATTTATGTGGATTTATTTTGAATCCTACAATTTTACTAAAGTTGTGGATTGTTTCTAGTAGTTTTTTAGTTGAGTCTTTAGGGTTCTCTAAGTATACCATCATGTCATCTGCAAAGAGTAATAATTTGATTTCTTCATTTACTACTCTAATTCCTTTTATCTCCTTTTCTTCTCTTATTGTCAAAGCTAACATTTCTAATACAATATTAAATAGCAATGGTGACAGTGGGCAGCCTTGTTTCACTCCTGATCTTATTGGGAATGGTTCTAGTTTGTCTCTATTACATACTATGCTTGCTGATGGTTTTAAGTAGATGCTACTAAACATTTTAAGGAAAAACCAATTTATTCCTATACTCTCTAGTGTTTTTTAATAGGAATGGGTGTTGGATTTTATCAAATGCTTTTTCTGCATCTATTGAGATAATCATATGCTTTTTGTTAGTTTGGTTATTAATATAATTGATTATGCTTATAGTTTTCCTAATACTGAACCAGCCCTGTATTCCTGGTATAAATCCTACTTGGTCATAGTGTACTATCCTGGGGATGATTTTCTGTAATCTCATTGCTAATATCTTATTTAAAATTTTTTCATCAATATTCATTAGGGAAATTGGTCTATAGTTTTCTTTCTCTGTTTTCACCCTACCTGGCTTAGCTATCAGCACCATATTGGTATCATAGAAGGAATTTGGTAGTATACCTTCTGTCCCTATTTTTTCAAATAGTTTGTATAGTATTGGAATTAATTGTTCTTTGAATGTTTGGTAGAATTCACATGTAAATCCATCTGGGCCTCGAAATTTTTTCTTAGGGAATTGGTTAATAGCTTGTTCTATTTCTTTTTCTAATATGGGGCAATTTAAATAATTTATTTCCTCTTCTGTTAACCTGGGCAATCTATATTTTTGTAGATATTCCTCCATTTTATTTAGATTATCAAATTTACTGGCATAAAGTTGGGGAAAGTAACTCCTAATTATTACTTTGATTTCCTCTTCATTGGAGGAAAGTTCTCCCTTATCATTTTTGAGACTAACAATTTGATTTTCCTCTTTCCTTTTTCTTATCAAATTAACTAAAGGCTTATCTTTTTTTTTTTTTGCTGAGGCAATTGGGGTTAAGTGACTTGCCCAAGGTCACACAGCTAAGAAATGTTAAGTGTCTGAGACCAGATTTGAACTCAGGTCTTCCTGACTTCAGGGCTGGTGCTCTATCCACTGCACCATCTAGCTGCCCCTAAAGGCTTATCTTTTGTTGGTTTTTTCATAAAACCAACTCTTAGTTTTATTTATTAATTCAATAGTTTTCTTATTTTCAATTTTATTAATTTCCCCTTTTATTTTTAGAATTTCCAATTTGGTATTTAATTGAGGGTTTTTAATTTGTTCTTTTTCTAGTTTTTTTTAATAATAAGCCCAGTTTGTTGATCTTTTCTTTATCTATTTTGTGCAAGTAAGCATCTAGAGATATAAAATTGCCCCTTATCACCGCTTTGGCCGTATCCCACAAATTTTGGTATGTTGTCTCATTGTCATTCTGCTGGATGAAATTATTGTCTCTATGATTTGCTCTTTCACCCATTCATTCTTCAGGATTAGATTATGTAATTTCCAATTAACTTTTGATCTATTTTCTCCTGGCCTTATATTGCATGTGATTTTTATTGCATCATGATCAGAAAAAGATGCATTTACTATTTCTGCCTTTCTGCATTTGATTTTGAGGTTTTTATGCCCTAATACATGGTCAATTTTTGTATAAGTTCCATGAACCGCTGAGAAAAAAGTAAACTCCCTACCATCTCCATTCAATTTTCTCCAAACATCTATCATCCCTAACTTTTCTAACAATTGGTTTACCTCCCCAGTTTCTTTCTTATTTATTTTGTGGTTTGATTTATCTAATTCTGAGAGAGCAAGTTTGAGATCCCCCTAGTACAGTTTGGCTGTCTATTTCTTCTTGCATCTCTCTTAATTTCTCCCCTAGGAATTTGGATGCTATTGCACTTGGTGTGTATATATTTAGTGTTGATATTGCTACATTATCTGTAGTACCCTTTAATAAAATATAGTTTCCTTCCTTATCTCTTTTGATTAGATCTATCTTGGCTTTTACTTGATCTGAGATAAGGATTGCTACCCCTGCTTTTTTTTGTTCACCTGAAGCATAATAAGTTCTGCTCCAGTCTTTTACCTTCACCCTGTATGTGTAACTATGCTTTAGATGCGTTTCTTGTAGACAACATATTGTTGGATTCTGGTTTTTAATCTAGTCTGCTCTCCGCTTCCGCTTTATGGGAGAGTTCATCCCATTCACATTCACAGTTAGAATAACTAATTCTGTATTTCCTGCCATCTTATTTACCCATTATGTTTTTCCCTTTCCTTTCCCCTTTCTCCCTTTCCCCCTTCTCAGTATTTTGTTTTTGATGACCCCCTCCTGCAAATAATCTTTCCCCCTTTAGAGCCCCTCCCCCTTTTTAACTCCTTTCCCCTGATTCTTCTAATTTCCCTTCTACTAGTCTATCCCTTTCTTTTCCTCCTTTCCCTCCCACTTCCCTATAAGGAAGGATAAGTTTCTCTGTGAAACCAAATGTGTCTGATATACACTTTTAGAGCCCAATTTTATGAGAGTAAGATTTACACAATGCTCATCTCCCTCCCTTCTTTCCCTCAATTATATTAGATTTTATTTTGCCTCTTCATGACATTTTACCTTATTTTTACCTCCTTTTTTTTAACCTTATTTTACCACCTTTTCCCTCTTTCCCCCAGTATAATAACCTTTCCCCCTCTGGTTTTCTTTTTCTTTTTATCAAAGTAATATCACATTATAGCCCCAATATTTAAGTATCCCCATAGTAGAAATAAAGTTCTCAAGAGTCCTTTCCTTTTTACCTTTTTATGCTTCTCTTGAGTTCTGTGTTTGGAGGTCAAATTTTTTTTGTTCAGATCTGGTCTTTTCATTAGAAATAGGTGAAATTCACCTATATCATTAAATGACCATCTTCTTCCCTGGAGGATAATGCTCATTCTAGCAGGATAGGTTATTCTTGGCTGTAATCCAAGTTCCTTTGCCTTTCGGAATATCTGGTTCCAGGCCCTTCGATCCTTCAATGTGGAGGCTGACAGATTGTGTGTGATTATAATTATTGATCCTCAGTATTTGAATTGTTTCTTTCTAGTTGCTAGCAAAATCTTTTCCTTGGTGCGATAGTCCTGAAATTTAGCCACGATATTCCTTGGGGTTTTAATTTTGAGGTCTCTTTCAGGAGGTGATTGGTGAATTCTTTCAATGGTGATTTTGCCTTCCGATTCTACAACCTTAGGGCAGTTTTCTTTCAGGATTTCCTGGAAGATAATGTTTAGATTCTTTTTTTCATCTTGGCTTTCAGGAAGTCCAATAATCCTTAGATTGTCTCTCCTAGATCTATTTTCCAAGTCAGTTGTTTTTCCTAGGAGATATTTCATATTTTCTTCTATTTTTTCATTTTTTTTGTTTGTGTTTGACTGATTCTTGCAGTCTTGAGTCATTCACTTGCATTTGTTCAATTCTTATTTTTAAAGTGTTGTTTTCTTCAGTTACCTTTTTTAGCTCCTTTTGTAACTGGCCAATTTGTTCATTGCATACTTTTTCCACTTCACCAATTTTGTTTTTCAATAAATTGGTATCTTTTTCATATTTCTTTTGCAGGGCATTATATCCTTCTTGCACTGATCTCAGTTCATTACCCCATTTATCATCGAGCTCTCTTTTGAGATTCTTTATGCAGTCTTCCAGGAAGGCCTTTTGAAAAGGGGACCAGGTTATATCTCCCTTGATGGCTTCCTCTGGAGTTGCTTTGTCTACAGGAACCTCAGGGTCTGGGGTCTGCCCTTCTTTCTCTCTATAGAAGCTGTCTGTGGGGCAGAAACTGCCCTAGGGCAAATACAAATTGTTGCAGTATTCTCTGCTTTTGACCAATATCCCAACTTTAAATCATGAGCAAGAAGCAGAAGAGAGCTCTCACCATAGAAAGCTTTTACGGAGAAAAAATAGAACAGTCCCCAGATCCTGACATTATGAAAACAATCCCAGATGAAGCCACAAAGGCAGACTTAAGTTGGTCTCCCTTTCAGAAGGCTTACCTGGATGATTGCATTAAGAATCTCAAAAGAGAGCTAGAAGAAGAATGGGGAAATAAATTGAGATCAGGGCAACAGAAATATCAAAAACTGGAAAATAGGACTGGTGAATTGGAAAAAGAAAACAGTTCACTGAAAAACAAAATTGGTGAATTGGAAAAAATCACCAATTCACTGGAAAATAAAAATGGTGAACTGAACAAAAAGATGAGAAGCTACTGATGGTGATGTAATAGAAATGGCAAAGTGTGACATCTTAAAAGTCAAGAAAGATAGTACCTAGGAAGAGCAGAGAGGTCAACAGGGCCAAATGCTTTAGAGAGGTCAAGGATAAAAATTGAAATAAAGGGCATTGGATTTGGTGATTTGCAGTTCATTGGTAATCTGTGAGAGGATAATTTTAGTAAAGATAGGAACAGAAGCTGGATGAAGGAGGTTCATTAAATATTGTTTCAATAAAAAGAGAAACAGAAATAAAAGAGAAACAGAAAAGATAGAGGAAGAGAGGGAAAGAGGGTAGGGAACTGCAGAAACGGGAAAGGGGAGAAAAGAATAAAATGGTAATCTCCTCCCCCAAAGAGTGATGCCTTTTCAGGGCCCTTGCTCCAACCCTAAAAGACTCAATTCATAATCTCTACTATTTGACTAGCTTACTGCTAGACTAAGAGTATACAAAGGTCAAGAAGTATGTCTGATTATTTTGACCAAAGATTTGACCAGATTTGACCAGAAGGAGCATCCCATGTGGGCATCATCTCATTTTATCCAATGATCAAAGCCCTATGATCCTCTCTAATTGATTCAAAACTTAATTGTGGTGAGGTTATAGGAAAAAAAATTATTAACATCTAATCTAGTATATGGAGCAACTAGGTGTCACAGTGGATAGAGCATTAAGCTTTGGATTAGGAAGACTTCATGAATTCAAATCTGGCTTAGTTGTGTGATCCTGGATAAGTCACTTTTACCTCAGTTTCCTGTTCTATAAAATGAGCTAGACAAGGAAATAACAAATCACTCCAATATTTTTGTCAAGAAAAATCCAAATGGGATCACAAAAAGTTGAACCTGACTAAATATGAATGAACAACAATTTAGCATATATGTTGTGATTTCACTCTATTGAACGACTGGTTGATTCAGTTGAGGTGCCTGGTCCTTTTGGAACCCTTATATATGTTACAAGCATTTTTCACAAATGAAGAGAATGCATTTTTATATATTACCAACAAAGTTCAGCAGCAGGAGATACAAAAAGAAATTCCATTCCAAATAGCAGATGATAGGATAAAATATTTGGGAATCTATCTGCCAAGGAAAAGTCAGAAACTATACGAACTAAATTACAAAACACTTTCCACACAAATAAAATCAGACCTAATCAATTGGAAAAATATTAAGTGCTCATGGGTAGGCAGAGCGAACATAATAAAAATGACAATACTACCCAAACTAATCTACTTATTTAGTGCCATACCAATCAAACTCCCAAGAAATTATTTTACAGATCTAGAAAAAATAGTAGCAAAGTTCATTTGGAAGAACAAAAGGTCAAGGATTTCAAGGGGATTAATGAAAAAAAAAGGCAGATGAAGGTGGCCTTGCTGTACCAGATCTAAAACTATATTATAAAGCAGCGGTCATCAAAACCGTTTGGTACTGGATAAGAAATAGAGCAGTGGATCAGTGGCACAGGATAGGTTATCAGGACAACCTAGGCATTAACCTTAACAATCTAGTGTTCGATAAACCCAAAGACCACAGCTTTTGGGATAAATACTCTCTATTTGGCAAAAACTGCTGGGAAAATGGGAAACTAGTGTGGAAGAAATTAGGGCTTGACCCATACCTAACAACACATACCAAGATAAGATCTAAATGGGTTCATGATCTAGATATAAAGAGGGACTTTGTAAGCAAGTTAGAGGAACGTAATATAGTTTATCTCTCAGACCTGTGGAGATGGAACAAATTTATGTCCAAAGAAGACTTGGAACTCCTAATTGAACACCAGATGGATAATTTTGACTATATTAAGTTAAAAAGTTTCTGTACAAACAAAACAAATGCAGACAAGATTAGGAGGGAAGCATCTAATTGGGAAATCATCTTTACATTTAATGGTTCTGATAAAGGCCTCATTTCTAAAATATATAGAGAATTGTCTCATATATATAAGAATTCAAGCCACTCTTCAATAGATAAGTGGTCAAGGGATATGAACAGACAATTTTCAGATGATGAAATTAAAACCATCTCTAGTCATATGAAAAGTTGCTCCAAATCACTATTGATCAGAGAAATGCAAATTAAGACAACTCTGAGATACCACCACACACCTGTCAGATTGGCTAAAATGACAGGAAAAGATAATGATGAATGTTGGAGGGGATGTGGGAGGGCTGGGACACTAATACATTGTTGGTGGAACTGTGAACGGATCCAACCATTCTGGAGAGCAATTTGGAGCTATGCTCAAAAAGTTGTCAAACTGTGCATACCCTTTGATCCAGCAGTGTTTCTACTGGGCCTATATCCCAAAGAGATCTTAGAGGAGGGAAAGGGACCCACATGTGCAAGAATGTTTGTGGCGGCCCTTTTTGTAGTGGCTAGAAACTGGAAACTGAAGGGATGCCCATCAATTGGAGAGTGGCTGAATAAATTATGGTATATGAATGTTATGGAATATTATTGTTCTGTAAGAAACGACCAGCAGGACGATTTCAGAGAGGCCTGGAGAGACTTGCATGAACTGATGCTGAGTGAAACGAGCAGAACCAGGAGATCATCATGCACAGCAACAACAGTATTACATGATGATCAATTCTTATGGACATGGCTCTCTACAATAAAGAATTGTCTCAAACCAGTTCCAGTTGTTCACTGAAGAAAACCATATACACCCAGAAAGAGGGACATGAAATATGGACCACAATGTAACATTTTCATGATCTCTATTGACATTTGCTTGCATTGTGTTGCCTTTCTCTGATTCTTTTTTTTTTCTTGTAGATAGGATTTTTCTTGCATAACTTCTCAAGCATTTCAACAGGACTTCCTGCCATCTAGGGGAGGGGAGGGGACTGGGGGTAGAGTTTGTATTGGAAAGCTTTGTAAAGATCAAGGTTGGGGAACTACCCATACACATGTTATACAAATAAAAAGCTTAAAAAAAATGAAGAGAATGAAAAGTTTGTATTACCTAATAGGTGTTTTTCCAAGCCTATCAGATTTCTAATTTTAGTGACTCAATGCATTTGTATAAGATCAATACCTGTTCACATAGAGATGCCCATATTCAAATGAGTTGGTTTGGACATCTGATCATCATATTTTTAGTTACCTTTTAAAATTGAAGATTATTTTAGTATACTGCTAGAGGTTTGTTTTAAACAACTCCAATATTTACTAAAAGTTAAAAACTCCTTGGGGGTTTTTGATGTGATTTGTTACCTAAAAAATAGGATTGCTTATTCATAAAGTTACTTTCCCCATGCAATTGAAGAACCATTTTAAATTTTGTTTCAAAGAGCTATTTTTAGTTTTGGTGAAATGGTTAAAACATTAAGCTTGAATTAGGATGATTCATTTTCATGAGTTCAAATCTAGCTTCAGACATTTGCTAAGTGTGACTTTGGGCAAGTTACTTGACTGGTTTCCTCAGTTCCTTATCTGCAAAATGAATTGTAGAGGGAAAAGGCAAAACACTTTAGTATCTTTGCCCAAAAACCCTCCCCACCCAAAATGGAGTCAGGAAGAATTGGACACAATTCAAATGATTGAATATTTAAAAAAAACCACAACAAATTTTGAATTTGCTTATAGAATGATTTTTCCACTTCTAAATAAAAATGAATAGTTTGATATGTTTTACCTCTAATGTCTAAAAAAAGACCACACAGTAGTTGTGTTCACATATATATTCTACTCAGCCAATAGATTTCATTTATACTGTACTCTTCAAACCTGACTAAATATGTGACTTTGTGGTTATCTACCTTGGAGCAACACAAGGACCAAACCTGCATTTTAGCTAATAGATTATATATTTTCAAATTCATCACCTTGAGACCAGCGAGAAGGCCATGCAAAGTTCATCCTGTTCTTATAGATTTTTGCCTAAGAAAGTCAATGAGTTTTGTGATAAAGATGCTCACTTTTTGATATTGTTTTTGCATGCTGCAGAAGACCTGAATCATTTTCTTTGATTAGAGGTTTGCTTAATAGATGGATTAAAGATAATCCCTATTGATGAAATGAAATAATATATACAAAAGGGCATTGTAACTGGAAAGTAATTTAGAATTGTGAATTATTATTATTGATTTTATCATCATTGTTATTATGGTAGCACACATCACTTAATACCAGAAGAAGCTTTCGGGCATCTTCCTCACTCCCTGGTTCTCTTTTAAGTTCTCAGGCTCCATCTCTTTATGGGTGGTATCAGTATTCTCATGTTAGTCCAGGGCTTGTATCTGTGTTATCCAATCAGCTCCTATAGCTTAGTCCTTCATCTCTTTCTTGGCTCTTCTCCTTTATCACTTTACCTACTGTGCTTTCTTTAAGATTATTTACAGGAGGCATCATATAAAAACTTTAATAAGAATGGTGGAAATAAGCCAGTACCAGGTGCCTGCTTTCTCATTATACACCTTCATGGAATACCTCTTCTTAAGTTGTTCCTACATAACAGACAGGGCAAAATCAGGGAATTTCAGTACCATATTGATCTAGTCAAGTGTAGATAGGGCTTTTGTTCAAGATTGCCCAGCCAATTGGCTTCTCTTTGATAGAAAACAGAAATATTGCCCTTACTTGGTTTTTCTGTCCCTAGGAGATAACAGTACAGACCTTCTAGGCAATTTTAGTTTTGATCTTCAGTAATCAGCTCTTTCTCTCTTGCCATTAGTTAAATTTGTTTAATCTCATCAATGTTCTTTTAATACCAGGAAAGTCCTGGAAGATTTCTCCCATCATCCATCCATTGGATGTAAGTCGTCTGGGTATGCCTGTGCTTCCATAGCACCAAATTTTCTGCCCCAACTTGTTTTGTTGGGCATACACTTGTACCTCTCACATAACCTGGGAGGGTCATGGATATTCCATCTACTCCCTTGGTCAAAAAATTTATAGTTCCTTCAAGTTAAATGGGATATACTTGCACATATATCAAAAGTAACATAAATTGACACATAATACAATTATTATTTCAAGTACTTTATAAAATGTACATTTGGATACTTAATATATAACATCTTCATGAGAACTGCATATAGCTAGCAATAGTATCTACAACAGGTATAATAAATAGCATGTCATTACTAGCATATATAAGTATGCTCAGCACTTGCCATTGCTTAGCACATAGTAGACTCTAAATACATGATTGTTCATTGAAGTAATGAAGGACACAAGTCAAACACCATGTGTAATATTGCACTGGATAACAGGACTGGATAAAATGATCAGATTCATGTGCAGAAACATATTACATACTGATATAATATGCCTGTCTTCTAGCAAATGCAGCAAAGAAGCATAAAGCAAGAGATCTTATGTCATAAGAAGGTATGAATCACACAGAACATAAAATGACACATTTTTCAATTATATACTAAGTATACTTGTACTTCAATAATGGATACATGGGTAACCACTTTTCCTCTTAGTTCTGAAGTATCCTTTGAAAGCTTGGTCCCTGAGTAAAGAAGCCTCATTTCCACCATGACGTTCTGAGCAGACCATTGACATCTCTACTTGCTAAGGATGCTCTTTGCTCCCTAGGGCACCCCACACCTCTAGTATACATCAAGAAATGGGATGCCTTTGTTTTCAGCTTCCCCTCTCTCCCTTTTCTCTTGCTCTTACATGGGTTTTTCTGAGATAATTGATTTCCCTGGCCCTCTGGAATATATCAACATTTGACTTCTTTTTCATCTAAATCATTATTTAAGTTAATATCTCTAGAGATCATCTTTGCCACTGATAATGTGCTTTTCCTGCCAGAGCCCATTTGGCTGATTCTTCATTGCTCTTTTATTCCTGCTCATCTATAAGTCTGACTAATTCTTCAGTTCGCAATAGGTGATTTAGTATGTATTATCCAAATATCTATTTTGTAGATTAGGGAGTTTCCCATTTTTCCATGTATTTATTGCAAGATGGCTTTCCATTAATCCACAGTTGTTTTTTTTTAATCTTTCTTTCTTTCTTTTTCTTTTTCTTTGCTTTTTTGCTGAGGCAATTGGGTTTAAATAACTTTCCCAAGGTCACGCAGCTAGGAAGTGTTAAGTGTCTGAGGCCAGATTTGAACTCATGTCTTCCTGACTTCAGGGCTGGTGCTCTATCCACTGTGCCACCTAGCTGCCCCCCTTTTATCTTTCATGCCCTTTAAGCCTTCTCAGCAGAACTACATTCTTTTTCTGAAGATCTTGACAATTAACTCAAGGATGCTATGATTTTGTTTCTATGAAAGCTTTTCTGAGCTGTGGCCAGAGTAAGGTGATAGGCCTCCAGCCAATCTTTCAGATGAGTGTTATATTGGGCACGAATTTCTATGTTTTCTTTATTCAAGTCAGTAGGCAGATGTGACTCTTATTCAAATGTTTACAGGTATGTGGTAAAGCCCATGGCTTCATTCTTTGGAGCATCATGCAGGTGTGCTGATTCCAGTGAGCTTTCTGTTCAAACCTCAAGAGCTCTAGTATGTTTGGCAACTTTGATCTTCCTGAGGGTGGTAAGGGAGAGTGTTTTAATTCCTGTCAAACCCAACCCTCCTTCAGGAGTTTTCTTTCAGAGTCTCTACCGGAGTTAGAGTGAGTTTTGGCAGGAAACCAGCTATAGAATTATACTTTTCCCAAAGCACTTTAACAACTTCAGATGCCTCCTGATTCCTGACTGCACAATACTATGCATACTGGGTAAAATGGTTTATTACCACTAAGATGTTGTTTATTGATTTTCTACCACTTTCTAAAAGCAAGAAAGACTATATATAGAGAGGGTACTGGAAAGATGGTGAAGTAGGTTGGAAAATTCCAAGCTTTTCAGATCTCCTCCACAAACAAGACAAAATAGCACCTCAGGGTGACTGTAGAGCAGTATGTGAAGAAAGATACTAGTATGAAGGTACTTCACTCATGTGAAGTATAAATACCTCCAGGCTAGCTTCTCTGAAAAAGCAAGTGGTGCACCCTGGAGCTAGCTGAGTTAGGAGGTAGCCTTAGCTCTAGCCACAGGAATTTTCATCTCAGAGACAGTCTGGGGAGTCAGGTATTTGAGGGAGGGAAGATTAAGGCAACTTCTGCTGATGAATCAGGCCCAGCTTTGCTGCTATCCTGGATGAGGAAGAATTAGCTGGTGAATGCAGAAGCAGTGAGGCTGGGATGCTGCTGGCTGCTGGCACTTACAGGAGGGTAAAGTTCTTGGTTTTGGTTCTAGGCTAGAGGGAAGAATTGAAGGAAGACCTGAGGGCTGAGGCAGTTGCATTCCAGGACTAGAGGTCATACCACCAACAATCTGCTTCAAAATGATCAGGCAAATGGAAAGCTTTGCAAGGGTCAATGTTGAAAAATTACCCATACATATGTTTTGCAAATAAAAAGCTTTAATTAAAAAAAATAAAACAAAATGATCAGGTGAAAGAGAAAGAACCCAACCACAGAAAATTATTATGGGAACAGAAAAGACCATCTTCAGAGAAGGATACTGAAGCAAAAAAAGCCTCCCTTACTCCAAAGGGTAAGGCCAAATGGCTACTTGTCCAAACAAGATTTCACAGAAGCCCTCAAAAAAGACTTTAAAAATCAAATGACAGAGATTGAGAAAATTAAAAAATTTTCCAAAACCAACATGTTTATAAAAAGACAATCAGCCAACTAACTGGAAAAGGAGTTCCAGAATCTTAAGGAAGAAAATTAGATTGAAAATTACAATTGGATAAAGAGCAACCAGGGAAGCTATAAGAGACCAAAAAAAGAAAAATATATGAAGAATGAAAAAAATAGAAGAAAATATGAAACATCTCATATGATCTGGAGAACAGATCAAGAAGAGAAAACATAAGAAAAATCAGACTACCTGAAAGCTATAACCAAAAAAAATAAAAGAATCTGGATACAATAGTACAAGAAATAATTAAGGAAAATTGTCCAGAAGTGTTAGAATAAGAGGGGAAAGTAGAAAGAGAAAAAAAACCTATCACTCAGCATCTGAAAGAGATCCTACAAGGAAAACCTACAGAAATATCATAATCAAATTCCTAAACCTCTAAGTCAAGAAGAAAATATTACAAGCAACAATAAAAAATTCAAATATAGTAGAGCCATAATTAGAATCACACAAAATGTAGCAATGGAAACATTCAAAGTCTATAGGGCTTGGAACACTATATAGCAAAGAGCAAAAGAACTAGGGTTGCAGTCAAAAATGTCACAACCAATAAACTTAAGCATAATCCTGAATGGGAAAAAAATGGATATTCAATAAATTGCCAGGTTTTGGGGATTTTGTTGCAACAAGATCTGAACATAGAAAATTTGACATACAAAATCCAAAAGAAATATAAGGTAAACATCAAAGATTAATTATAATGGACTCAATAAGGACAAACTACTTATCTTTTATACATGAAAATGTAAACCACATGTCTAAGATTGTTATTAGCAATTGAGTAGTTTGAAAGGTTTCGATAAAGCTAAGTATGATATGATTCTAAAAAGCAAAACCATGTAGGGAAAGATAGGTATGAGAGAAAGAACTGGTATAAAAGGATTTATATGGAAGAGGAGGGCTGGTGGTTCTGAAACCCTACATTCATTGGGAATGGGTTATAGAGGGAAACCATATATATATATATATATATATACATATATATGTAATATATATATTTATATGCTTTTATACCTATGTACATAAGTATGTATATGTGTGTGTTTGTGTGTATACCTAGAAGGCTTTAAAGGTCTTTTAACTTCAGAAAGAAATAAGAAGATAAGGGGATAAGGGAGGAGGAGAGGATGTAGGAGGGGTTTTTAGAGGGAACCCTACTCATATCAGATTTGCGTTAATGAGAAAACAACATATATATGAAGAGAATAAAAGTCTTCTAAATTTGTAATGAAAGAAGAAGGTGAGGGATTAGGATGGGGGTATATAAGGGTATGCAGATTAATGGGAATAGGATAAAGAGGAAACAACAACATATATATTTGGAGGGTATAAAAGAATTCTAAATTCAGATAGAAACAAGATGGCAAAGTTGGAGGAGAGGATAAGGGAAAGATGGGGTGGGAAGTAGGTTAAGTAATAGAAGGGCAACTGTATAGAAATAAAGCAGAGAAGTCAGGAGGGATAGAAGATAAGATGTATAAACATAAAAATATAAAGATCAGATGTAAAATTTGTTATGTAAAAAAACATAAGGGTAGTAAACATGATCTCCAAGTTAAAGCAAAAATACATTTAATCAAAAGAGAAAAATAAACTATGTTAGCCATATTGTCTTAGATTATTTAAAATAACTAGACAATATAAGATTGGATTATTGCTGTCATGTAAGAAATGATGAGATGGTGGAGTTAGAAAAATATGGAAAGACTTGGACTTATGAAGGAAGACATCACTTTCTGAAAAAGAGGACAAAAAAGAATAGTATCATCTTACATAGATGCGTATGAATGGATATATACATATATGTGAATGATTAAAGATATGTATGTATAGATTTGTGTGTGTATATATATATATGTATATCTTCACTTAATTGTAGTCTTCTAGGGGTGGGAGAGGAAGAGGGGAAAAGCATAAAGTAAAATGTGCACAGCAGAGAACAAAAGAAGTCCTACAAGGAAACAAAGAAAAGAATGGCCAACTCTAAACATAATGTATAGTATTTATTTTATATGTTTTTTGAAATGGAAATTCATTGTTTTATATTTTGAATCCTTTCTTCTGTGCATATGGCAATTTTTTTCTTTTCTTTTCCTATTTTGTATTAAGTTAAAAATAAATTTATATATATATATATATGTGTGTGTGTGTGTGTGTGTGTGTAGGTGTGTAGGTATAAAGCCTTTATACTCAAGCTCCAACAATTTATTATTTCAGGTGCTTTCTTTTGACCCAGTTGTTCAAAGTCATAAGGTGGTAATTTCATGGAGATATTTACTCTGTTAGAAATGTTATCTTATTTTATTTTTACAATCAATCAATAAACATTTATCAAGCACCTACTATATGGCAAGGCACTGTACTAAGTGCTAGGATACAGAAAGAAGCAAAAGACAGCTCCTACTCTCAAGGAGCTTATATATAGTCTAATAGATGAGACAACATGCAAACAAATATATACAAAGCAAGCTTTATATAAGATAAATTGGAGATAATTTACAGAGAGAGGGCACTGGAATTAAGAGGGATTGGGAAAGACTCCCTATAGATTTTAGTTGGGAATAAAAGGACGTCAGGGAGATCAATAGTTGGAATTCAGGAGGGAGAATATTCTAAGCATTCTAGCCAAGGAACCAAGCCAAGAGATGGAGTGTCTTGAATATGGAATAGCTAGGGGATTGTAAAGTGTTAGAATACTGGAAAGGCAGAGAGTTTTAAATGCCAAAGAGAGCATTTTGTATTTGATCCTCTAGGAAGCCATTTAACCCTGTTTGCTTCAGTTCCTTATGTGTAAAATGAACTGGAGAAGGAAATGGAAAAATACTCCAGTATCTCTGCTAATAAGTGGGGTATGAAGAGTTGCAAAACAATTAGACAAAACCGGGGCGGAGGCAAGATGGCGAACTGCAGACAGCATTCTCTGTGAACTCCTGAGACCTACCCTCAGACCCAGACAAAGTGAGCCTCCGAACTGGTTTTGGAGTGAGGGCTCCACCAAACACTTGGACTACAACAAACTTCTATAAATAATCTACTTTGAAAGAACTCCAGAGAAGGTTGGCCTCAGGGGAAATCGGCCGCTGGTCACGATTAGACTCCAGCCGGGGCGGAAGTCAGGGCTGCGATAGAGAGGCGGATTTTAGGCTCCCAGGAAGCCCCTGGGAGATGCCTGGGCCACTTTGCTCTGCTTGCGGGCAGGTGCTTTGGCAGATCTGCCTTTGGTAAAGGGTGGATCGAGAGCAGCTGAAAACGTGTGCGAATCTAGCCCGACCAGTCTCAGACTGGAAGTCAACTCGGCAAACTGCCCCAGGGCAAATACAAACTGTTGCAGTATTCTCTGCTGGTGACCGATACCCCAACTTTAAATCATGAGCAAGAAGGAGAAGAGAGCTCTCACCATAGACAGCTTTTACGGAGAAAAAGTAGAACAGTCCCCAGATCCTGACATTATGAAAACAATCCCAGATGAAGCCACAAAGGCGGACTTAAGTTGGTCTCCCTTCCAGAAGGCTTACCTGGAAGATTGCATTAAGAATCTCAAAAGAGAGCTAGAAGAAGAATGGGGAAATAAATTGAGATCAGTGCAACAGAGATATCAAAAACTGGAAAACAAAATTGGTGAATTGGAAAAAGAAAAAAATTCACTGAAAAATAAATTTGGTGAATTGGAAAAAGACAAAAATTCACTGAAAAACAAAATTGGTGAATTGGAAAAAGACAACAATTCACTGAAAAATAAAACTGGCAAAATGGAAAAAGAATGCATTGAATCAAGAAATTCAATTGGCCAGCTACAAAAGGAGCTAAAAAAGATAACTAAAGGAAATAATACTTTAAAAATTAAAATTGAACAAATAGAAGTAAATGACTCAATAAGACTTCAAGAATCAGTCAAACAAGAACAAAAAAAATGAAAAAAATAGAAGAAAATATGAAATATCTCCTAGGAAAAACAACTGACTTGGAAAACAGATCCAGGAGAGACAATCTAAGGATTATCGGACTCACTGAAAGCCATGATGAAAAAAAGAACCTGGATGCTATCTTCCAGGAAATCATGAAAGAGAATTGCCCTGATGTTTTAGAATCAGAAGGCAAAATTGGCATTGAAAGAATTCACCGATCACCTCCAGAAAGAGACCCCAAAATTAAAACCCCAAGGAATATCGTGGCCAAATTTCAGGACTATCACACCAAGGAAAAGATATTGCAAGCAGCTAGAAAGAAACAGTTCAAATACCGAGGAACTGTCATTAGAATTACACAGGATCTGTCAGCTTCCACATTAAAAGATCGAAGGGCCTGGAATCAGATATTCCGAAAGGCAAAAGAACTTGGATTACAGCCAAGAATAAGTTATCCAGCTAGAATGAGCATCGTCTTCCAGGGAAGAAGATGGTCATTCAATGACACAGGAGAATTTCACCTATTTCTAATGAAAAGACCAGATCTGAACAAAAAATTTGACCTCCAAATAGAGAACTCAAGAGAAGCATAAAAAGGTAAAAAGGAAAACTCTTGAGAACTATATTTCTACTATAGGTATCCTTTAAAGAATGGTAGTATAATTTGATTTTTCTTTGATAATAATGGAAAAGAAATTAGAGGTGGAAGGGATACCATACTGAAAAAGAAAAAGGGGGGGGGGAGGAGGCAAAATAAAGTAAAAATAAAGGAGGTAAAATAAGGCAAAATCTCATAAAGAGACATAGAATATCTAATATAATTGAGGGAAAGAAGGCAGGGCAATGAGTATTGTGTAAACCTTACTCTCATTAGATTGGACTCTAAGAGAGTATATCAGACACATTTGGCTTCAAAGAAAGCACTGACCCTCCTTGTGGGAAGGTGGGAGGGAGGGGAGAAAAGGAAGGGGATAAACTAATAGAAGGATTAGGGGAAAGGTATAAAGGGGAGGGAGGGACTCTAAAGGGGGGAGGATTATTGGTGGGAGGTGGTCATCAAGAGCAAAGTACTGGGGAGGGGGGAAGGGAGAAAGGGGAAAGGGAAGAGAAAATCATAACTCTGGGTAAATGAGATGGCAGGGAATACAGATACAGTTATTTTAACTGTGAATGTGAATGGGATGAACTCTCCCATAAAACGGAAGCGGGTAGCGGACTGGATTAAAAGCCAAAATCCTACAATATGTTGCTTACAAGAAACACATCTAAAGCATAGAGATACATACAGAGTGAAGGTAAAGGGCTGGAGCAGAATCTTCTATGCTTCAGGTGAACAAAGAAAGGCAGGGGTAGCAATCCTTATCTCGGATCAAGTAAAAACAAAAATAGATCTAATTAAAAGAGATAAGGAAGGAAACTATATTTTACTAAAGGGTATCATAGACAATGAAGTGGTATCAATACTAAACATATATGCACCAAGTGGTATAGCATCCAAATTCCTAGAGGAGAAACTAACAGAGATGCAAGGAGAAATAGACAGTAATACTATACTAGTGGGGGATCTCAACCTTGCTCTCTCAGAATTAGATAAATCAAATCACAAAATAAATAAGACAGAAGTTAGGGAGGTTAACAAAAGACTAGAAAAGTTAGGTATGATAGATCTCTGGAGGAAATTGAATGGTGATAGAAGGGAGTATACTTTTTTCTCAGGGGTTCATGGAACTTATACAAAAATTGATCATGTGTTAGGGCATAAAAACCTCAAAATCAAATGCAGAAAAGCAGAAATAGTAAATGCATCCTTCTCAGATCATGATGCAATAAAACTCACATGTCATATAAGGCCAGGAGAAAATAGGTCACAAGTTATTTGGAAATTAAACAATTTAATCCTGAAGAATGAATGGGTGAAAGAGCAAATTATAGACACAATTGAAAATTTCATCCAGGAGAATGACAACAATGAGACAATATACCAAAATTTGTGGGACACGGCTAAAGCGGTTGTAAGGGGTAATTTTATATCTCTAGATGCTTACTTGCATAAAACAGAGAAAGAGAAGACCAATGAACTGGGCTTACAATTAAAAAAGCTAGAAAAAGACCAAATTAAAAACCCTCAATTAAATACCAAATTGGAAATTCTGAAAATTAAAGGGGAGATCAATAAAATTGAAAATAAGAAAACTATTGAATTAATAAATAAAAGTAAGAGTTGGTTTTATGAAAAAACCAACAAAATAGATAAGCCTTTAGTTAATTTGATTAGAAAAAGGAAAGAGGAAAATCAAATTATTAGTCTCAAAAATGATAAGGGAGAACTTTCCTCCAATGAAGAGGAAATTAGAGTAATAATTAGGAGTTTCTTTGCCCAACTTTATGCCAATAAATTTGATAATGTAAATGAAATGGAGGAATATCTACAAAAATATAGATTGCCCAGATTAACAGAAGAGGAAATAAATTATTTAAATAGGCCTATTTTGGAAAAAGAAATAGAATAAGCTATTAATCAATTCCCTAAGAAAAAAATCTCCAGGGCCAGATGGATTTACATGTGAATTTTACCAAACATTCAAAGAACAATTAATCCCAATACTATATAAACTATTTGAAAAAATAGGGAAAGAAGGTGTACTACCAAATTCCTTCTATGACACAGATAGGGTGCTGATAGCTAAACCAGGTAGGGAGAAAACTGAGAAAGAAAACTATAGACCCATTTCCCTAATGAATATTGATGCAAAAATTTTAAATAAGATTTTAGCAACAAGATTACAGAAAGTCATCCCCAGGATAATACATCATGACCAAGTAGGATTTATACCAGGAATGCAGGGCTGGTTCAATATTAGGAAAACTATTAGCATAATCAATTATATTAATAACCAAATTAATAAAAACCATATGATTATCTCAATAGATACAGAAAAAGCCTTTGATAAAATCCAACTCCCATTCCTATTAAAAACACTGGAGAGTATAGGAATAAATGGGCTTTTCCTTAAAATGATTAGTAATATCTACTTAAAACCTTCAGCAAGCATCATATGTAATGGAGTCAAACTAGAACCATTCCCAATAAGATCAGGAGTGAAACAAGGCTGCCCACTGTCACCATTACTATTTAATATTGTATTAGAAATGTTAGCTTCAGCAATAAGAGAAGAAAAAGAGATAAAAGGAATCAGAGTAGGTAGTGAAGAAACCAAATTATCACTCTTTGCAGATGACATGATGGTATACTTAGAGAACCCTAGAGACTCAACTAAAAAACTACTAGAAACAATTCACAACTTTAGCAAAGTGGCAGGATACAAAATAAATCCACATAAATCATCAGCATTTTTATATATTACCAATAAAGTTCAGCAGC
>JAJPUD010003634.1:16111-93179 GCA_023553655.1 Myrmecobius fasciatus | reverse complement strand
AATGAACTGGGCTTACAATTAAAAAAGCTAGAAAAAGACCAAATTAAAAACCCTCAATTAAATACCAAATTGGAAATTCTGAAAATTAAAGGGGAGATCAATAAAATTGAAAATAAGAAAACTATTGAATTAATAAATAAAAGTAAGAGTTGGTTTTATGAAAAAACCAACAAAATAGATAAGCCTTTAGTTAATTTGATTAGAAAAAGGAAAGAGGAAAATCAAATTATTAGTCTCAAAAATGATAAGGGAGAACTTTCCTCCAATGAAGAGGAAATTAGAGTAATAATTAGGAGTTTCTTTGCCCAACTTTATGCCAATAAATTTGATAATGTAAATGAAATGGAGGAATATCTACAAAAATATAGATTGCCCAGATTAACAGAAGAGGAAATAAATTATTTAAATAGGCCTATTTTGGAAAAAGAAATAGAATAAGCTATTAATCAATTCCCTAAGAAAAAAATCTCCAGGGCCAGATGGATTTACATGTGAATTTTACCAAACATTCAAAGAACAATTAATCCCAATACTATATAAACTATTTGAAAAAATAGGGAAAGAAGGTGTACTACCAAATTCCTTCTATGACACAGATATGGTGGTGATAGCTAAACCAGGTAGGGAGAAAACTGAGAAAGAAAACTATAGACCCATTTCCCTAATGAATATTGATGCAAAAATTTTAAATAAGATTTTAGCAACAAGATTACAGAAAGTCATCCCCAGGATAATACACCATGACCAAGTAGGATTTATACCAGGAATGCAGGGCTGGTTCAATATTAGGAAAACTATTAGCATAATCAATTATATTAATAACCAAATTAATAAAAACCATATGATTATCTCAATAGATACAGAAAAAGCCTTTGATAAAATCCAACTCCCATTCCTATTAAAAACACTGGAGAGTATAGGAATAAATGGGCTTTTCCTTAAAATGATTAGTAATATCTACTTAAAACCTTCAGCAAGCATCATATGTAATGGAGTCAAACTAGAACCATTCCCAATAAGATCAGGAGTGAAACAAGGCTGCCCACTGTCACCATTATTATTTAATATTGTCTTAGAAATGTTAGCTTTGGCAGTAAGAGAAGAAAAGGAGATTAAAGGAATTAGAGTAGGTAATGAGGAAACCAAATTATCACTCTTTACAAATGGCATGATGATATACGTAGAGAACCCTAAAGACTCAACTAAAAAACTACTAGAAACAATTCACAACTTCAGCAAAGTTGCAGGATACAAAATAAATACACATAAATCATCAGCATTTTTATATATTACCAATAAAGTTCAGCAGCAAGAGATACAAAAAGAAATTCCATTTAAAATAACTGTTGATAGTATAAAATATTTGGGAATTTATCTGCCAAGGGATAGTCAGGAACTATATGAACTAAACTACAAAACACTTTCCACACAAATCAAATCAGACCTAGTCAATTGGAAAAACTTAAAATGCTCATGGGTAGGCCTAGCGAATATAATAAAAATGACAATACTACCCAAACTAATTTACTTATTTAGTGCCATACCAATCAAAGTCCCAAGAAATTATCTTACAGATCTAGAAAAAATAGTAGCAAAGTTCATTTGGAAAAACAAAAGGTCAAGAATTTCAAGGGGATTAATGAAAAAAAAGGCTGATAGTGGACTTGCTGTACCAGATCTAAAACTATATTACAAAGCAGCAGTCATCAAAACCATTTGGTCCTGGCTAAGAAATAGAGTAGTTGATCAGTGGAATAGGATAGAATCACAAGACAAACTGGGCAATAACTATAGAAATTTAGTCTTTGATAAACCTAAAGACCCCAGCTTTTGGGATAACTACTCACTATTTGACAAAAACTGCTGGGAAAACTGGAAACTAGTGTGGAAGAAATTAGAGCTTGACCCACATCTAACACCACATACCAAGATAAGATCTAAATGGGTTCATGATCTGGATATAAAGAGTGATAATATAAGTAAATTAGAGGAACATAATATAGTTTACCTCTCAGACCTATGGAGATGGAATAAATTTATGTCCAAAGAAGAACTGGAACTCTTAATTGAAAACCAGATAGATAACTTTGACTATATTAAGTTAAAAAGTTTTTGTACAAACAAAACCAATGCAATCAAGATTAGGAGGGAAGCAATAAATTGGGAAATCATCTTTACATTTAAGGGTTCTGATAAAGGTCTCATCTCTAAAATATATAGAGAATTGTCTCATATTTATAAAAATTCAAGCTATTCTCCAATCAATAAATGGTCAAAGGATATGAACAGACAATTTTCAGAGGATGAAATTAAAACTATTTATAGTCATGAAAAGGTGCTCCAAATCTCTATTGATCAGAGAAATGCAAATCAAGACAACCCTGAGGTACCACTTCACACCTGTCAGATTGGCTAAAATGACAGGAAAAGTTAATGATGAATGTTGGAGGGGATGTGGGAGGGCTGGGACACTGATACATTGTTGGTGGAGCTGTGAACGGATACAGCCATTCTGGAGAACAATTTGGAGCTATGCTCAAAAAGTTATCAAACTGTGCATACCCTTTGACCCAGCAGCATTTCTATTGGGCTTATATCCCAAAGAAATCATAAAGGAAGGAAAGGGCCCCACATGTGCAAGAATGTTTGTGGCAGCCCTTTTTGTAGTGGCTAGAAACTGGAAATTGAATAGATGCCCTTCAGTTGGAGAATGGCTGAATAAATTATGGTATATGAATATTATAGAATATTATTTTTCTGTAAGAAATGACCAGCAAGACGATTTCAGAGAGGCTTGGAGAGACTTACATGAACTGATGCTGAGTGAAATGAGCAGAATCAGGAGGTCATTATACACGGCAAGAACAATACTATATGACGATCAATTCTGATGGACATGTCTCTCTTCAACAATGAAATGTTTCAAACTACCTCCAATTGTTCACTGAAGAAAGCCATATACACCCAGAAAGAGGGATGTGAAATGTGGACCACAACATAACATTCTCATACTCCTTGATTGATGTTTGCTTACATTGTGTTTCCTTTATCTGATATGTCTTTTGTGTAGATACGATTTTTCTTGCACAACAATGATAAGTTTGGAAATATGTATACATATATTTGATTTGCCAATATTTTAACATAATTAACATGTAGTGGATATCCTGCCATCTAGGGGAGGGGTTGGGAGTTGGGTGGAAAAATTTGTAACAGTAAGCTATGTAAGGGTTAAAGTTGAAGAATGACCCACACATTTGTTATGCAAATAAAATAAAAATAAAATAAATTAAAAATAAATTAAAAAAAAACAATTAGACAAAACCAAAAATGACCTTTTAAAAATACAATTCTTGTGTATGTAGCAGAATAATTTCAGAATTTCTGCTGGATAAAGAAAAGTTGGAATGAGAAGATGCCAACTATAAGGTAAGGACAGAAGAGATGGGTCTACAAAGGATTTTCATTCATGAAAGGGCTAGGAGAAACAACTCACGCATGACATGAAAATGAGACATTTGAAATGTGGGCATTGACTATTAGAAACAGCAGAAAAGTGTGGTTGGTGAATTTTATTATAGTATATTCAAAGGCTCACCCTAAAAAGACTAAGGGTGTACATCAAGTTCTGCATCCAGACCCAGATTTTAGCCTTGTGGTTTACCTCTAGCTTTCTAGCTGTTCATTGGGGTCGCTTCTTGACTGTGTGGTTAAGATGTTAAGTCATTCTGCTTTGTAAAATTTCTCTTCTAGATATGCTGGGGATTTATTGGATGAAGATATCTTTCATGAGAAGGATCTCATCAACAGTCGATCTTTGCAGGCTCTAGTGGCAGGGCTAAAAGCATACAGTACCTGGGAAAACATAACCTGTTTACAAGATTGTCGGGAGTGCACTGGGGGCATGGTGAGTTGATGAGCAAAAGATATATTGGCCCTCATAGGATTATTTTTTTTCTCTCTGGAGCCTCATTTTTGCTAAAGGTTTTTTGTTGTTTATGATTTCATTGTATGTGACTCTTTATGAAGTCAAGATATTGGAGTGGTTTGCCATGTCCTCTCTAATTCACTTTACAGAGTGGGAAACTGAGGATTAAGGAATCTGTTGAGAGTCACACAGCTAGTAAGTGTCTGAGACTTGATTTGAAGTCAGGAAGATGAGTTTTTCTTACTGCAGGCTCAGAGCTTGTACCATCTATCTGTCTTCATTGCTAAAGGTAGAATTTGGCTATTAGACCGAAAGGGCATATAGAATTGTGATGCTCTCAGCTTTGGTCCGTAATAAATAGGAATAAAGTTAGAAAGTGCTGTAGCTTCTTGGCTAAGGCAGAGAAACATGATCTTTGATTTTGGTTAGTGGAGTCAGAAACATTTTTAAAGTACAACATAGAAGTGATTCAAAACCCATTTTGATGAATCTGTGGTTAAGCAAACGATACTATTATCATCTTGTGAAAAGGGAGTTGTTATAAAACCAAGAATATCCACTCCTAGACAGCTATTTGGCTTAAATCAACAAAGGCCTTACAAATAATTTCCAATAATCTCCTTAAGATAGATCCAAATGAAATAAACTAGAATACACAGTGCCCAAGTTCTCTGAAGCTGGTGTTGAAGATTCATGAAGAAGTTTTCTATTTAAACATCAGCATACACAGATATATCTAGCAATGTGGATATTTAAGATAAGCCACACAAAAATGGACCCAAGACAAGCAATTCTCAAATCAGTTTTGTCACTTGTAATGTGGAAAAAATATAAGAAGAAATTAAGATAAATTCAGATGAGTGGAAGGGGACAAACTTGGGGATATGTGTAGTTGGAAGAGGGAAGACTCTCTAGCCCCCTTAGAAGAAAATCCCAGGTTGCTGGGGAAGCTAATGACTGGAGTGAGGGGTCTGGAATAAGTCAGAGCTTTATCAGAGAGGTGTATGTACATACATACACCTGGTATGTAGTGTTTGGGGGAGAAAGTGTGCCATCTGGTAGCTTCCTAATTGATCTAATTATTCTTGTTAACTAGGTGCTGAGTACAGTTGTTTCTGTGCTGCTAAAGGCGTAAAAGTTTTGTCAAAATGTAGCACAATTAGAATAACGCAATCTTCTAAGATCATAAGTTTAAATTCTTGAGCTTTTTAAATTTTGACATCCTGGGGAAAGGTCTGATTACCTTGGCCTAATTTTGGTTCTGTCAGCAGACAGTTACTGTGTGTGTGTGTGTGTGTGTGTGTGTGTGTGTGTGTGTGTGTGTATTCCCTCATAGAATTATATGGAGCTAATTTAATTATATACACATGTAAACACACACACACATATGTGCCCCTCTAGTTTGACTGCTACTCTAAAATTCAATTCTAATGCCTCATTGTGATGTTAAGGTTATTGTGGATTCTTAAAATATGTTATATGCATAAGTTTTGAAAGGCTCTATAAAGCTAGAGGGGTTTCCAGTATGGATGTGTCCATAATGGGTCAACTGAATGCCTGCTATCCCAAGATCACCCTGGGCCATTTTCACATTATTGGGTTGGTGGGGAGGGTGGTGAATGTTTGTGTTACAACATTAATTAAAAAAAAAAAAACTTTTAGGCAAGTCATGGAGGAATAATGTTCTGCTTTTTTGGCTTCTCCCAAGTAAAAAAATTGGGATTTGGGGAGAGAATGATGTAATCTTGATTAGTTTATCACCTAGACATTGATCAGCCAGGAGTAGGTCTTTAACCTCCCAGGTCTGGTTGGCCATACAGTAGGGAAATTACAGCCCAGTGAAAAATAAGAGGAAAAGAAGATACAGGTGGTATCTAGAGTGTGCCTGGAATTGCTGTCTTGTTCCACAATTGCCACAAATAGCCCCCAGACCAGTGACACCTGATATTACTGGCACTTCTGTGAAGGTACTAAAAGGAGCCAGATAAGGGAAAGGATCGGTATGTAAGGGGTCAAACCAGACTATTTGTGATAGTGAAAGAGTAAGGAAGGGGAGTGTGTCCAGAGAAGACCCAATGAGGTTTGAGGGACCAGGAAACTTTCTCTCCTGGGTTTTCATTATGCTAACTGGGAGTATTCCAAGGTGCCTCTGTGGTTCAAGATGTACTAATCATTCAATCAATAAAACATTTATTAAATGCTTATTATGTACCAGACACCAAAACTGGAGGAGTAAATATTTAGTAGAAAATCACAGGGAAATCTGGTCTGGGTAATTGGACATTTGAACTGAGCCAGATGAGCTTGCTCTTAATTTTCTATCCCCACAAGTCTGTCCAGTAGAGGACATCATACATAGGTCATAGGTAAACATTCACTCATCTCATTTGCAAGGCCTTGGTTGCCCTCTGTGGTGTAAGAGAAAGTGATGACCTATGAGTCTAAAAAAGTCTATTTTATTTCTGCTTCAAGTGTGTGACCTTAGGAAAGGGAGTTGAATTAAATGATCCCTATGTTCTCTCCCAGCTCTAAACTTGTGTACTTATTAGACCTTGCTTGACCACTATAGTATAGATATATCATTTATTAGTAAAAATTTCATGGATTTAAAATTCTTCTTCTCTAAAGTCAATGGTGAATCTTTGCTCCTGTGACTCATTGGTGTTAGGTGTTCTCACCCACACTTATTTTCTCTTGCTCAGTGGAAAATGCTTTGTAAGCATCATAGTCATCATAGTCAGTCTAATTTAACAGTCATTTATTAAGGACTTCTAATGGTCACAGCAACATCAATACAAAGATAGAAAAAAAAATTAGTATTTACCCTCAAGGAGCCTGGTCTACTACAAGGATGTGTCATTTACAAAGATCTAGAGGAAGATGAAGGTACAAAGTCACATGACACCCACATCTATGAGCATGTTGTAACTGTATTATCTTCATCACCTATTAGCTAGAGGCTGACATTTAGTGGCCATTTAATAAATGCTTGTTTATTTATTAATTGATGAGAGAAAAGGCACCAATAATTTGGGAAATCCACAATGACTTCCCATAGGAGGTGGTTTCTACACCTATGTTGAAGGAAGTTCAGAACTATTTAGCTGGAATGTGTGTAAAAAAATTAACATCAAATCAGTCCAAAAGTAGTTGAGAGCCAGATTGGGGTAGCTATGTGGCATAGTGATGGGCCTGAAGAAGGGAAAACTCCTCCACATGAATTCAAAACCATCCTCATAAATGTACTAGTTGTATTACAAGTCACTTAACCCTGTTTGCCTCAGCTCCTCATCTGTAAAATGAGCTGGAGAAGGAAATAGCAAACCATTCCAGTATCTCTGTCAAGAAAACCCCCAATGGGGCCATAAAGAGTTAGACATGACTGAAAAACAACTAAACAAAAGAGAACCAGATTGTGGAGGACCCAAAATGCTAAGGTGGGGAGTTTGCAATTTAATTCTAAAGGCAAGAAGGAGCCATGGAACATTTCTGAGCTATAAAGCTGAGCTATTGTTATTGAAGCACAAAGATAGAGAAAAAGAAAATCATTCTGCCATATTGTTACTAACCTAATTTGGATTTATAGAAAAGTCATCATACCGAAAATATTTATCTCTTTACTACTTAACACCATGCATTGCACTTAATAGACAAAATAATTTTTTCTCAAGTGAAGAATAAAGGAGATTGCAAAATGAGGGGGAAAAACAAGTCAAATACTATACTCTTTAAGCAGAATTGTGTCTTTGGAAGGTATGTTGAATAGGATTGAGCAACCTGGGCCTAGTTCTTTTTAAAATTTTTATTTTTATTTTTTATTAAGACTTTTTAATTTTTAAAAACTATTCATGGATAATTTTTTAAATATTAATCTTTGCAAATCCTTTTGTTCCATTTTTTCTCCCCTTTTCTCCTTCCCCTAAATAGCAAGTAATACAATATATGTTAAACATGGCAAAAATATATGTTAAATACAATATATGCATACATATTTATACAATTATCTTGCTGCACAGGAAAAATCAAATCAAAAAGGAAAAAAATGAGAAAGGAAATAAAATGCAAGCAAACTACAACAAAAAGAGTGAAAATGCTATGTTATGATCTACACTCAGTTCTCACAGTCCTCTCTCTGGGTGTGGATGGCTTTCTATCCCAAGATAATTGGAACTGATCTGAATCATCTCATTGTTAGAAATAGCCACGACCATCAGAATTGATCATCATATAGTCTTGTTGTTCCTGTGTACAATGATCTCCCGGTTCTGCTCATTTCACTCAGCATTAGTTCATGCAAGTCTCTTCGGGCCTCTCTGAAATCATCCTGCTGGTCGTTTCTTACAGAACAATAATATTTCATGACATTCATATACCATAATTTATTCAGCCATTCTCCAATTGATGGGTATCCATTCAGTTTCCAGTTTCTAGCCACTACAAAAAGGGCTGCCACAAACATTCTTGCACATGTGGGGCCCTTTCCCTCCTTTAAGATCTCTTTGGGATATAATCTGGGCCTATTTCTGAGCTAGAACTCATTGAGATAGGAAGCCAAATAGAGGGAAGGGAGTGCTTCACCACCTATTACCACTCCTCCAAGACCTGAGGCGTATATACATACGAAGTCATGCCACAAACATTCCTCTACCTTCATTTAAGGTACTCCTCTACTTCTTCCCAACCCTCCCCCTCCAAGGATACCTATTATGTTTCTGTAACTTTTTTAGTCCTTCAAAACAGAAAATGGCCCTGGAATAGTTTCTCCAGCTTCTCACTAATTCAATCAATAAGTAAGTGTCCATTAAGCCCTGTTTGCCAGCTCTAGTAATATGAAAGAAAAAATTCCAGCCTCTTTCACCAAGCAGCTTACATTTTATTGAGAGCACTATGTACATACAAGGAAGCAACTCTCCTGGGAATATCCCCCAATTTAATTTGGAAATTGAGTCCCAGGGGCTTACTGTCTTAAATTTAAGCTATTTTTTAGGTTCACATTTTTTAAACTATACCTTGTGAGACTCTCTCAAGCATGTTTAATTTTTATAGTCAACCAGGTAATACAAATAGCTCAAAGCAAAGATTTGATCACTAGAATGGCATAGCAAAAAAAAAGATAATACTAAACATCTCCCCATAAACCAGGAACACCCCCCCACAAGTCCACCTAGTAGCAATAGGAAGAATGAAAACATCAAGAGCATCAGTTTATGTAGACACATTTGGCTAAGACAGCTCACACCTCTGGGCACCTGGCCACAAATTTACACAGTGTTAGTGGGAAGGATGTACACAAAAGGAGTCTGCTAGTCAGAAAAAACATGAAGAGATTTTACATTTAGCTAAAGTGATTCCAACCTCATATGCTAAGGACTTGATTTCTTGCCTTTCTTTGTTATGACTTTAACAGTATTCCCTCCTAGGGCAGGAGCTCTCTGCTGGACCACCCAATTCCCTGGTCTTCTGCTCTTCATATCCACTTTCTGTGCTTAAGTACATGTTTGGCTAGGTGAGGGTCTTCTGCTAAGGAAGTTGCTATTCTTCAAGATGCTACTGCTGATGGTTAAGGAGGAGGAGGAGGAGGAAGAGGAAGAGGAGAAGAAAAGAGGAAAAGAGAAATTCCACCCTACCCCCATATACTGCTGCATTCTGGGGGAAAGTGCAAGGGAAAAAAGGTGGGGAGCAATTCTTTCTCAAGAGCTGGGCTCATAGGTGTGTGTGTGTGTGTGTGTGTGTGTGTGTGTGTGTGTAGATACAGAGAGAAGGGAAAGAGGGGAAGAAAAAAGAAAGAGAAAAGGCAGAAAGATAGATACAGAGAAACAGAGGGATGGAGAAAAGGCAGAGGAAAAGAGACAGGAACAGACAGACAGACAAGGAGAAAGTTGTATTTGCTCTTCTTGATCAGCTGAGATGATAGCTTCATCAGAACTTTTGTTTTTTAAAGGTTTCCAGAGTCGTGTTTGATCTTTTATGGAGTTAATAGCTATTTTCACAAATAGAGAATCTTCTTAACACTTCCTTTAAGATGACAAGAGTATGGCAGGGACATCCTCTTTAGGAGGTGCAAATGGGCCACTTCCAAGTCTGAAAGGGGTAAACTCTTCCATTTCATTCTATTTTATCCTGTAATTTCATCAGGTTTCTTGGTGAACTTAATCAGAAGTCCCTTCTTGAACTTTCTCTCCCTCCTCTTCCTCCTTCCCATTTACATAAACATATATAAAATGAATATACAAAATTAAAAACAAGGTACATTTGTGGGGAAGGAACTGACAGTTGGGGATATCAGGAAAGGTTTCATGAGGAGATGGTACACCGTAAGAAATGGCTCTGGGCCCAACCCCTCAGTCTTTCCAAGTTTGTATAGATGATGTATCAAGGAAAAATCTACAAGAAATGTGGTAGCTCAGTAAATATATCTGAACTCGAGAAAACAGAGGGACAGAAATTTTCTCTGGGGGGCATTCCTGTTTCTTCAGGAATGGCTTGTGGCCATCATGAGTGGGAAAGAAATTGGAACTGCTAAAATGACATGCAGCAATGGACCACAATGCACCAAATTCCCTTTGGACCAAGAGCTTAAAAGTCTGCCAAAGCAGCTAAGCAATTTACAGTAATGACAGTCTGACCTCACTTAATGGCCTAACTAATCAGGAGACCAGGTGGCTTATTTCCACACTCAGCTCAAGTGAGCTGGGTGCTGCTTCGAAGCTGCTAGCAGCCATCCTGGGCTAATCTGCCTCCTTAAACAGGTGTTTGCTGGCCCTGGTTCCACTCCAGCTGGCAGGCTCTTTCTGTCTCTCTCTCTGTCTTTCTCTGTCTGTCTGTCTTTCTCACTTTCTCCCTTTCTTCCATTCTTCTTCTCTCTCTTTCTCTCTGTTCTTTCTCCTTTTCTCTGTCTTTCTGTCTCTCTCCTCCTATCTCCTTCATCTCTCTCTATCTTTTCTGTCTCTGTCTCATTTCTGATAGAATCTGATTTGCAAAAGATATAGAAGAAAATCTTCAAAATATGTATGATTTTTGAAAAAAAAATAGCTTTCTTAACATCTTTTCAAACCTAGAAAACTAAATATTCCACAATGCTTCCAAATTCAAATTAAGGCAGAGCTCTTTCCCTGGCTGTTCAGAGCTCTTCACTTTGTCCACAGAAATCAAAGACTTGTATCTCAGAGAATATGGAAAACCTATAGTTGTAAAAGAATCTTTATTTCTCAGCTAGCCAACCAGCATTTACTAAACACCTACTGTATGTCAGATACTATGCTGGGTGCTGAGGATGTGAAACAAACCAACCAAACAAATAAAAAGTCAATTTTTGCCCTCAATAAAATTATGTTCTCCTTAGGGTAGGAGGGAGTATGCAGCATACACATAAACACACACATACATAAATACAAAAATAAAATGCAGATTAAATGCAAGGTTATTTTTTTTTCAGGGAGGTTGAGTAGAGGGAGGCATTTCTATTTGGGGAGAGATTGAAATGTCAGGGTCTGGTCAATATCCAATAGTTAACAGATGCCTCTCAATATCTTTATTAAGTGGTTATCTAGCTTGTGCTTAAAATGTTCCAGTGACAGGGAGTTCACTACCTCCCAAAGTCACCTTTTCTTCATTTGGACTATTCTAATGAGCAATTTTCCTGCCATCTAGCTTAGCTGTCTCTGCAATTCCTCCCCACCTCAATCCTCCACATGTTACCCTCTGTTACCTTCTACTACAGTGGGTAGGAGACTAGTCTATAGCCAACTTGTAGACTGGGGAAAAGGAAAATGGAAGGAAAAAGATTCTGTAGAGCAGAGCGCTTCCAGAAAGAAGGTTACCCAGATTAGTTCTGCCTAAGCAGTGTTCATATTCTGGACCTCTCTTTGCCAACCTTGATCCATCCAAATCTCCTCTCATTTTTCTATTACTGGGAAAGTAAGGATTTATAATGTCTTCACAGCTAACTTTTCTCAATGGTTTAAGTCATTTTACTAGAGATAAGGGTTTGATCAGGAAGAAAGAATCTCCAACAAGTAGAATGTTGGCAATCTGTAGGTGGGATGACAGGGAACTTTTTTGGGTTTTCTTAAAATCTAGGCAGCACAGATTAAAAAACAAGTCCTGGAGTCAGGATTTGAGTACAAATCTGGTTCCGTGACCCTGGACAGGTCACTTAGTTTCTGCTTGCCTCAGTTTCCTCCGTTGTATAATAGAGATAATAACACCATCTCAAAGGCTTGTTGTGAAGATCAAATGAGATAATAATTGTAATGCACTTAGCACTATAGCACTAAGATATGCCATATGAATGTTTATTCTCTCCCTTCCTCCAATCCTATCTTCCTGCAATCCTATATACAATAATATATAGATTGCCATATATAAAGTCAGTTAGGTTTTGCTCTATCATTTCTGTAAGACATGACCTGCAGGCCACTGATGAAATGGGGAGCAGCTAGGTGGTACAATGGCTAGAACAGCATCAACTCTGGAGTTAGGAGGACCTGAGTTTAAATGTGACCTCAGTCACTTACTAGTGTCTGACTCTGGGGAGGTCACGTAACCCTGATTGCCTCAAACTAAATAAATAAAAAAAAAAGAATGGGGCTGGATGGAGAGAGTTTGAGACTAGAGAGACTGGTATGAGAGCCATGCAGGAAAGAAGTAGAAGGTGAAACTTCCAGCAAGGAAAAAATCCTTAGGGAAAGAAGGTATACAAAGAAGTGTAGATCACAAAAAAAAAAAAAAAAACAAAAACAAACAAACAAACAAAAAAAAAAAACCAGGATTTGTCTCCAAACAAACATTTGGCAGAAATGAGTTGAATAATTGCTCTGTGTTCATTTGTGACCCCAACACCATCTGAAAAAGCAGCAACAATTTCCTCTACCAGTTGTCAAAGAGCTGTTTGTCATTTAAGTGAAGTTATTATTTCCATTTCAGAAGCCAAGAGTATCATGTTCCCCTATTCACACAGGATAATTTGGTGGCTCTGGGGGGTTTTCCATCTCCTAGAGATGGCATTATTTTGCTCCAAGCAAGAAGACATTTTATGTGTAGTAAGAACATCCATGTTGAAGAAAGATTTACATGCAAAATAAAATACTGGGTATTTGAAAACACCCTTCCTGACTAATAGAAGGAAAGCTCTCAACCTTCCTTCAGAGATAGGAGGCTTTGGGAGCAAATCACAGAACAAGTCTCCTTTCTTTTTACCCAAGACTTTTTTTGTGACTGACTTTGACTTCTGGAAACCAGAAGCTATAAAGTCTCCTCTTTTCTCATTCCCCATTGGACTTTTTGCCAATTTTATAGCATAAAGGTGGTCTGAGGCAGATGATCAGCTTCTCAAGTAGAAGATATTTATTTCACAGTCCTTTGCTATTCAGGGGGAGGTTCCTTGATTTGATCCAAGCATGTATAGACTGCCAGAAAAGGAAAAAGAAAAACCAAGCACATACACATATCCTAGGCTATTGGTTCCCAATAGTTTTGAGCATGAGGACTCTCTTGATAATGGTTTTACTGTTAGTGTCTATTGATTGAGAAAATACATAACCTGCAAAAAAAAATCTATGCTTCTCCAATAAACCACAAAAGCTGAGTGTTGACTCTGATATTATCTGGATAATCGTGGCCAGGTAAATTAAGTTTTCTGAGATTTGGTTTCTTCATCAATTAAATAAGTGGGGATAATTGTTCTTGAACTATTCCATCACGACCACAAGATTGTTATGAGATAAGCACTCGATAATCTATAGTTTGTTATGCAAATGTAAACTCCCATGATTTTATATAGTAAATTTATAATAAATACTAAATATACTATTTCCTAGAGTCTACAGGAGACTTAGATACCACCCAATACTTATCTTTCATTTTTTAAATGAGGAAATCTGTTCCTAGTATAGTTTTAACTCATTTAAGTGGGTATCAGATTATTAATGATAATGATCCTAATAAAATAGTAACAAAATGCAGGGTCATTTATCATGAGGTACTTATTTAAAGAAGAATAGCTCCTTACCAAAAAGTAAGAGGATTCAGCCATTTAATAAGCATTTAGTTATTGAATGCCTATGATGTGCTAGGCACTGCAAAGTTCTGAGGACACAAAGGGGAAAAAAGTAAAATATTCCTGCCCTCAAATAGTTTACATTTTAATTGTGGAGACAATATGTATATATTTTGATATGTATAAACTATACACAAATTAGATAATTTGTAATCTTAATGGGGAAGAAGGCAAGAGTTGGAGGTACCAGAAAAAGCCCCCCCCCAGAAGATGATCCTTGAATTGAATTGTAAAGGAAATGAAAGATTCATAAAAGTGGAGACAAGGGTGTAATGCATTTCAGGTATGGAAACAATATGGAGGAACTCTGGATTTTTTTCAAGGAAATCACGCATTATCATAACCATGGAGACTAATGATACAATTATTGGTAGAAGGGAGGTTGATGAAGTTTTTGGACATTAAAAATTGCATCTTTCCCCCCCCGGATAACCAAAAGTATTGAAACCACTGGTCTGTGTTGTTATGTGTACATTTGCTTAAATGTATTGTGTATGGACATTGTGTGTGTGTGTGTATGTGTGTGTGTATGTATGTATGTATAAAGACAAAGATCTAGCAGATGAAGCATTATATGTGAGGGAGAAAAAGATCAATATGGCCATCCCATAGAATATATCAAGGGCAGTAAGACTGAAAATCATGAACAGAAACTTAAATGTGAAGTAGATTTTAGAGGTAATAGGGAGTCATTGGAATTTCTTTTAAGCAGGGTGGTAACATGATCAGCCCTGTGCTTTAGGAGAATCATTTTGACTTCAGTGTGGAAGATAGATTCAAGTGGGGAGAGATTTAAAGCAGAGTGACCAAAGTGGAGGTTACTGAAGTAGATTTAACCAGAGCTTCTTAAACTTTTCCCAACCCCATTTTGCCCAAGAAATTTTTATGTGATGACCCCAGGTGTATATGTGTGTATACAAATATATAGATGTATATAAAATAGGTGTATAAATAAAATATTTACTGATAATAAATCATAAAGAAATTTCTTTTAAAGCAATTTTTGGTTTACATATAATTTTACCATTTATAAAGATGAAAGCAAATATGTATACTAATGAGATGGATTGCTTGTTTATTTTTTATAAAATAATTAAATCTTGGCAGAATATTTGATACTTTTTACTGTTGCCACATTTTTCATGGCCACTACATTCAGCCATGGGGTCCACAACCCACAATTTAAGAAGCTTTGATCTGTATTACTGGGGTAGTAAGAACTTAATCCAGAATGGTGGCTGTGTACGTGAAAATATGTGAAAGATGTTGTGGAGGGGGAAATGACAGAATATGGCAGATTATTGTGTGTGAGAGTGAGGAGTCAAGGAAAACATACCTAGAGAGACAGTGGTACCCTCAGCAAAAATAAGGAAGCTCAGAATAGCATTGTATTTGGGGAAAAAAGATGAAAGATGCTACTGTGTTGGACAACAATATAAAGTCATAGCAAAATGGTGTCTTCTCCTAGGGCCATTCCTCTCTCAAATTCACAGGAAAAGGGGAAGAGAAGGAAGGAGAGGAGACATGGAAGAAGAGATCAAATCTGCATGAAAACTTGATGAGCTTCTTTATCTCTGTTTTCTTGGCATATTCTGAAGATCCTTTCAGTGGCCCTACAAAAAAAATGAACTTGCATTCCAATCTTTTATGCAGTTATAAAAAATAATGTATCATAGTCCACCACAGTCCTCAAAACTTTAGATTGAAAAGAATAACAAGGTAACAACCTAGGATCTATTTTTAGACCTTTATTTTAAAGTCCAAGATCATTCTTGATAGTGTAGATCGAACAATGAAACATACCTCCCTCCTCTCAGCAGAATGTTACAGATGGTTGATGTGGAATATTATCTCCAAGATCAAGATCCTTTCTATTATATATATTGTATATATGTATGTATATGTGCATATATACACATTAATATATTTATATACATTAATATAAAGCTTTAGTTTATATACATATATTCGACTTAAGTATTCTAACATAATTATCATGTAGTGGATGTCCTGCTATATAGGGAAGAGGTGGGGAATAGGGGGGAAAAATTTGTAACAGAAAGCTTTGTAAGGGTTAATGTTTAGTAATTACCCATACATATGTTTTGCAAATAAAAAGTATTAATAATAAAAAAAGCTTTAGTTTATCTACAGCTTTCCTGATACCACTCCTGTGATACACGCAGTGTATGATTCATTATCCCAATTTTACAGATCAGGAAACTCAGTGAAATGACTTTTTACTGCTAAAGTGTCTTCCAATATATGAGTGTATGTTACTTTGATGCCACATGGTGACACAGACCATAAGAATGGGGACAAGATTTGATTCCAGGTTTCCTTACTAAAAGTCTAACCCTAAGTGCCATGACCACTGTTGAACATTATGCTTGTTCTCCTTTTATTTGTGTAGACAAAATGAAAACCTCTCCTAATTCATTTTTGGACTCTCCCATTATTGATCTTGCCATTTTTCTTCCCAAGAGAACTTTCCACTTGAAAATGGAGAATGGATAATGACATTTTAATTTGTGTTTTGATCATCTCAAGCTCTCATCTTTCTATTCTTTCTTGGAGCCTGGAAAAATATAAGCCTTCCTTATATTTGCCTTTTTCATATTTTAACAACAGTTCTTTTTTTAATGGTAGATGATTTCCCTCACCTTTTAACTTAGCTCAGTGCCTTTAGTTTCATATCCCAATCATTTTCTGGAAATCATGCTTTGCCCATCAAATTCAATATTCCACATCGACCACCTGTAACATTTCTGCTGAAAGGAGGGAGGTATATTTCATTGTTCGATCTATACTGTCAAGATTGGTCTTTAAAAATAAATCTGTACTTTTATTGTACTATCATCGTTTACATGTCCTTCATTGTGTTCATATAAGTCTTCCCATATTTTTCTGACTTCCTCATAATCTTATTTTCTTATGTAGCAGTAACATTCCATTATGTCATAGTTTGTTCAGTCATTTTATAATTGTTCAGTACCTTGTTTCTTTCTTTCTTTTCTTCTTTTTTGCTACTACAAGTAATTCTGCTCTGAATATTTTTGTATAAATGGGGCTTTTTTTTAACCAATCCTTTGGTCCTTAGAGTGTCTGTATATATAGAGATATATATCTATATATCTCTATATATAGATATATATCTCCAATTGAGCAACTTCTCTAGTATAATTCCAATTTCCCTCCTAGAATGAACTAATTTGTAACAGTTCCACCAACATTGTATTCATTCCCCCCAAAACTTGCTAGTTCTGACCATTTCCTTGTTTTTCATTTTTACCACTTTGATAGGTGCAATGTGAAACTCAGAATCCTTCTAATTTGCATTTCTCTTATTATTTGCAAGTTGAAGCATTTTTTGGCAGATATTTCTGATGAGCTCCCATTTGATGGTAACTCCCTTATGAGTAGTTTTCTGAACTCCTCTTGAAAACTTTTGTTTGAAAGATCAATCTCTCTCCATAAGTTAGTATATTTATAGCTCAGCAAGAAAAATTTCCATAATTCTATCACAGCTTGTCAGTTGAAAACCTGGGAGACCCTTGGGTCTGTCATTTCTTGGAGAGTTAAATGTAACTCTTACTTTCTTTACATGACATGACAAATGTGGAAGGAGTAAAGTTTAGTCGCTTAAAGGATATTCTCAGCAATGAGGCTGATAAATGCCAGGTTCATTGGTAGCACATATACAAGAAAATCTGTTCCTGGCATTTTCTTAGGTCCCTGGAATTTAATAACGTTCTTTCTTCTTTTGCTCCTGGCCATCTTGCCTTTTTGGTGTACATAAAAATAGAGTACAAATGAGATTTTATAAGAAAGTCGGAAAAAAATACACCCTGGGAGTCAGATCAGTTAATGAATAGCAATGGATGGTATTTCAATTTTTCTTGCATGGATTTCAAAGCTTTTTATAAATATTAATCACTATTGTTATTTAATCAAATTTTCCACCAATGGTTTCCTATAATGCCTCAGGTTGTTGTGGTAGTGTCCTTAGTATCAAGTAGTTAACAAGCATTTATTACTATAGGCTCAAGACTCTGTCCATGTCACACAGACTCTGAGAAGACTTAATAGACTAGAATAACTTCAAGGATGAGCCTATGACTAGAGTATGTTTTTTTTTCTAAAGGTAGTTTAGCTAAGTGCAAGGTTCAATACCAGGTTGATTATAGGGATTGTTATTTCTATAGGTGGAAGAAACACTGACACTAATGAAATCCTTGGAATATTGTCAAATGCTTTCGAAGTTCTCCCTACCCATCTAGCAGACAATATGAATGATACAAACAAAAAAAATTATAGGACTAATACTCAGGCTAATTTACTAGATAATTACCAACTGTGTAAGTATCTTGTAAATTATCTACTACATAAGTTAGTTACTTACTTATCTGAGCTTCACTTTGAAATCTGAAAATAGGGGAAGAGAAAGGGAGGAAATAAACATTTATATAGTACCTTTTATGTGCCAGACATTGTGGGCTTTATAATCTCATTTGGTTCTCATCACAATCATGCAAGGTAGGGGTTGTTATTATCCCCATTTTAGAGATGAGAGAACTGAGGCAAACAAAGGCTAAAGGCCCTGCTCAGGGTCACCCAGTAAGTGTCTGGGATCAGGTTTGCTCACTCCAAGCCCAGCATTCTAACTACTGAGGCACCTGATTACTTCAGTAGATATAATAATGCCTGCAGTACCTACCTCATGATGTTGGATTTTTTTCACTTTGAGATATTTGCTTTTATTGTAGTTGTCTGGGACTTCTGAACCAACATCGCTGAGGTATGTCTATATACACACCAATGAAATCAAGGACCCCTGAAATAAAGTTAAGTAATAGCTCTATTAGACTGAATGTAATAACTTTTATATTTCAACTGCAAAGTTCTGTGAAAAGTCCTTATTTAGATTTTAAAATAGAAATACATTTAAAATGTGAAAATTCAAATTATAAAACAGCATATTTGAGTAATTATATTTTCCAATGACTCATCAATTGAATAATGAAATATTTAACCTTTGGGAAAAAATTAATACAGCATCACAGAATATATAAACAGAATACAAAACAATTATACATTTGCATCCAAAAGAACACATAAGTACATATGCTTGCAAAAATCCTCATAAATACTTTAATGAGCTACATGGATGATAGAAAATTCAACTTTACTGCAAGATAGCAAATATGAGAATCTTTTTTTTTTTTGATTGACTGCAGGTATTGCCAAGTTGACCACTTTTAAGGCAAAATGGAATTTCTTATGTAGAGACCCAAAATATAGGGAGACCCTAAAAATGTAGCCAAAGCATTTTCACATACTGATTTCAGAAGTTTAGTTTGTGCAGAAATGTTTCTGCTAGATTCATAGAGTGTGCTTTAGAAGGAGACTCTTCAATCTGTTCTTTTGCTCAGTTGTTGAAATTATTTTCCTGAAATAAAGATATGTCCATATCCCTCTCTTTTTCTAAAGCCTTCAATAACTCCCTCTGACCCAAATAGTGGGATCTTTTATTCTCATTCTCTTGGATAAAAAGGAGTCACAAGTGAAAAAAAGTTGAAGAAATCTTGTTCTAGATAAACTGGGCTATCTCATTCTTTCCTAGTCCATCCATCTCTACTCTTTCCTACCTGGGCCATCTCATTCTCAATGCCTGAATCATATTCTCACCACAATTCTACATGTTTAAATCCTGTAGGGACCAGGGCCACATAATCTCAGATCCTCTTCCCTCTCTTTGAATGTTCCATGTTTGTGACCCTCCTTTTCCTTCACTCAGATAAGTAGTATATGGTCAAACTGCACATTGACTCAGGTGATGATTGGTTTGTCCCTTAATGAATTTACCTGAATGTGTGCAAAGGCCCAGAATCACTTCCCTGTAGTCCCTCCAAATTGTCTCTGCAATCACTGCAGGAGTAGAAAGAACCAGGGCAAGTAGGTAGTGACAAGTATATAACCAGGAAAATTAAAAAAAATCACTTTCTCTGCTCAGAAAATGGTGTAAGAAACCCTGGTGGTGGCCCCTCATCCTGAGTGACTCTGTGAGCTCTCCATCTCTCCATGCCTTAACATTAGGTTAATATCCACAGGGCCTAGCTAGGAAAATGCTTTTTATACCTGGCTATTCTTTTCTAATTCTTTTGTTCCATGCCCTTTCTTCTCAGCCCAACCCTATGTGATTTGGCAAGAAGATGGGACTGACAGGAGCAGACTAATACATACGAAGATGAAGAGGGATGTATCTATGGTAGGGTACCACAGAGGGAGCCTTTTGATTTTCCAACCATTTAGGGCCCAGAGCTGATTCCACAGAGAGCAAGAAACCACAATACTACATTTATCTAGCATGTATTTATCTGACAACCTCAGCTACCAGGGAGAATGCTAAGAACTAAGAAATGAGCAAAAAATGACATTTAAGAAGCCAAGACATCATTTTTAGAGTCCATTTATTAAAACTGGTGAACTTTATTCAAAGATAAGCCATTTGGTCAGAGCTCTTCAGAGATCTTTGTTTAGTCTTACATTAGTTACAATTCTAACCAAGCTGGTCATCTCAACCACAATAAATTGGAAGCAACAAATCCGAAAGGCTATTGGAAGGTGTTTTGCCAACAGCAATTTGGCATAGCAGCCAAGAAGGAAAAAGAATGTATAACAAGCAGGCATAAGAACTCAAAAAGCCTGGGAGTCTAGAAGCCACTCAGCATAGGATTAAATAGCCTTCCACACTTTGGTAAAAACTGAGACTGTTATAGTATAGAATTATAGCTTAAGAAGGAAGGGTAGTGTGTAATGTAATTTAGAAATATTTCCATTAGAGGCAAAGTCAAAAGTTTTGAGGGTTAAAAGGATACGCTTTAGTTATCTGGAAAATTCACTTATGTAAGATACCTTAGACCTAATATATGATGGACAAACAAGACATTATTGTGTTCTGGAACATAATAGTTTTTTGTGTTTGTGTATTTTAAATAAATCAATTATAAGTAAACATTCTAAGAAATATAATACTCCAAAGATAGGTAGGCGAATGGGTAGGCTTGCAATGATCATATCTTATAGGACCATTTCATAGACCCAGAGGATCATAGGTCAAAAACTTAAGGGACTTGGAAGTCATCTAGTTCAATCTCTTAATTTTATAGATACATAAAATAAGGTTCACAGAAAGTTGTAATTTGCCCAAAATCACACAGATAATCAAAAAGCATTTATTTATTGTTTATTATGTGTAAGATATCATATTAGGCACTGAGGAAAGAAAGACAAAAATGCAAATTATTCCAACACTTAAGGAGCTTACATTCTAGTTAAACTTATCTTCCTAAAGTTTGTCTGACCATGTCACTTCTACTTCTGCCTTATAACCTAAAACTTCTAAGATGAAACATAAAAACCTCTTTTTAGGTTTTATGGCATTTCCTAACCCAGACCTTTGGTATCTTTCCAGTCTCTTCAATCCAGTTAATATTGACCTCCTTACTTTTCTCAAGTATGATATTCCTCATCAGCTGTGTGTATTTTTAATGATGTCCTCTGTAGTTTGCACTCTTGCCCTCCTCTCCATTTCCTCCCCCAAGACAATCTCCTACTTATCCTATCTATGTCTTGTTCCTACATGTGTTAGATTGGAAGTGCTTGAAGTCAGAGACTTTTTCACCCATTTCTTTGATATTCCCAATGCTTAGAAGAGTTCCTGGCAAACAGTGGATGCATAATAAATGTTTTTGTTGTTATTATTATAATCTGGAAGATACCATATACACATGTTTGCATATATGGTTCCAAATATGATATTTACAGTATAATATATATTTGTAAGTAGTTATAAAATATGTAGTTGCATCAAGAGATAGACTTAGGGTTTGAGGCCATCTTCTATGACTCTAAATTCAATGCTTTCCTTTGCATCATGCTGTGCATCTTTTATGCAGAAACATATCACAGGATAATAGTAATGATTTCTGAATCAATGGTGCCATAAGAATGGTACACAGACACAGAAATGCAGAATCAGAATCTCTCTATTGGAAAACTACTTCAGAGGTCATATGTGAATAGGATCTGTTCTATACTATTCTGACAAGTCTTCATCCATAGCCACTGGGAGACCTCCAGGGGCATGGAACTCATTACCTTCTGAGGCAGTACTTTTCACTTTAGAGCAGTCTTAAGGTTATGAGGGCAATAAGACTTATTGTCTTAATTGCTAAGAGGGAGAAAGAAATGGTTGGATACAGTGGGTTTATCACTGTCAAGCAACAGTAAAGGTGAACCTTTAGACTGACTCTAAGGAAGTGCCCAAGAAATCTAAAGGTCAGGGTTAACAGAGCTGTCAACCACATCAAGTCATTTGGAGAGTTTGCCCCATTGGAACAATTCCAGGTCTAGCTAAAGAGTTCCCTTTCCCTGTTTTCACCATCTCAAATGATTATAAGATGGAAAGGAAAGAGCTTTAAGCAATGGTCTGAAAACTTGTTATTATCTGAAATTATTTTAGAAGTGGTATGGATGAATGGTAGATAGAATATTGTGCTTAGAGTCAAGAAGATTTGGGTTCAATTTTCACCTCAAATACTTTCTAGCTTTATGGCCTTGGGTGAGTGTTTTGGGCTGGGTCTGACTTAGGTCAATCTTCTAATAATTTATATTTGATAAAAGAACAAAATGAGACCATGGGTCACTTGGCAGTTAACAAGAGCAGACTAGGCAACAAGATTATACATTAAAGATTACTTGGGTTGATTCATCTCAGTGAAGCTCTCATGACTCAACTATCCATTATGATCTACCAGCCAAACATTAGAACAAATACCTGGAGATCCTTGTGACTGTTTTGTAATTAGGTGGTTTGGAAGTGATATCAACAGCTGGAGGCACTAGTTCTATGAGCTAATCAAGTCTCGGTAACTCTGAAGAGAAAAATAACCCAACTTGCATGGGTATTGCTTCCACTACTACAAGTCAGTGAATCACTTTCAGCTACAATTTCCTTATCTATCAGATGGGATAATACAATTTATCTCACAGAGTTGTTGTAAAAGCCAAACATGGTAACATACATAAAGTGGTTTACAAACCTTAAAACACCATATATAAATATCAGTTATTGCTGTTGTTATTATTCTACATGTCTAGGGCAGTAGCATTCTCAAACCATTCCTTGAAATCTTCCTTTATTAAATTTAGATGTTTGGCAGCACATATACAAAATTGGAACAATAAAGAGAAGGACTCAATGATGACTTGATCACTTGAATTTGTGAAGAGTTCCTTATTTTACTGAGAGGTATCATGGTCCAGTGGAAAGAACATTGGCTTTGAAGTCAGAGGATCTCAGTTCATGTTCTTTATCACTTAATATCTATATGATCTTGGGTAAGTTATTTAATTGCCAAGGACCTTATTGTCCTTATCTATAAATGAGAGGGTTATCTTAGATGGCCTCTAAATCCCTTATAGCTCTCAATCCATGAGTCTATAATTGTAAGGGAGGCAGTTGGATTAATAAAATCCTAGTCGAGGGGTCAAGAGATATGAATTCTAGTGCTGATTGTCACTAGCTTTTAGTGTTGAATAGAAGATTAAACTAGGTTATTTCTATGATCTTTGACAGCTTGCAAATACTATAAGGATGCATATTGCCCCTTCAATATTCCTTCATCCTTTGTCACTGACTAGGCTGACCTGTCAAATAGCTTCAAGAAAGTCACTGATGACATTGATTGGAAGAAGCAGTAGTCTTCATTTTTCCTTAGGTTTTTATTTACAAACTATTTTTACAGCACCATTAACACAAAAGTCCTACATATGACCCAATGTGTTATGAACTGGGGTTTCAAACCTACAATCAAGAGAAACCCATTTCACTAGTTCATCTGAACAGATGCCAAATGACATTGGCTTTTAATACTAAAACAACTCAGTTCTGTCCATTCAACCCTGCCTTCCTTCATCAGTCCCTCCATATTTAAAGGATTCTTAATAGTCTCTAAGTAGGCTCCCTCCCTAACCTTATCTTTTCTGTGTCATTTTCCAAAAACCTTAGGGATATGGAATGTAGTCTCCTAGTTTCCTTTTTCATTATTCCTTGAAGACTGGGTAGTCACAGACTCCCTGGCAATAACGAATTTGAACTTAGATATTCAAAAGAATCATGCTACTTAGCCAGAAAGATTAAATTTTCTTGTTAAATGTCACAGAGGCTCTCATATCCAACAAGAATAGCTTCTGTTCTAAAAGTGTTCAGATTTGGAATTCATTTTGCCAGTTGGGCTAGGATAATGTTTGATATCTCTGGACTTCCTCATTTTAAACTCCCTTATATTTAACCCTATCTGAAAATAAACTGCACTCTTTGCTGGAGAAGTATGATACCCAGCAGCATCTGCTCTTTAATAAATTCATTTTTGGAGCCTTTCTGAGCTGCTCCTGTTCAATATGACCTGCCCCTTTAGGCAAAGGAGAGAGCAGATTACAAGACAGCAAAAGCAAACTGTATGACAAAGAAAAGTAGGATTACTGAAATAAGCCCAAGGAATTGCCCATTGTATTGGCAGGTTTCCTCAGGAGCCTCCTGCCAAAATCGTTCAGGGAATAAACAAGGTGTTTATAAACTGCACATGCCATGGAAACTATCCAGACATGTGAAAAGGCAAGGAAGAGAGCTGGCGTTTGGCAGGGCTCTCTTTGCCAAGTTTATATCTCCTGAGCTTTGTTTATTGTCATTGTTTCACCCTCTCTGGATGGAATCCACGCCTCCATGAGAGGATTTAGTCCATCTATCCATCTCAAGACAAAGAGGAAAAAGCTGCTGTCTCACACAAGTTTTCTCCCCAATCTGCTCAATTTAAAACCGTTCTCAAGCTCTCCAAGGAAAGATCCATTCTCAAATACAGCCTAGTGTATCTTGAAAAAGTACCTTAGCCTTTTCTGAGAGGCTAGTCATTGTGGTTTTATGGATTTTCTAATGGGAAATTGCCTAGGACTTGTCTAACAGGGCTAATTTGTAATGCAGAGGATCCCCAGTCATGTCTCTGCACAGACGATTAACCAATGGTTTTTGTGTTTATTCATGAAATCATTGAAAATGCAAAGTTTCTGCACAATTAATCAGATTAATCATATAACTAGACAATGAGCATTTTCTGAGTTTGAACTCTATGCTAGGCATTCTGTGGGAAACAAAAAAATATAAAACATGGTCTTTGCCCACAAAGAACTTTCAATCTAATTGGAGATGAAAAAGTCCCCCACAAGGAAAGCAATTAGGGAAGAAGATAGAATTATTTATGATAATATTATAAGCTGATGTCATAAAGTACTTCGTTGTGTTCTGTGGATGACTAGAAAAGAGAAATGGTAGTATAGTAGCAGCAGCAGCAGCAGCATTTTTATGATTTTTTTTAGCATCTGTAAAGTACTTTACAAATATTACCTCATTTTATCTTTAAAGCAACTCTGGAAAGTGGATGCTATTATTTTTCCTATTTACAGATGAAATAATTGAAGCAAACAAAGATTAAGTGACTTATCCATTGTCATATAGATAGTAAATGTATGAAGTTGTCTGGAAGTTAAGTCTTTTTGACCCTGGGATAGCTAGATAATGGAGTGATGGAGTGCCAAGTATGAAATCAGGAAGACTCAAATCTGGCTTCAAATGCTTCCCATCTGTGTGGTCCTGAGCAAGTCACTTAATCTCGTTTTCCTCAGTTTTCTCATTTGCAAAATGAGTCAGTGAGGGAAATAGCAAACTACTCCAGTACCTTTGCCCAGAAAACCCCAAATGGGGTCATGAAGAGCCAGATACTACTGAAATGACTGAATCACAATACCCTAGCTCCAGCATTCTATCTATTGAGGTACTTATGGTATAGAATATTCTATTGTATAGCATAAGATGTTTATGTTACAGCAAAACTATTAATGTCAGAGGCATTAGGGAAGAGAGAGAACAAGGAGATTACAGCACAATATACATGTTGAGTTGTACAGTTAAGAGAGCACCTACTATTTTATAAACACTATGCATACATAGGGCACAGTGAAGATATCTGTGGTAGTCAGGAAGACCTGAATTCAGACATTTACTAGTTATGTGACCCCTGGATAAATTATTTAAACCATCTGCCTCATTCTCTTCATCTATAAAATGGAGATAATAATAGCGTCTACCTCCCAGGGTTGTTGTAAGGATAATATGAACTAATAGCTATAAAGTACTTTGCAAATGTTAAAAGTGTTATATAAATGCTTACTATTAATATTGTTATTAATGACTATAGTGATAATAAAAATAACGGATATTTTTTGGTCAAGGAATTGTCCTAGGCATTGTGGATACTAAGGAAAGGACAAAATAACCCCTTCCTTCAAGGAACTTATATTCATATGCAAGTTGGAAGGCAATAAAATATTCAAGTAAGAAAATTCAATATATAACATTAATATAAAGTGACATCAGAAATGGAAGAGTACAATACACAAGAAAACAGGGAGTGCTTAGGGGAGTCACAGACAATATACTAGGAATCATCTAAGGAAGAAAAGAGACTAGGGCTAAGTGATACTGAGTAGGAGGTCTTGGACAGAGGAGCCCTTCTGTGTTCTGGTTTCAGTACCAAGGGACACCCAGAATCATCTATCATGATTTGTGTCATCTGTTGCTCCATCCAGTGCATTTGTTAATCAGATACAGGTTCAAACTTTTCTTCCTGTAAAAAATTTTTAAAAAGACTCAGAAAATCCTTTGGTGCAGTAGAAATACTTATGAATTTGAAGGCAAAAAAATTCAGGTTTAAATCTCACCTTTGTTACTCCCTGTATGATCTTAGACAAGTCAATTCACTATCTCAAAGCCTCAGTTTCTTCATCCGTAAAATGAAAGGTTTGAATAAGGAAGATTCCTTTAATCTCTTTGAATCCTGAGTCTCTTACATAGAAGAATATTCTTGGATTACAGGGTCAGAGATCATTGAGGCTATCTGACCAACTACTGATCCAGAATACTTCATTTTACTGCTCTGTGACTTGAAGCAAGGGACCTTACCTGTCTAAGTCTCAGTTTCCTTTTCTGTAAAGTGATGGACTGAGATTAGATGATATTAAATGTCTTTTCTGCACTTTGCCATTTTTTTTCACTTATATTGCACTTAGCTGCAAATCCAAATTTGGGGATGAATTGCTACTTAGGGCAGTTTTTGATAAATCTTCACTTGCTAGTAGTTATAATTAAAGGGATAAGTATGCATGTTTTGTTATTTATAACCATCTCTTGTTAATCTCTAACTATTTGCCAGCTTGTGCTGGTAAATATTTAACAACCATCTCTCCAGAAAAAAAAGTATTTCTTATATACTTAAGTTTAATCTGCTTTATCAGCATCCAAGGGAACAATAAATCAGGCCCTGCTTTGTAACATTTTCTCATATCCAAGCTGTAAATAAATTTAACAATTAGCTGACTACATCATACCTCTGTCTTTAATGTAGGAAATGAAACTTAAAGAGTTGCCTGAGAGGGTATTTGATTTTAGTTATTTTAGTAATATTTAGTATAATAGTAATTTTAGTTATTATGCCACACCCCCTAAGGAAAGAGATGAATGGAAAGAGATGAATGAAAAATAGCAATTGTGAACACGTGCTAATGAAGAACAATGAATAATGAAATGATATTTTAAAAAGCAAACTCTCCAAGTCAGACTGCTCTCACAATAAAATCCATTGTCTTTTTTTATTCCTTAGTATTATGTGATCTGAATTTCTGCTTTATGGGAAAATAGACCTGTGTCCTCACAGGACCAAATTCTTTTTTGAATAACATTTCCCATCTGGAAAATGGGGACGATCAACCTTTTGTCACCTACCCCAAGGGAATGTAGTGTGGGAAGGTGATTTTTAACCTCAAAGTGCTATAGATTTGGGAGTTATTATAGTAATTTTTATTGTCGTGTTTGGTTACTAAAGCTGAGATGTTCAATTTTCTTTTTTAATGTTTAGTTGCTGTTGTTCAGTTATTTCAATCATATTTAGATCTTTATGATCTCATTTTGGAGTTTTCTTGGCAAAAACACTGAAGTGGTTTGCCATTTCCTTCTCCATCTCATTTTACAGATTAGGTAACTGAGACAAATGGGGTTAAGTGATTTGCCCAGGGTCACAAAACAAGTAAGTGTCTGAGACCAGATTTGAACTCAGGGAGATGAGTCTTCTTGACTTCAGCCTTGGATAGATATAATGTTATAAATAACACTTTGTGATGTCAGTGTGATTCCACCCTCAAACAAGAAGAGCAATATCAGAAACAAAATCCATGTGTGAGAAAAACTCTGATTTCTGAATTCTTCCTCTTTCTCCACCATTTCACTGAATTCTTCCTCTCCAGTCATTGACTAATGTCAAAAGATCCAAAAAAAAAGCTAGAGTCCTCATGATGATTTTTATTTAACCCTACAAATATTGTGATCATTGCAGTTTGGGGTCTTCATTCATGCATGTATCAGGGGACATAAAAGGGATTTAAAATTGAGATCTTAGGGTATGAATTGAAAATGACTACAATTTATCCCATTCCTTATTGGTAGTAGAATTGCTTTATCCTTTCTTTGTAAAAAATAATACACATACATTTTTTCAATGCAGATTCATATGGCATTTGTAATTTATGATTTTAGAGAATTGCTTGAGGCAATCGGAGGTTAAATGACTTGCCCCTGGTTATGAAGCTAGTTATATGTCAAATGTGGCCACTGAATGATTCTCTTCTTCAAGCTAAAGCCAGCCTTCTATTCATCACACCCCATTGCTTCCTTTAGTGGCAGAGTTAAATGCCCATTCACTTTAACCCTTCCCTTCCAAATTGCCACTATAAATGAACAAAAACTTTCTCTAATTTGTATTAAAAGAAAACAAAAGCTAATGCTATATAGCACCTGTTTTAGATTTATTCTGATACATTTATTAAATGTAATCAAACACTTAAAATGTAGAGATGTTAAAAACAGCAGGAAAATATTAAACTTTCAGTGGACAAATTTTGAGACATAATATATTGTTTTACAGAGATTCCATTGAAATAGGACATGACCTCAGTGACATTCACAATTAGTTGCTAAGAGGCCAGATATATTCCAGAATATATCTGGAAATAAATAAAATAACATAGCCTACTATATGTGCTCTTTTTTATGCTCAATCATATCCTAGGTTGCATTACACATCGGAGTTCTATTGGCTTGAGAAATGCCAAACTTTTAGTTTCTTCTGTTTGTCCCACATTTTCTTTTTTATTAGAGGCAAAGGAAGTTAATGGAAAATGTTGGTCTTTTTTGGATGGAGAATGTTTCTCCTTCTGTCACATGCAGACATGTATGTACCCTCGTTTTGTTCATGAGATTCAACAGGTTCTTTCAACCAGGTACCATTTGAGAAGAACAAATTGTGGGAATGCTTGTAACTGAAACATGTGTCTCTATTTGCAACTCAAACTTTAGGTACTGTTTAATGCCCTGGAAAGATGATTTTGAAAAGAAAGGTTCCCACAGGCTGAGAATTTATTTGCCTTGCATAGACATGAGATGAGTTGGCTCACCTCTTCACTAACAAGTGGAGCCTCGGTACTCAGCACTTCATTCACACAAGCCCAGTGTCCAATAACACCACACTAGATGTTGCAAAAGTAAAATCTCTACCTTAATTCAAGATATGTTGTAGGCTAAATTATCTTACTGTAAACCCATGAGAATCTCTGTTGATTTCCATAGAATGAGAATTTGGCTCAATACTTGCAAGCTATTGAACAGTGGAAGTATGAGATCCTCCCCAGGGAAGAACTCTTCTTACCCTGGCTCAGTAATGAACTCAGTGATCTAACTGGTCTTTTCTATATGAAACAACTGTGACTAATGTGGAATACCTCATCCCAGAAATTAACACCAACCTCAGCTAAAAGTACTGCAAGGGAAGTATTTCAGGAGAATTGGATGCATTAGACCTTAAATCAGTTGGCATAAATCTCTACATTTTCTGAATCTTCAGCTGCAGCAGAGAGAGAGATGTGTGTAATTTGGCAACCAGACTGCTGACTTTACATCTTCTGATACACGAATAAGGTTTTCTTCTCCTGGTTATTTCGGATACAATTACAGGACTTACATGTATTTAATAGAAACTAAGTGAAAATGGTAGTGTGTTATATTTGGCAGGGAGGAGGGGAAGTCCCTTTGAAATAGGGGCAAGAATGGAATTTGCTACTCTCCTATGAAGTGGTCTATAATATGATTAGAGGTACAAAGAATCCTAAATTTGGAAGCAAGTTACTAGCTGTATAATCTAGGGAGGTTACTTAGCCTCTCTGAGGTTCAGTTTCCTCATTTGTAAAGTAGGGATAATAACAGCTTCCCTATAGAGTTTGTTATGAGGTTCAAATGAACTTATGTAAACCGAATGTTATGATTAGTTATGAAAGCTGCCAAGTAGCACATATATCAGAGTGCTGGACTTGGAATCAGGAATACCTGAATTCAAATTCTGCATCAAACATTTATTAGGTTTGTGACCCTGGTCAAATTTTTTGACTTCTTATCCTTAGTTTGCTGATATGTGAAATGGAGAAAATTTGTATTAATTTATATTAATTAAAATGTAATGATTAAGTTAATCAAGTAATTAATATATTAATTTATATATCAATATTTAATACAATATGATGATATAATTTATATGTTAATATATTCATTAATTGATTCATTAAAATGTAATATTTTATATTAATGATGTTTTATTAAAATAATCCTTACCCACTAGGGTTGTAGTTTGGACCAAATGAGATATAATGTATAAAGTGTTTAGCAAACCTTAAATGTCTCTATAAATGCTAGCTAGACTAGAATGTTAGACCTGGATTTAGAAAGACCTAGGTTCAAATCTGACCTTAGACATTTACTAGCTGTGTGACCCTGGGCAAATCACTTAATCCTGTTTGCCTCGGTTTCCTCATCTGCAAAATGAGCTGGAAAAGGAAATGGCAAACCACTCTAGTGTCTTTGCCAAGAAAGCCCCAAATGATGTCACAAAGAGTTGGTCATGATTAAACCATACAAATTTAGTATTATTTTTCTAGATCATAGAGAAGCATTTATCAGTTTCTCTTTTGCCACTGTGTAAAAGATGTAGAGATATGGGCTAGATGATAGAAAAATTAAAGGGATTCAGAGCTAGTTAACTATATAGACCCAGTGAGTTTTCCTTAGGGAATTCATTATAGCTAGTATACCAGTAGTGGTCCCAGAATTTGTGCCTGACACTGTGCTGTTTAATATATTTTTCAATGACTTGGATGTAGACAAGAATTACCTGCTTGAAAGATGTCAATTACATGAAACTGAGAGAGAGAATTAATCTGTTGGATAACTGAAATTATGCTTGTTGCCATAGGGCAAAATTAGTAGCAAAGAAGAAAAGGTACAAAAAAGGCCTGATATAAGGGAAAACTGCCTATGTAGAATAGAAAGGGATCCCCTTCACTGGAAGTCTTTAAGGAATGACTAACCGTTTGTTGGGCTTGCTGGAGAGGGAATTTTTATTCAGATAAGGATTTGACTAGTTGGACACTGAGTTTTCCATCCTGTTCTTTAATTCTGAATTACTTTAAGTGGTATCCAAGAGAATACTAAGGAAATATATTACCTACCTCATACTCTGAACATCTTTACCTTACATGTGCATTCTCCCATAGGTTAATTGACTCATATAAACATATAAAATGTTGGTACTAATAGGAACCTTAGAGATCATAAAATTCCAGTGGCTTCATTTTATACATGGGAAAACTGAGGTCCAGACAAATGAAATGTCCTATCCAAGACCATGCAGCTCATCAGTAGCAGAACAAAAACATGAAGCCAGGTCTCCAGATCCAAAGTTGATTCTACCAGCCTGCCTCCAAGATAAGTCTCTGGCCAGGCAGTGATGAAATATTCCACAGTGTATATCTTTCTCTGGAAACACTTTTTCTACTCTTAAGGAGCTAATTGCTCTCTTTCACATCCATGACATTCGTATGTCATTTTGCAAACTACTAACTATTAGGAAGATAAACCTAATATATGTCTTTAGGAAGTTCAACCTGAGCATGAGTATTTTTAAATAGTACTTAATTTTTTCCAAATATACACAAAGATAATTTTCAGCATTTACCTTTGCAAAACCTTGTGTTCCCAATTTTTCTCCTTCCTTCCCTCCCTCCCTTCCCCTCCCCAAGATAGCAAGAAATCTAGGATGGATTAAATGTGTGCTGCTCTTCTAAACATTTCCATATTTGTCATGCTGAGCAAAAAAAGGAGGGGGAATGAGAGAAAAAAAAAACAATGACAAGCAAACAAACCAACAACAAGTTGAAAATACTATTCTTTGATCCACATTCAGTCTTCATTGTTCTCGCTCTGGATACGAATGGTGCTTTCCATCACAAATCTATTGGAATTGCCTTGAATCACCCCTGAGTGTTGCTTTATCTATACAGTGTTTTAGCAATTTATCAGAAATATTTAAACTTGTTTGTTTGTAAAATTAGCAGAAATATATACCGAAACATTCAGTTGAGCAGAATTTTAAGTCATTATGCCTATGAACCCTAGAACATAGATGGGCAATGCATCTAGATTATTCAATTTCAGGATATATTTCTGCAATTGATAATTTGTTCCCTCAACTGATTTTAACTAAGAATACGTCATTTCTTCATTTTCTAATGTTCAATCTTCTATGTGCTAGAAACAGTATCAAACTCTGTTACACAAGACCTATGTTCAAGTCTCAGAGTCACCATATACTAACTGGATCAAGTCTCAGCTACCATATACTAACTAGATGACATTGGATGAGTCACTTGAGCCCACCAAGCCTGTTTTTTTCATCTGTAAAATGAGGTTATTAATACTTGCATAATATACCTTTTAAGATTAGTATAAAGATAAGATAGTATATAATGCAATATAATATTTTATAAATTTGAAGCATTATAGAAATAGTCCCTCTGGCTTTACTTTGACTTTCTACAATGTCTAGCACATAGTATCTGCTTAATAAATGTTTCATTCCATTTCTGACTGTTGGTTCTGTTACTGTGATGCTGGACTCTAGTAGGAAAGCTTTTGTTTTATCTTAATAGAAACTAGATCACCACATTACTTTCTGGCCACTTACTTCCAAATCGTGTCTGCCACCTAGAGCTAGCATTCTTCTTTGTCCTCCTCCCATCCTTCCTCTCTCCCTCCCATCATAACTTGGACTCTTCCTTCAAGATTCTATAGTCTTATAGATAAACTTTCACCATATCCTACCCCCAAATAGAGCATCATGCTTACTTTTCTCAGGATACTTCATTTTCATGAAGCTTTTTGATATCTACCTTTGCCCTATGAAATTCCAAAAGGAATTCTCTGGAAGCAAAGCTATGCACTAATGATGTAGAGATATGTTTGGAAGAATTGCACATATTCAACCTATATTGCATTACTTGCTGTTTAGGGAAGGTGGGGAGAGAGGGAGAAAAATTTGGAACACAAGGTTTTGCAAGGATAAATGTTGAAAATTACCGTTGCATATATTTTGAAAAATAAAAAGATTTTTAAAAAAGCTAGGCACTACCTTATATGTGTCAATGGGGAGAAGTGATATAAGGAACAACAGCTAGGTAGCATAGTGAGTAGAGCACCAGTCCTAAGATCAAGAAGATCTGAGTTCTGGGCAGCTAGTTGGTGTAACACATAGAACACCAATCCAAAAGTCAGGAGGACTTGAGTTCAAATTTGGCCTTAGACACTTAACACTTCCTGGCTATGTGATCCTGGGCAAGTTACTTAACCCCAATTGCCTTAGGGGGAAAAAAAGACCTGAGTTCAAATCTAGCCCCAGACAGTTATTAATCCTATGACCCTGGGTAAGCCACTTAACCCTGACTGATTCCAATTCTCTCCTATCTCCCCCAAAATAGAATATTGTGCCACTTTTCTCAGGAAACTTCATTTTCAAGTAGGTTTCCTATATTAACCTTTGCTCTCTGCAATTCCTAAGGGAATTATTTAGAAGCAAAACTGAGTAATTACCTTATATGTGACTGTGGGAAAAAGTAATATGAGTAACAGTGTGGACAGTGGCAACCACCCTGATTTGAAGGTGATTGTTGAACTTTTAAAATATTTCAAAGAAACTTGCTTAAAATCAAAACAAACAAAATTCCTATAATATTTGCCATGGAAAATATTAGACCCCAAAATTTAAGCCTCAGATCATAAAAAAATGTTAAGAGACAGTCACATAAGAAATTCCTCTTCAGTATTCCCATCAAGTAGTCATCTAGTGACATGGTAATTGAAGATATTTAGTGAGGGGAAAATGCCACCTCCAAAGGCAGCTTATTACCCTTGTAGAAAATTTTAACTATTTGGAAGAATTTCATTACATTAAAAACAGAAATTTACCCTTTTGTGACTTTGCAATTGTTCCTAGTGTTGCTTTCTGGGGCCAAGGAGAACATTTAAGCCTTCTTATTCTCTGAAAGTCATTCAGATGAAAAGTTCCCCATAAGTTTTTTTAAAATTTTTCTCTCTGTGCTTAATATCCTTTGGCAGATAAATAAAGAAAAAGCTGATGGATTACTAGAATGGTCTGATCCTTATGGGTGAAGGAGATATATTTAGATGTTTTAATCTTTAAAAACAATAGAGCAAACAAAAGACTGAGATGATTATCCTCCTCCTATACCTGGTGTCATAGAATATAAGAGTCAGAAAAGACCTTAGAGCATATCTAGACCAACCTCCTGATTTTGCAGATTAGGAAACTGAGGTTTGCAGTTCCCCAAACTCATACAACTGGAATTGTAACCTTGGTCCTCTGATTTCTAACCCGACTCATTTTATGAAACCATGTACTCTGAGTCTGGTTAGTTTTAAAACTGGAAACTTCAGACTTGCCAAGGATTTAGTTCTCAAAAATGGGACAAACACAATTGACATGCTTTATGAAAATTGGGTCAAAAATAAATCTCTTAACTAGTTATGAGAGATTGAAAGTGGCATGCCAGCCATGCTTCATGTGAGTTTTTAGTTTGTGAGGGGGAGGGTTGTTCTTTCACTTTCAATTACTTCTATTATTTTTAGCATTTTGTGAACTTCATTTCTTCCAACATGTCAAAGGTGTTTGTCTACATTAAGAACTAATTTCATTGTAGCTTGAAAATCTGTTGTAAGAGAGTCATGTGTCTTCTGTCAGATTTTGGAACCAGGGCAACCAACTTGAGCTTACTGAAACAGTCTAGGAAAGAAAGAAAACCCCAGATTTCTAATGAAATATTCTATAAAAGAAAAATCATGTTCTTAACCATTATTGTTTCCAGAGAATTTTTTTCTACTGTCTTGGCATCCATCAGTCATCATTAAGCTGCCATTTTAAAGATGGCCATTTTAAAGACTAGTAAACTCAGTTCATCTTCCTCTAATTAACCTGAGAAGAGACTTGACAAATTCAAAGGATATAAAAATAATTTTAAAAATTAAATTAAAGGGCAACCTCTGACAAATGTGGTATGGCTGAAAGAATACAAAGTCTTGGAGTTAGAAAACCTAATGGAGGTTTTCACTGATTGTGACTGGGTACAAATTACAAGAGTTAAGGCTTAAACTTAAGACCTAGTTGATTTATCTGTAAAATGAGGGTAATTCAAGGGAATGGAAGATGATTGCAGCAGGACAAAATCAGTGTGAATGAAAGACTTAGTTAATTTCTAGAGCTCTATAAACAACAAGGAGACTAGAGAAGATGGAGTTTGACTCTTCCACATGACAGAATTTGAAAATTGAAAGGATCTTGTTATTGTTGTTATTGTTGGTCCTTCATTCTTAAAGAGGACCAATGACATTAGGAAAATGATGTCTTTATTTGCCAGTGAATTGGATTTAAGTGAGACAGAGCTGTGCAAAATCATCAGCTTTACTCTCTCCTGCATTCATTGGAATCCAGTGGCAAGACCTAAGTCAAGATGTCTGGCATTGGCCCAGTAAAAGGAAATATATGGCTTAGTGGAATAATCTTTAGCTTTAGATTCATTGGACCTGGGTTTGAGTTCCAGCCCTAACATTTCCTATCTCTGTCATCTTGAGTCAATCTCTTCATTCTCTGGCATTCACTCTCTTCATCTCTAAGTAGAGCAGATAGATGATCTATAAGAGCACTCCCACTCTAAAATTCCATGAGCTTTTTTTTTTTTTTTTTTTTGCTTTTTGCTGAGGCAATTGGGGTTAAGTGACTTGCCCAGGGTCACACAGCTAAGGAATGTTAAGTGTCTGAGACCAGATTTGAACTCAGGTCCTCCTGACTTCAGGGCTGGTGCTCTATCCACTGTGCCACCTAGCTGCCCCACTCCATGAGCTTTTGACCTCAGGGGCCATCTAGGTCAACAATCTGTATTTCACCAAGGATATCTTCAATGGCATCCTGACAAATAGTGGATCCATACTTTGCTTGAGGATTTCTAAAGAGAGGAAGGTTGTCCTGCCTTTACCTCCCAAGGTAGCTCATTCTATTTGTAAACATTTTGTTTAGTGGGTTTTCTTTACTTATGGTCTAAATTTGCCTCTTTGAATCTTCTGCCTGTTGCTCTTGTTCTTGTCCTTTATTCTCAAAGAGGACCATGAAATCAAGGAGTTGTAAGTGACATGCAAGTAAATTGGATTTAAATGAGGGAAGACTGTGCAAAGTCACCAACCTCATTTTCCTGTCCAGAGCCATCTGGATCCAGTGGCAAGAGATAGATTAGGACAACTGAAGATGGTCCTGGATGCAGTGGAAGATCGGGACCTTTTTAAGTTAAGGTTTCAGTTTGACTAATGTAACACCTATTCAGTGATTAAGGCTAGGTGGGAAATGGGACAAAAAATGGCCTCTTATACCTATTCAGAAAAATAAAATCAATCTGGGAAGGTACTACCCTCAGAGTTTCTGGCCAAAACAGAAACAGTTGCTATTTACTTTCATTCTAAGGCAATAAAGACCAAACAATGACCTGGGACCTGTTACTGACCAATCAGTGAGAGCCAATATGATTTGAATTTAAAATATGGTCCTGCCCTCTTTGTAGCAGCCTCTTTAGGTCTCATGTAAATCAGTTCTAGCAAACATTAATTCATCAGAATATTAAAGGATGGTAGATTAAGTGACCCCCCCTTATGATTTTATAATTTGGAAAAGGGCTCTCTTTCTCCCAAAATACCTTCCTCAAATGCTTGATAATACTTGAGAGGAAACAAAATGATGTGTAGGAAAAATATATAACTTAATAGGAAGAAAAACTGGTCTCAAGTTTAGATTCCAGCACTTACTGACAAACTTAATTTCTCAGCTTCTGCCCTTTGAAAATGGAGATAATCTTTACTATAGCTACCAGACAGGGCTATTAAGAGGATTAAATTAGATAATGTATCTAGAATATTTTGGGAACTATAAATCAGTATATGCATATAATGGGGTTATTATTATTATTGAGGACATAATAATGAGTTCTTGGTAGATCTTGCCCCATTTTCATCATTTGGAATAAAACAGAATTAAGTGATGTTGAGCTGGGGATCATTATTTGTCCATTTTGTAAAAACAACTGAATTTTTAAGGGCACAGCAAACACATTTATTAAGTGACTATAGTGTAATGTCCTGAGAGATATGTAAATTTTATATGACACAACCCCTGTCCTCTTGGAACTTACAATCTAGTAGAGAGGTAAGACAAAGATAGCTACAATTTGGAGTACTTCAAAGGAATTCAAAACAGAGTATTATGTGAAAGCTAAAGGCAAATATCATTATTGAGAGGGGGAGGTCACAAAATGGGAAGGGATCCTGATGGCAGACCAGAGATGTATGGGCACAAAATACTTAGTAAGGCAGACAATTGTGATACAGTGGAAAGAATACTGTGTTTGATGTCAGAAGTCCTGAATTTAAGTTTGGGACAAATAAGTGGTGTAGTGAACAATGTTGAGTTTGGAGTAGTTCAAATATGGCCTCAGGCGTTTACTAGCTGTGTGACCCTGGGCAAATCACTTAACCTGTTTGCCTCAGGTCCTCAGCTATTAAATAATCTTAAGAGAAAGCAGTAAATCACTTCAACATCTTTGCTAAGAAAACCCCAAATGGGATCTTGAAAAGTTGGAAATGACTGAATAATTTTAGGATCTTGGTAATCTCTCATTCAACAAATGAAGAATCTTATATTTATAATTTTTAAAATAGTATCAATGACAGCAGTATTCATACCATAAATTTATTGTACACATCACAGAATCTTAAAGCTGGAAAAAACTTTTTACAACATCCAGTCCATTGGTGTCAAACTGACAGAAATGGAGGGGTTTCCATTCATAAATATCCCTGCAGTCCACATGGTGCTTTAGTTTTAAAATGTAATGTTATTTATATTTCACTGCATTTTTATTCATTTTGTTAAACATTTATCAATTACACTTGACTGTGGTTCAGAATGCACTCCACACTGTTGTAAGGTGGACATTATGTTGAACATCTTTGATTTAGTGTAAACTCCCATCCCACAAATAAAAGAAGGCTTTCAGAAAGGAGATCATGTGATTAATAAATTGTGGAAACGGGAATTGAACTTGTTTCCAAGCCATTGGTCTTTCCACTAAATCTCATTGCCCTCATCATATGAGATGATGAATGTAAAGTAACTATGGCCTTTATAACAGAAATCTTCAAGTGTATAATCAGAATTAAGGCTTAGAATGCAAACATCCTGGGGAGAGAGGGTTGTGGCTGAAATTCACTCTAAGTTATTGACATCCCTTGATCTTACTGGGAGAACAAATTTTGATAAGAACACTTGGGAGGGGGGAATGGGAAGTTTGGGAGGGGGGAGAGTGAGGGAGTAGGGAAGTGGGGTGGTGTTGGTGATGTGGTGGTGAAGAACAGACTAAAATGAGGTCTCCAGAACCTTTGGTCTCAACTCAGTTTTTCCTGGTACAAACACTACTTTTATTTCAATTACTGATTCTGCCACTCAGACACAGAAGACAATAGCCCCCAGAAACTTTCTTGTTGATTTTAAGAAGTTTGGAACTGAAATCAGTGTGTGTAGAAATGCCAGGATTATATGAAGAGTATTGCTATAACAAGGGAATCTTCTAAGGATGCTAATATGTGATAGTAAGTTAGCTGCTTTCTCTTCCTTTCTTATTAATTGTCCAAAGGTATGAGTTGTTTTTTTTTTCCCTCCAGAAGTAGCATACCTTTTCCCTGGTTCAAATTATAGAGAAGAATCATGGCTTAATGGAAAAATTGATGAATTTTCCTAACACAACTGGAATCATGAGTTTGAATCCTAGTTCTGTCCTAGGCACTACGATTGGTGTGGCCTTGGATAAGTTACTTAATTTCTCTAGATGTGCTTATATGTAAAATGAGTCTATTGAATTAGATGACCTTTGGGGCCCTGTCAGATCTTGATCCCATGAAGACATAATTCCCTAACATTTGTATGTCCATGGAAATTAAGAGTGTTTTCAGGAAAAGATGAAAAATATTTAGAAGAATTTATTGAATTTTTATGCTATTAATATGAGTTAATATTGTAATTTCATCCTTCTGGATCCTTCTTCCAATCCAAACATACTTTCTTCCTGTTTGGCTCTGACTCTTGTCCTTCCACAAATCCTCTACTGGAAGTCCATCACAGGTACTTAAGGGATCTTCTAATTCTCTTAACTTTGGACATTGCATACATAGTACACAGAATGTTCAACAGTTGGTTCAAGAAGTATTTATAAGATACAAAAACGATAAATACTCCTTACCCACTAGAAAATTACATTCTGCTGAGATGATGATGGAGCATGTATGTTGTTCAGTCATATCTGACTCTTTGTGAACCCATGGAACATAGAATGAATTTTCTTAGCAAAGATACTGGAATGCCTTGCCATTTCCTTCTCCAGAGGATAGAAGTTAAGTAACTTGCTCAGGGTCACACAGCTAGTAGTAAGTGTCTGAAGCTAGATTTGAACTCAGGTTTTCTTAACTCTGGACCTGATGTTATATCCACTGAGTCACCCATGTATACAGATAAATAAATTGGAAATATGTACAAGATAAAAAGTGATATAAGGGTAATGACACTCATAACAACAGGATGAGGATAAGATGATATTGAAACTATGCTTTGAAAGAAAATAGAGATTTCAAGAATCAGAGGTGAGGGCATTCTCTGGATAGATGCAGGAAGTGGAGTATAATGTGTGATGAGCCACAGGTAGGCCATTCATCCCTTGCTTTCACCACCTGGCCACTCCATCTTTTTTTCTGTCCCTAAACTTCTCTGATGATATCCTTTACAACGCAGATCGACAATTTTCAAATCTAGCATCATTGGTAATAAAGGTGATAGTTTCAAAAATAAATCTGGGAAATGATATGTACAGAGCCCCAGCCTAATGACTAAACTGAGCATATATGTAACTAAGGATGTATTTATTTTTTTTCTTATGGAAAAAGGGCTACATGATGGAAAATCGGATCTCAGGCTTAAAATGTGACTCAGACGTGTTTGTGACCTTTGAAGGCGACAATGTGGTTATGCTCCAGGTAAGGTTCCAAAGGCACTCACTTCCCCTTAAGTTGTCTAACTTGTAATAACAAAGAGTCCCTCAATGCAGATGTATTCCACGTGTTTTGTCTGTCTAAGATTTTGTCATTGCCTTTGGCAGGTTCTAGCCTGGGTACCATTTGATTTTTACAGTATGTGATGGTGGATTAGGACTGTTCTCTTCCAGCTGATCTTTTGATGTTGAATTAGATCCACTTGTGATGGGAAAACTGCTTGTGTTGCATGTCCAGGCAGATTCTCTGGGTACCAAAATTATTCCCTGAGAAGTTAGTCAGGCACTTCTGTAAGGTGATTAGAGCTCAGTTACACACACTGAAACAGTAAACTACTAATTGGTTCCCTGGTGGCAAAACCAAGTGAATTTAGCTTCCAAAGGGACTCAGTATTTTTTTAAAGCCTTCATTAATTTGGCATGAATTAATTCAGAATGTGTGACAATTTGACCTGTGTGGAGCTGCTTTATTTGTGAAGACAAGAGTTCATGAATAAAATATGACCTTAGAAAGTATAGGATCTTAGAAAAAGAAGGCTGGCCTTGGAATTAAAGACCCTGGATTTGAATCCTACCCAAGTCTGCCAATTACTACGTGTATAATTATGGGTGAGCTGTGGAGTCTTCATGTTTTCACCAGTAAAGTGAGAGAGTTGATTCAATGACCTTTGAATGTTTTTTCCCATCTCTGAGCCTATGATCCAGTCATTCTATGATTGATGGATTAGAGAAATTAAGCATGGATTTATGTTGTTGTAGGTAGGCAGTCAGCTCCTTAGGAGTAGTTTCTCAATGGAGAGAACTAAGTGAGGCTCCATGATGCCTAACTAGGACATTTGTATTGCAAAGAAACTCTGATCATGGTCAGCATGTAATGTGCCTTTCAGTGTGATTTTTGTCAAAGACTAAGATATTCTTACCACAAGGTTAAAAAGAAATCCGAGAGAAAACTGGGGGCATTGGAACTAGGCTTTGAAAGAAAATAGGAATTTCAAGAATTAGAGATAAGGAGAGGGCATTCTTTGGATAGATGCAGGAACTGGAATATCATGTGTGATGAGCCACAGGTAGGTCATTCATCCCTTACTTTCACCACCTGGCCATTCTTCCTTTCCCACTTTTTTGGGGAAAACTCATGCTACCTAAAATACTGACATTAGATAAAGGGGCCCAGGAAAGCAACAGGAAGAACTGGGAGTCTTCACTCTGAACCACTGCAATATCATCTTATAGTTACTGCAATGTGATAGGAAAATAAAAACGATAATATTATATCTATCTATCTATCTATATCTATATCTATATCTATATCTATATATCTAGCAAGGCCTAGAAAGTGGAAATGGCTAGTGGATAGATTGTAGATTAAGATTAAAAAGAAAAAATAAGAAAAGCATCTTCATGGGAAATTTATGTAATGTTTTCACTTTGCAAATTGCTTTACAAATGCATCTTACTTGAACCTCACAACAATCCTATGAGGTAAATCCTACAATTACTATTCTTCCCATTTTATAGTTGAGAAAACTGAGATTGAGAGGTTATCAACCCATTCTCATAGAAAGAGTACAATTTTTTAGAATTTGAAGACCTAGATTCATATCCTCTATCACTGACTTAAGGGAAATAATCTCAGCCTCAGGTTTTTCATCTCTAAAATGAAGGGGTTGGATTAGATAGCCCCTTTTCAGCTAAGGTCTGTATTCTGCAAGAATGCTTCTCCTAGTTTTCTTTAATCCTAGTGTCTTCCTTCTGAGATTATCATCCATTTGAGATATATATATATATATATATATATATATATATATATATATATATATCTTCTTTGTACATAGTTGTTGCATGTTGACTCCCCCATTAGATTGTAAGCTCCTTGAGCTCTTTTGCCTTTCTTTATACCTCCAACTGCTTAGCACAGTACTTGGCACATAGCTAATACCTGTTGATTTTACTTTAAACTTCTTTTTAGTTCTAAATCTATGATCTTATGACTTGTCAAAAAGTGATGCAGCTAATGTGTCTTAGGTGGGATTCAAATCCATTTCTTCTATGTAAATCTGTCCATGTCACTTCCTTCTCTGAACTCTAATGGCTTCCTATTAACTCCCAGATCAAGTCTTCTGTTTGACATTTTCTTTATAACCATGACCCTTTCCTGTATTTCCAGTCTTAAAGGTTAGTCCCCTCCACATACTCTCTGATCCAGAAGTATTGACCTACTCACATTTCCTCAAATGCAACATGCCATTTCTTATTATTATATTTTTTCACTGGCTGGCTATCATTATTAGGATGTTTGAACCCCATAATCTTAATTTCTTTGGCTTCTTTAAAGATTCAGCTCACATTTTATCATTTACAGTAGCTGCTTGCCCCATTACTACTTTACTTCTCAGATGCCTTACATCTGGACTTTGAATCTATTTTTGTGTGAACTTATTTTTATGTGGTGTCTTCTATTTGAATATAAACTCCTTGTAGATGGAAACTCTTTTTAACTTTCTTTGTATTCTCAAAACTTAGCGTAGGGACTTTGCACAAAATAAGGACTTAATATGTTGTTGTTTATTAACTTGGTGTGAAGAAGCTTGGTTTTATTTAAAGTACACAATTTTCCAAAGGCTATGCCATTCATTCAATTGTAAACTATAATCTGGACAGTGGATATTCTTTATCCACTTTGTTTTTCAAGGATGGATTTTCATTTCATATTTTTCTTGCTTATTTTATCCTCTTATCTCCAGCATAGTGATATACATAGTAGTCCCTTAATAAATTATTGTTAGATAAGATTGAATAATTAGGCCAATTTCTTTTGAAATTAGTATTTTTTATCAATATGTATGATTTCACTCATATAGGAAGTTCCTGGTATGGATACTCCCTCTACTGATACAGATGAGGAACTCATTAATAACCTATAATCTTTAAGAGTTCCTGTAGACATTAGTGATTTAAAGAACTTGTTGTGGTCATATAACTCATCTGGATCAGAAGCAGTATGTAAACTTCTATTTTCCTGACTCCAAGCTTGATCTTCTTTCTGTTTTGCCATGCTGGCTACCTCTCAGGGTAATTCTGGAAAGCTTTTCAGGGACTCTGTGCTATTCTGGGGCTCAATGCAACCAGTATTAGATCCACAAATAGCAACAACTAGAGGACCTCATAATCTAGAAGGAATCCTTCTTCCACTGGGACTCCACACAGACTACACTCTGTGATGATGGCAAACACCTTTGGCAAGCGTGTCTCTTTCTTATTTGTTGCTTGACATTAAGAATCAGAGAGTTGTTTAACCAAAATACCTTTGTTGCCACATTTTTTCAAGGACTCTTGTATGATTTTGAAATGCTTGGGGAACCCACATATCAGTGTGCTTTCTACTGAATAAGTCTATGAATGGTAAACATAGTGGGATTTTATTCTCCATAACTAGAAATCAATCAGATGACTATAAGGATGTCTTCTATACAATATAAATTTTTGTCTCCTTTCTCAAAACTGTTTTTGATGCTTGGGTTGATTATTCTCATAAAAATTATGTAAAGATTTTAAAGTAGTTATATGGCTAAAAAAGATCATCAATAATCTCTCAATTACTTTTCTGTAATGATAATATCAGATTTTTTCTCAAACTTTTGGTTTCTTTCCTGTTCTTTAAGATATTTGAAGAAGCCATTCCCCTAGACCCACAAATGACTTTTCTTCCAGAGCAGACCTTTTCTGTGTACAATTGATCCAGTGTTGCTACTCTTTTGAGCTTTGTTTTCTTCAGCATCATTTTCATTTCATTAGATAGATAATCAAGGACTGTGACACTAAGAGTTCAAATGCTAGAGGTCTACTGTTACTGAAGGAGACAAGGATTTGTTATAGAAATTTTTTACAAATTTGTCATGTCTTGTTCTCTTTCTGATAAATGCCCTTAGCATGCTTTTGCTTTGTTGGATCTCTTACCAAGCAGTTGCTCACTGTTTATGAGGCAAAACCATTGATGATAGTCTATCATCCTCCTCTCCAGAGTTTGACAAAGCAGCTAATATTTTATGTACCCCTTTGTTGCTCATCTTCCAATTTGAAAAGATCAAATGTATTCTGACTAAGATCTCTAGGTTCTTTGAATCTCATTGTTGTAAACTTCCATAAGAAATGATAATAGTCAATGTCATTGTGTTTTTAATCCAATTTTTTTGCATCAGTAAATTATTTAAATAGGTCATTTGAATTGCTTCAAATATAGACCTAATCTCACATTTATTCTTCTAATTTATAATTTATTCTTATTTTGCTTTAACAAGTTGATAGTCAGACTATATGTAGATGACCAATTCAAAAATAATTCCCAAATTAGATTATCAGTTGTTTCCTATCTGTTGGAATCAGTTTTATTTTTTGTGACCTTTTTTAGTGGTTACCATGTCTCAAGCCTCCAACTTTTTTATTTAAAAAAATAGACATTTACTGTAGGACAATCTAGAAGCTATTGAAATGTTTTTCTTTTCTTTTCTTATTGCTACATCACATTTTCCAACATATTTTTCATCATCAACTTCTGTGCCCACTTTTGCAGCAGAGAAACCAAATAAAGGTATATTTTTGTTTAATTTGAAAGGTCTTATTGATTTCTTCACCTTCTCATCCTTTGTAAAAACCAATAACATAATTTCCTAGGTTTTCCCTCTATCAACTTTATCCTCAGTACTCTAAACTATGTTTCCTTAGACTGGTTCCCTGGTTTTCTTTTCAAGAACATACCTTATTTAACATAGATTGCTACCCATAACCTTTTACCTATTTTGTTTCTTTTAAATAAAGTTTCAGAGCCATGGGCAGTTTCATTTCACCAACTCTTAGTGAAACCAATAGGGGCAAATTTGCGTTCTTCATTGAGATCAATGGTTCTTCTTGCTTGTTGCCTAAGCTCTGAATATTTGTGTATAAACATGGGAAGCTGTGGACTTTGCTAATCTTCGTTCTAAGATTTTTTTTTCTCAACTGTAATTCTTCCTGTTTTACTGAATCTCTCCTTTATGGTTTATAACTTGGAATATATCTAGAATCTGTCTTTTCTTTTCCCCCATCCTTTTTACTTTACCACACTTTTAATTGGATGTTCAAGACATTCAAAAAATATATGCTTTGAAGCTATAATCCATCTCTAGTCAGAAATCAGTCATTGCCATATTTCAAGCCATGATTCAACTATTTGAATCTTATTCTCAGGTACCATCAACTTTGTCAATAATTACTTTCCAGGATGACCAACTAGTCATCAGATTCAGGATTCAATTATTTTCTATACAGTATTTTTGTTGCATACAGTTATATCCCAGAAAATTTTGCCCCTTTCTCCAATGACTTCATTAACACCTCATAGCTAAACTGCATTGTGAACTCACTGAGTTCTGCTGTAATATTGCTCAGACCATCACTTATTTATAGCAATGATCAGGACCTGCCCCCTGTAGCATTTCAAAGTAATGTCTACATTTTAGTTACCATGTAATCCTATTGTTGCTGTGGGTTTTGGTAGTTGGTTGATTGTTGTTGTTTTTGTAGCAAGTCAACTGATAAAGCAATTAACAAATTAGATACAAAGGCAAAAATGAAATAATTCTTGCCTTCTGCCATGTTGGCTATATTGCTTTTATCATTATTTGTTTCAGTGTCCTATTCCCCCTATTAGATTGTAAGCTCCCTAAATTCATTTATTTTTTAACCTTCTCAGCACCTAAGCATAATAATTTGCACATAGTAGATATTGAAGGAATTAGATGAACCTAGTTAGATCATTTTCCGTTCTTCTTTGTCTAGAAGAAGGAATTGGGAAATTTTGGCCTGGATGGAACTACAAAAATAGAGATACAGTTGGCTAGGTTTCACTTGGTATTCTTTAGAACTTGATCTGTGCTTTGATTCAGTTAATTTCTTGACTTAATGCAGCAGTTAAACATTCATCTGAAATGATGAGTTATCCTGAACTTTTAAAGATTATGTTAAACCTTTGTAAATTTGTTGGGATCTAACTTAACTACTGATGCTAAGAAACACTAAACTTTGGGGGCAACTAGATAGAGCAGTGAATAAAACACTAGTCTTGAGTCAAGAGAACCTGAATAACACTTACTAGCTGTGTGATCCTGGGTAAGTCACTTAACCCTGATTGCCTCCAAAAAAAGAATCAGCTTTGAATTCCAAAAATTAAATAAACTTTGGGTTCTCAGAAGGATAGCTAATACATTGGATGGCAATCAAGATTAAAAAATATTTTTACAGGCTATAACACTGGGGTCAAATGCAAAAGAAAAAAAGTAATATTAGCTAAATGTTCAGGCTTAACCTATATTTTAAAAATCAACTTGTTTAGTAAGGCATGGCTAGATAGCAGTTGCTTTGAAAAAGATCTGGAGATTTTAGTGGACCACCAATTCACTGACTCAATAATATGTTAGGGAACCCCCCAAAAAATTAATGCAATCTTGGCCTGAATTAAGAGAGATATTATATCTAGGAATAAGGAACTGTACTCTATCCTAATAATATCACATCTGATGCATTATATTTTTATACAACATATTTTTTTCAAATTTTGGTTTACTTTTTTCCCTCAATATATTTTATTTTTTTTCCTGATTATGTGTTAAAACTATTTTTAACTTTTTTTTAAGTTGTGAGTTACAAATATTATTCTTTCTCTCCCCTCTCCCTAAGAGGGTGAGTAATCAGATATAGGTTATACATGTACAATCATGTAAAACATTTCCATATTAGTAATTTTGTACAAGGAGATTTAAATAAAAGAAAAAGAATGAAAGAGTGAAAAATAGCGTGCTTCAGTCTTTATTCAATTCTTTCTCTAGAGGTGAATAGTAGGCTTTATCATTAGTCCTTTGGGATTGTCTTGGATCATTTTATTGCTGAGAATAGCTAAATTATTCACAGTTCTTCATCATACACTAGTGTTGTTACTGTGTAAAATGTTCTGATTTCATTCACTTCATTTTGAAATATAAGTTTTAACAGGTTTTTCTGAAATATGAAATCACCCTCCCTGTCATTTCTTATAGCACAGTAGCATTCCATTACATAGAGTAGAGGTATATTTATAAATGTTTAAGTCGTTCTCTGGTGGAAAAATGAACACAAGTACCCTTTTAAGTATATCATTGTTGTTCAGTTGTTTCAGTTATGTTTAACTCTTTGTAATCCCATCTGGGGTTTTCTTGGCAAAGATCCTGGAGTTGTTTGCCATTTCTTTCATGAGTTAATTTTACAGATGAAGTAACTAAGGTAAGCAGGGTTGAATGATTTGTCCATGGTCACATAGCTAATAAATGTCTGAGGCCAGATTTGAATTCAGGAAGGTGAGTCTTCCTGACTTCAGGCCCAGCACCTAAATATTCCATTTTTAAATAAAATCTGTACTATCATCTTGTACATATACATCCATCACTTTCTTCTAGACAATCTACAAAACAAATCAAGCCCTGATTTGTAATATTTCCTGATCATTGAGGCATAAATGCTTACATTGAAAATTTAATGATAAACTGGGGTTTGACCTGGCTCCAGCAAACCCATGCATAGAGATGAGGATTAAACCCACAATTTTTATAATTTGTCTAGGACACACACTTTGCCCCTGCTCTTGTTTCTTTAAATTGTGATTTCTCTGTTATGCTTAAAATACTTTTATTTACAAACATTTAATAATCAATAATCAAAACACAATTTTAAGGAATGTGTCTATGATGTAAAGGAAAGTAATTTGCAGTATTCCTTCTCTTTAAGAGATGAGAGTTTCTTATTCATCTTTGAATTCCTCATAACTTCTAAACTATCATAGGCAGTCAATAAATATTATTGAATGATGAGTATAAACGTAGAAATGAAATCCACAGATAATTCCTAAACTTCCTCACAGGCCCATAGTCTCTTTTCAAAGCTCCTTCTTTACCTTAAGGACCTTAAAATGACCCAAAAGCATAAATGTTTCCATGGAAATGTCTTCTGGTCAATGTGAGTACTCTGTGGGGTAATGCAAATTGCAATGCAGTATCACAAATGATACTGTAGGGATGGTTGCTATGTAAGAGAAGAAGACAAACAAGAAGACAAGAAGACTAAAATTGTGATTTACAAATAATTAATTTGATAACTTACTCTGAATCATTAGGTCATTCATTCATTCTACAAATATTTATTAAAGGCCTTTTGGGAAAAAGACAAAAAATGAAATAGGTCCTCCCTTTAAGGAGTTTTTGTTCTATTTAGGGGAAAGCAATATATACACAGATATGTACAAAGTAATTTTATGGTGAGAGGATAAGAGCTGCTTGGGAAAACATCTCTGACTAAGAACCACTCTAAAACATTCTCTACAAATTTCATTTGAAGATGTTCCCTTATGGAGAGCTATGTTGTATATCTGCCTATTTTTCCCTTATATTGTTCTAAATGGTTATGACATATTTTGTCCTGACCTCAAACTAAAATTTGCCTCTGAGACTTCTGATCTTGGCTGTTGGGTTACTAAATTTTAAAACATAAAACTTTCCTTCCAATTAAATTATTAAGCAAGAACAGAAACAGCATTGGTAAGGGGAAGAAGAAGAAACTGGAAGAGTCTGAGGATATTGAAGAAGGCGAACAAATAGCAGGCCAGAGAAGGTTGAGAATGAGTAGTGGTTGTTGGTAATATCTGGAATAATAATTTGCTGTAATCATCAGAAGACATGCTTGCCAGCCAAATGACCTCCTCACCAACTTAGCACATAGTGGGATTTAATGAATGTTTATTCACAGGCTGACTAAATGGGAGATCCAAACTGAACAAGAGGAGGGAAATGAGAAATGGGGGAAGGGAGGTGGCCTGTCCTTCTTCCTGTTAAAGGCCACAAAAAATGTAATGAAAAGGAATACATTAAGTTCTTACTGTGTGACAAGCACAGTGTTACAGAGGTGCTAGGAATACAAAATTTTAAAAGGCAATTTCTATTCTTAAAGAACTCACATTTTGACTGGAGAGATAGCACATGTAGGGGAGTTCAGCTGAAGGGTAGATGGAAAGATTTGGTGGTCTTTTGGGTTCCATGGGAGTATTGATGGCAAGAATTTGTGGTATTTAGGATCAGTATGACAAGGCAGATAGAGAAAAACTGTTAATAGACCTTGACTAAAAACTCCCATTTTTAGGAACAGGGAAGATATACTTAAAGTCTTAAGCAATTAAAAAAAATTTTAATAAGGCATTTTAAAGAAGTATGAGTGAGTCTGCTGACTTTCCTTCCTTTCTGCCTCCCTTTCTCTCTCCTTCCTTCTCTCCCTGCCACAATCATGATGACCATATCTATCACAGAGATTCTATCTGTCTAGAAGGAAACCTTAATATAATGAGATGTTAGTTAAATTTTATTATAATACCTTCTGTGGGAAAATTTTAATCATTGATTTGGGTGACTTTTCATTCAGAACTCTTTTTTCAACAAAACTATGGCTTCCTTGGTCTGAACCATTTCTGGTTAAGTGGTGATGATGGTGGTGGTGATGATGATAGAGTTTTGAATGCAAAAATTAGGTTCTTCATCAAACCAGATATTTGCTGTATAAAAATTATTGCCTTCCAGGCCCTAATTAATTGTGATGAAAACTCTGTTTCTAGAAAACAAATGATGAAACAGTTCTCTTGTCAGTAAAAATTAAGGACCAAGTGTTGCATACCCTATCAATCAGTTGTGATCCCTTTGCTTAACTACTTGTCTTTTTTTTAAGCAGAATTCAATGGGTTTAGAGACTATATTGAGAAATAATATATAAAAACAGCAATTTAAAAAATATTGGTTAGAAAAATAAATTCAATATTTTGTTACCCATACTGAGAAAAAAATCACTCTTTTCAGAAAAACTTAAAAAGTATGTGGCTCTTTAAGCCAAGTTGACATTTAGAACAAATGAATACAAAGTATTTCATTTTTACTCTTGTTTTAAGAAGTGAGTTAAATTGAATAATTTTTAGAGAGGAAGGGACTTTAGAGATCACCTGGACAAACCTACTTTGTCTCATTTTACAAATGAGGAAATGGTTGCCCAGAGACAGTAACACACATTGTCATTTTCTTATTTTAAAGATGTTTTTATTGATATTGTATGTTTCTTAAACATATATCACCATAGTGTCCCATGTATCTCTCCTGCTTCCTCTCCCAGAGAGCCATTCCATATGACAAATAGTATTTTTGGATAGGAAAAAAATCAGCAGAAGTGATCTTACATTGAAAAAGTTAGAAAACATATGCAGTATGTAATATATGTGAATCTTCCACCCCATGAAGGGATAGGTTGGGGTGTTTTTTCATGTTTTCATTCAAGTTCTATTTGATCTTTATAATTTTGTTATATTTAATTTTGATTTTTTTTGATATGTTGTTCTTTCTTTTTATATTGTTGTAGTTACTGGGTATATAGTTTTCTTGGCTCTACTTACTTCACTCAGTACTAGTTCATGTAGATCTTTCCATGCTTCTATATATTTATCATACATATAATTTCTTGTAGCACAGTAACCTTCCATTACATTTATGTACCATAATTTGTTTAGCCATTCTCTAGTTGATAGTAGTCTACTTTCTTTACAGTTCTTAGCCATTACCAAAAAGTGTTGCTATAAATATTTTGAAGTATGTGGAAACTTATTTTCTTATGGTTTCCTTGAGGTACAAATCCCCAGATTCAAAGTCTCTATTTGATCAAAGGATATGGACATTTTAATAATTTTGTTTGCATAACTCCAAATTGATTCCCAAAATAGTCAGACAATTTCACAACTCTTCCATTAATATACTAACATGTTTATCTTTCCACAATCCCTCCAACATCAACTATTGCCATTTTTTGTAATATTTGTGAAATTGCAAGTTACAAAATGAAACATTTTGACTTGTATTTATCTTATTAGTGATATGGGACATGTTTATGTGGTTATGAATAAGTTGTAGTCCTTTTGAGAACTGTTTATACATATAGATATAGATATACAGATATCTATATATGTATGTGTGCCTGCTTGTGTGTGTATGGTTTACATATCTTGGATACCAAATCTTTTTCAGAGAAATAAGATACAAATATTTCTTTTTTCACATTTGACTCTTCTGATCCTAGATGCATTAATGATGTCTCTATAGAAACTTTTTAGTTTCAGGTTCCCATTTCTGCTATAAACATAGTTACTTTAATCTTTTTTTTTAAGGTGGCCCTATTCCTACTGGCTCTCTTCTCTTTACCCCTGAATCCCTTTCTCATTTGATATCCTGTTCCTTTTGGGGTTTTGCTTATTAATTCCTTTCTATTTCTGGCTTTTATCTGGTTTGTGTGTGTGTGTGTGTGTGTGTGTGTGTGTGTATCTGTGTACACTGGCCCTTCTTTTTTCCTTTTGGTAGATTCAGTAAACTTAGTCAAGTTTTCCCTTCAGCCAGTCCTGTCCCTTACTTTTGAAATTTCATTTTTTGTGTTCCTTTCCAAAAAATATTTCTCTTTCTCTTCATTATCTACCCTTGCTATCTATTCCAGATCCCATTCTTGAATTCATAACTCCTAAAATTATTTCATCTCTCTCTCCTTTCTGTGTATTCTATGTGTAATCAAAACTTCTAAGATATTCATTCTAGGCTCTTCAATCTAGGCACTTTCTGCCACTGCCTTGAAAGGCTTGCCCTGTGGATTCCCCTTTTCCATTTCACCTTCCTTCCTGAACAATATCAGTTATTCCAAGTGTCACAGAGTACATTACCCCATGACTGGGCACCTTTGTCACAATCCCCTCATTATTTAACCCACTTCTGATCTATATCCTCTCTTGTTGACCTTTTTTTCCTACATTTGCCTAGAAATCTCCTTGGATTCATGTTTTCTGGTTGCCAGTTGCTTCCAATGCTTCCAATTCCCTTTCTCCCAGGACAAATAGATTTTTTCAAGTACCAAATCCCTCAGATCTCATCCAGTGTAAGGTCCTCGTCAATTTTCTCCAATCATCTCTCTTCACTACTGGGAGTATTCATTAGTGGAACACCCTCCTACATCCAAAGTAAGGCCTCTTTCCTTTCCCTCCCTTTTCAATCTTTCTCCCTTCCTCCTTACTTCTCAGTAGGCTGTCTTTTTCTGAGACCACAGAGGTCACCTTTCCCACATTGTTAGCTCTTAATTTCATACCAGTGCATAACTTGTTTTTTCTCTCCCTCCTATTTCACCCTTTGTGCAATTAAAAATCAGCCTTTATTGGTCATTCTGTTGCTGTTACTGTCCTTGCCTGCTGTATTTATTTATTCCTTCAGTGTTTCTGTTGTTTGGGGTGTCTGAGAAGCAAATAACCTCTTCAGTTTTGGTTTTCTTTCTAAAAATATTTCAAATTCTTTATTATTAATATCCATCTTTTGCCCTGCATGGTTAAATTCAGATATGCAGAATAGGACAGCCTGGACTTTATCCTGAGCTCCATAGCTCTTGGAAACACATTATTTCATTTCCTCCTCCTTTTCAGTAGGTACAGAATAGTCTTTTAATTTTCAAATTGTCCTTTCCTTTGTATTTGAAGGTTTTTCTCTTCATAGCTTATAGATCTTATTTCTGAATTTAATTATTAAATTTGACCACTGTGTCTTAGAATTTGCAACCTTGGATTTTTTTCTGGAGGAGATTTGTTAATTCTTTCTATTGAAGTTTCATTTTCTGTTTAGATGTTCTGGACAATTCCTTTCTAGTATTTCCTTCATTGGAGTGTTCAGGTTTTTATCCTGCCATGTTCTTCTGGGAGACCTGAGGTTGTTTCTGCACATCCTGTTTTTGAGTGCAGTCTGTTTTGCTTGCATAGTGAGGATATTTTCTTTTCTTTTCTTTTCTTTTTTTTTGCTTCTTTTCTAGGTTGTCCTTCACTTCTGTGTATTTGCATTTCTAATGTATTTTTTTCTCTATTGTTTCTTTGATGAGACTTGTCATTGCAAATTCAAACTTTTCTATTCCATTCATTATTTTTGCTGAGCAGAACATGAATTATGTGCTCATAAGTCTCATTTCTCTTTTAAACCACCCAGGAATAGCATGTGGTGCTTCCCATGTTCTCAAATTCCACAGGGTCCTCTGTCTCATCAAGATCATCAAGTGTGGAATCATTTTCGTTTATTTTGCAGTATTTATTCATAGATGCCTGAACTCATTTACTAGATCTGGAGGCCATATTCTTTCTGTTGTTACTGTTTTTCTGGTTGATATATTTATATTCAAGGTCTTTGAGTTTTCTTCTTCCTGAAATCTTTGGTACTTTCAATCTTTCCCCCTTTATTTTCCTTATTATCCACCTACCAATTCATGGTTCATCAGCCTAGGTCTCTCTGCTCTATCTGACTTTTGGGTTGTTGAAACTGATTCCACAATCTCTCCACTAAATGCTGTGTTTTTTCCCTTTAAGTTTGGTACAATCCTGACATGTTTTTGCTCCTCAAGGGCTATGGACAAGCTGATTCTCCTGGTCTGAGCAAACTTCGACAGCCTAAAGTTAGAGTTTCCATGGCACTTGAAGGAGGGAGGGAAAATCAGGATATAAGGGTGGGTTTTGATGTAAGCCTGTGTCATGTCCTTGGTATTCTGATGCTATCAGCAGCCAGGCTGCACCAGAAGTTGGGAAGGAAAATTGAATGAGCTCAGAATCATCAGAACTGAGCATTAGTTCCTGAGGTTTTTATTAACTTTTTTTAAAAAAATTCTGGGTCTCCTGGGTCATGGAAAGAGCTGAAGTGACATCTTCAATGTACAATTTTTGTTTTGAAGAGGATTTATGAGGAGAAAATGTCTTGTTGCCTACGAGACCTAGAAAGATGTTCAGGTACTTTCAAAAAGATAAATATGCTGCAACAAAGCACAACACTGAAAGCAACATTAGCATTTCCAAATTATTTGAGAACTGATCAACACTCTGAAATATGAATTCTATGCACAGGTGGTGGTACGGGAACTCCTTGCTCAATATACCAAACAGTATGAAGAAAGACCACTTTTTGGCCTCCTTCGGAACTGGACAGAATCTGTGAGTGACAACTTGAGAACCAGGTATGTAGGGGTAAAATTCCTGCAGTCAGCAATCTTCTGCCCACTCTCCCCTCTCCCCAAATTAAATGGAGCTCAGTATAATACAACTTATTGTTACCCACTTTTGGAGCTACTAGTCCAATCTAATTAGTCTAGTAAACATTTAATTTCATATTACAAGTACATTATAAGAAACGGTGCTGAGTGCTAAGGATGGCTGAATCAATGAGTTCATCAGTGTTTGTATTCTCTCTACTACTACAGAAGACAACAGATCCATGGTCTCCTATCCTGTGTAAGTCTAAATTGGTATCTTTAAATTCAATTTAATCCCATAAGTATTTACTAAGTGCCAACTTCTGGGTGCTAGGTTAGGTAGTAAGTACAAAGACCTAACTAAATATGGTCCTTATACTGTAGGAGATCATATTTTACAAGGATGGCATAGCTATCATACAGTCAGTGAGTAAATATGTGTACAAATTAAACACTTAGGTATTAGAGGAGAATAGAGTTCATGAGAGAAAACAATAGAAAATAAATATGGAAAGTGGGTTGGAGTCACTTTGCAAAGGTCTTCACATACTAAGGCATTAGGGAATCACCTAAGTTTCTTGAGTAGAAAAATATCACAGTCTAGTGCATATCAATTTTGTAGCAGTGTGGAGAACAAATTAGAAGAAACTGGACTCAAGAGAAAATTTCAGAGATTCTTAGGATAATACAAGTCAAAGAGCCTGAATTAGGGTGGTAGCCATATGAATGAGAATTCTATAAGAATCTATTTGAAGCTCTGAAGGATTAGGCTTTTTAAGATTTTGTAGATGTCAGTGGGGTGCTCATACTATCAATTCTTTATTTTTTCATTATTGTTATGGCATTTAACTAGCTTGCTTCTTTCTCTGAAAATGTCTGTTCTTGATGCAGCCTTTGGTACCTTTTCATATATATGTTATTATTTATCATGTACTATAGATTACTTATATGCAAGTAGATAGATAACAGGAAAAAATGAAGGGAAGGGGGAAGGAAGGAAGAAAAAAGAAGGGAAGGAAGAAAGAAAGCAAAGAATCATATTAAGTATTGCCTTCATTATTTTAGGTATCATGGCCTTTCTATTTATCTTTGGATCAGCTATGATTGTGCTGCTTTATGAATCACAGATACATGGCATCACTAAAAAAAAATTAAAGTTAAAGGGAGCACTTTGGGATTCTTGCAAGCTCTGCAAAAAGTCCTTATCAGATGTAATCATTAGAAAGATGTCTTCTGAGTAGTTTGGCGCTCATTGCAATAAGGACAACGTCGTCCACAAATGAGGTCATCCAGAGAATTTGCATGTGACATCCTCCCTGATAATGTTAAATATTTTTACCAACCATATATGATAGAAACCTATTCTGTGTATCTTGATTCTGATAAATGGGGTCACTGAACAAAGTTACTTGTATGGTTGCATCTACCAAGGAATTTTATGTCAACTTAACATAAATATAGGAGAGACAATGTTGAAACACTAAAGACTTTTTGTCACTAAGGGCCAATTTAAAAAAAAATCAACAAATAATTAACACATCAGAATCTTGGATATACTAATCCTCTGCCAGTTTTATGTCAATAAAGTTGTTTTATGCTATTTTCTGTTATTTGTGAAAGCCTACTTTGTCCATTTTCATATTTCCATTTTTATATCCTTGATATGCATAGACCATTTTTTTTTCTTTTTTTGCTGAGGCAATTAGGTTAAGTGACTTGCCCAGGGTCACACAGCTAGGGAATGTTAAGTGTCTGAGATCAGATTTGAGCTCAGGTCCTCCTGACTTCAGGGCTGGTGCTCTATCGACTGTGCCACCTAGCTGCCCCACATAGACCATTCTTATGAAGAATTTATAAAGATGATTAAATAAGCATATGAGTGTTTTTGGTCAGATCAAACTAATCTTTCTGAATCTTTTCTTGAGTCCTATTTGCACTTACTTTTGAGGATATGAGTAACATATACATAAAACATCAGGTATCAGTCTCCAAATTTAGTTACAATCACTGATGAAACAACATCACATAGAAATATTGATAGGTATTCCATTTACTATTTGTTGTTCTACTTTTATCTATAAATTTTCACTGGAAAATCTGGTTTAATTGAATCACATGTCAAGGTTTCTGCGTGCTTGTTTTCCTCTTCATTGCTTTATTAATAAATGCTTCATTCATTAATTACTTTTTGTTGTTTTGTGAAATAATTTTGCTTGTAATTCTATCTTCTTTCTCTTTTGAACCCCTCATTGTAGTAATTGTGTTAATGAATGGTGATAATGTTAGTGTCTTTGCTTTTACCTATTTTTCAGATTCAACAATTTATTCAAATAGGTCAGATTAGAGCTGTTGTAATTGCACACAGTATCTTTTTCTCGTCTTTATCCTTTTTCCAGTTTGGTGTTCATTTCAACCTTCACCCTAAATACTCATTTATCTGACTGCACAAAGATAACTGATTCTGAAATTTTTCCCACATTGAACAGATACTTTCTGCCCTGTGTATATGTGTGTACCCACATATGTGTGTATGTGTGATTTTACAATACAAGAGCATGCAACAAAGTCAGCAGGATGATGGAAGACCTTGTGTTTATTCCACGTGAGGATTAAAGGAAAAAGGGATTTATCTTCTGCAGGAGATAACTTTTTGGGAAATGTGATAGCTGTCTTCAGGTAGCATTGGCCTATGAGATGAAATAAAGATTTGACATGTCTGCTTGGTAGCAGTTGGTAGAAATTACATAGAAGGAGATTTAGAATTAATGTAGCAAAAATAATTTAGACCTGTGTAACAACTAGTTGGCACAGTGGATAGAATACCAGCCCTGAAGTCAGAAGGACCTGAGTTCAAATCTAGTCTCAGACACTTAATACTTTCAAGCTGTGTGACCCTGGGTAAGTCACTTAACCCCAATTACCTCAGCAAATAAATAAAAAAATAAAAACAAACAAACAAATAAATAAATAACTAAATAAGCTTACATAACAGAGCTACTACGCTACTGAGAACTACTGGGAATAGAATTAGCTCTATTAAGAGGTACTGATTTTTCCTTTACTGAAAGTCTTCAAGCAGAGGCTAGATGACTATTTGGATTTTTTTTTAATAGTAAGGATTCTTACTGACATAGGAAATGAACTAGCTAGTTCTATCAATTCTCTTCCTAAGCTATAATAGTATAATTCTGTAATCTGGTTCAGCATCCTGATTTGCTGCTATTTAGGCATGATCCTTCAAACAGTTCCAAATCTACTTTGTAGTACTCCCATTCTCCTATTTCTCTGTTACATCTTTGAACCTTTTTTCATGCCTTTCAACATTAGGAGTCGTTACCAGCATCATCTGTTCAAATATCCTCCTTCAAAGGTCTATTTAAGTTCCACCTTCTCCATGAAGCCTTTTTACCCTCTTTCTCTGCTCCATGTTAAATTTTCTTATGTTCTTCAAATTTCCCATAATGCTTTCCCTGGGCCTATCCTTTAAGTTATAATATATTTTTCTTGTATTTTGTGTATTTGAATACATGTGTTTTTCCTCATTAGACTGTAACCTCCTTAAAAGCAGTTTGCATTATAATTTTTTTATACCTGGCACCACTCACATTGACTTATGAATAATAGGTGATTTTAAAAATATTCATTGAATTTAATTAAATGATTTGCCCCAGATCATCCAGTGACAGATCTGGGACTAAAACCCAGGAGCATTGCTTTCCAGCTTAAAACACTCTTGCCTTTACATTAAATTGTCTCCCTTGGTTTATGAAATATCAATTAATTTCAAGTTTTCAGAATTTGTCTATCATTTCTGGATTGTTATTTTTCTCTCACACCCCAGAACTGCAACTGCTGGTGTACTGTAGAGATGGAATTCAAAAGCTATGATGTAGGTACTATTTAAATATATACTATGTATAATATTGTAAAAAAAAAGATGTAGGAAAATTAGAATATATGGCAAGGGGTCTGGAAAAAAATGTAAATAGGAATGGTTATAGGAAGCTTTCTCTTCCAGGACTACTAAGGGAAAAATTTCAAGGAGGATAAAAACGCAGCTTACAACTATTGCTACTTGTATGTGAATCAGTATTTCAGCTTTCCAGTTTGTGAGGAAAAAAACTGACTCATTTTTTTTTCAGAGAGACTTAAAACCATTCCACTATCTTGTCGTGAACAGGCACAAAATATAATGAAAGAATATGTGTGAAGTCCTTAAAGTCCCATGCAAATTCTATAAATTTCTATCATCTTCGTCATCACTATTCCACTTTCTTCTTTCCCTAATTGAAGGAATACACAAACCAGTCCAATTCCTTTTTCATTGAGCATCCTCTTTGGATTTAATAGTCAATCAATTAATCAGCAGATGCTTATTAAGAACTTGCTGTGGGTGAGTTCAAAATAAGTCTACGACATGAGTCATCTCCAAGTTCTCTAAGTCTTGCTTATTAATTTCTCCCTTTATGCTTCTCTTTTCAAAGGTATGTCATCCATTGTATCTGTATTTACCATTCAGGAGTGGGAGAAGAGGGAAGTGTGGAGAAAACTTTTTTGATAACTGGAGCTAAAAGTAGGATTGTTTTTAACCTGAGAAAAACAGTTTGTGGAAGGCAGCAGTGATACATAGGACAGTCTGACCACACATTCAGTCACCCCAGGAAAGAAGATGGCTACTTTCCCGAATAGTCAAGTGCTTGTTCTTCATGGAGATTGTCAGGGGAGGGAAGAAGGCAGCCCAGGAACAGATACTACACTGATAAAACTCTGGGAATGGCAACTTGCCATAGACCAGGAAGGGAATATGATAATTGAAGGAATGGTTGTTGCTATGTAGAGGAATTATGATTCCCAGGAGGTGAGCCATGTCCCTTTGATATTGATGCCCTGGGGGAAAGGCCCAGTTGTCCTGTACTAGTTAACCTTCTGCTGATGGTTCAAGTTCTATCACCTTAAGAAATTTCTATAAGAAGAGGTACATGTCCTCATGGCAACATCAAGAATACAGTCCTCCTAGGCACTTATCACTGGGTCAGAGATGACTACATTGTCAACTGGAGTCAAGAATGGTTCAGAACCTGGCAGTAATAGTTCTAGCTGAGTAAATATTTGAGTGCATGAATGAATGAATAAATATTCAGAATTGGTCTCAAGTTTTATTGATAACTATTAACTCCGGAGACCTTTGATAAAAGAATCATTGTCATAATTTGGAGGAGCCATAAGCAATGAAGAAATGTAGTAAAGGGGAGGAAAGAAAACTGAGGTAAGGAAAAGCTACCATATTCACTAGTGGCCTGAGATAATCAATCAATCAATCCATAAAATTGTTAAGCAATTTGGAATAGAGGGGAAAAAGAGGGAGAAGTAAATGGATACGCCAGCTTTGGTAAGGTAGCTGTAGCTTGAGTAGCAGCAGAGCAGCTGGTTTGTCTAAATTGGTCAGATTTAGCAGCTGTTTCAAGTGAGTCAGATGGAACAATTCCAGCTCAGCCCTGAGGGGGATGAGGTTAGTTCTCCTTATATGTATGTTTCTGTAAAATGCTGTGGATATTCAGTCTTTACCAATTCAACTACTGAGGTGTCCCTTGGATTTGATGTAAAATTTGAACTAAATTAATTCCAGCTTTTCTTTCTTGGCTGAATTAATTCTATCCTCTGGGTCAAATCTGCTTCCAAACTAGATCCCAAATATTCTTCCTTTTAATTTGTCTTATGTGCACCATTATTGTCATATTTCTGTCTAGAAAAGGAATATTTGGGGAGCTTGACAAAGCTAACCCACAAACTAATTTCTATTCTTGGTGTATCCTTGTGATACCTTGTCATCACACAGAGGCCTCAGGTATATGTTGGGGGATTTCCTTATTTTCTTTGAAGCAAGGCAAGGAGAAAATCTGGGATGATTTTTGTATGGTTAACTTTCTCCTTTCTATCCCATCCCTGGCCTTTGTTAATGTTTTGAGACCCATTCTTCCTTTTATATGTTCTAATGGAATATTGTTTATTAAACCCATGTCTTCTCAAACTTGAAGAAGTTTTCCTGAGACCCAGGAAGGAGACATGATTCTTAATTAGCTGAGAGATCTCTGAGCCAGTGAAGCTATACAGGAGAACAGGGCCCTTCCTTTATACATCCTTGAAGAAGACTTCACAAGCATCCATGTTTGCACATGCTCCCAGGACTGGATCCTTATTGTTGATAGCTTGTTGCTTTATATTTTAAGCATATCTCATATAATATTTCAGTATTGCTATAGGGGATACAATGGATAAAGTGCCAGGCCTGGAGCCAGGAAGACCTTTGTTCAAATCTAGCTTTGTAAACTTATTAGCTGTGTGACCCTGAATGAGTCATCTAGCCTCAATTTGCCTTATTTTACCATCTTGTAAAATGGAGATAACAATTGTTGGGAGGATCAAATGAGGTAATGATTGGAAAGTGCTTAACACAATGCCTGTTACATAGTAGATGTTATATAAATGTCAGCTATTATTATTATTTTTAGCTCTAAGCCAAGGAATTTCATCTATCTTTGTTTTTGTTTTATTTCATGTCATATGCCCTCTTGCTAAATGCCATATTTCAAAACAGTTATTGTTGGGGAAGGGCAGAGCACCTGGAATGTCAACCTGGATAGGAAGTCACACAGAGAGACTAGAAGGAAGATGCCCACAGAAAACAAGTTTCACTTGCTCTGCCACTAATTCTATATTAGGATTCTTCTTTCTTCAAAACTCATATAGCACTTTGTTTATATGACTCATGCACTGAATACTCTCTGCTTTTGAATTATTATTATTTGTGAACCTGTCACCCTCCAGCCTAGTGTTAGATTTGAAGTCAAGAAACTTTTGTTCAAATATCACCTCTATTAGCTCAGTTCAATATGTATTTATTACATACATGTTATGTTCAAAGCAATGTTGTTGTTTTTGTCTTTTGTTCTCAAAGTGGACTATTGCATAAGGAAGTTATGTCATGACTTGTGAATGAATTGTATTTAAGTGAGGGAGGACTATGCTAATCAACAGTCTCACTTTCTCCTCCAGAGCCATCTGGGTCCAGTGGCTAGTTATAGATCAGGTTGACTGGAGATGGCCCTGGATGCAGTGGGACACCTTGACCTTATTTTTAAGCTAAGGTCTTCAACAAGTTTCATTTTGACTGAGGCAACACCCATTCAGTAATTCAGGCTAGGTAACAAATGAAGCAGAGAATGACCTCTTTTAAGTAATCAAAATAATAATAATAATAATAGTAATGATTATGATGAAGATGTTGCCTTGGGAGGGGGTGGAGGAGGAAGAACCTCATGGTTTCTGGTCCAAACAGAAACAATTGCTATTTACAGGACAAACAACAACCTCAATGACTAGAGATGATCTCTCTCTCTCTCCCTCCCTTCCTCCTTCACTGTCTTGCTCCCTTCTTTCCTTCCCTCCTTCTTCTTTCCTTCTTCCCCTCTTTCCTTCTTCATTTCCTTCTTCCCTTCCTTTCTTTCTTCCACAGCCCTCTCTCCCTTAATTCTAATTCACTGGCATGTCAAGGCATTACCTCTTTGATATCATGGTCCTCTTTGAGAATGAAGGAGAAATAAAACAACAACAACAAGCCCAACCAATGACCCAGTGGCCTTGGGTTGGAATCTATTATTGGCCAATCATACTAGCCTTTTGGAATAATAAATCAAAGCAGAAAGAAAGTTCCTGCCCTCAAGAAGCTATATTTTTGCTACATGTTTTATGGGAAGGTTATGGGGAGACATAAATCTAAAGTGCTATAAAAATGTTGTTAATGTCATGATTATTACCAGATATTAATCTCTTTAAGGAAAAGAAAGTGTAGTTTACATTGGTATATTCTTTTCCCTCTTCCTATTAGCTATTAAATTTAGTTGAATTATCTGCATTCTTATATTTCCTCATTTGTCCATGAGTATCTAATTTTCTCCTCAGAGCACCAGGAAAAACTGAAAGTAGTATGAGTTTATTTTTGGTATTCCACCTTCCCCTTTTCTCCCTTTTATAATGTTCCTTCCTACCCTCAGGTACCCTAGATGCTTTCTTTTATCATTATTCTATCATCTATGTTTACTTTTATGTGACCTTAAAGTAAGGTTTAATCTCTTCTAAAATTATTCACCTTTTAATCTTTATTTTTCTTTTTAGAATGAAGCCATCTACCAACCTCCTTACAAAGATTTCAGGCTCCAGTGAATAAAAAACAATGGTGTATGTGTTTGGGCAGAACAGAAAGGGTTTTCCTAGTGCCTCTGAAATGATGTTCAAAAAACAGCTACCAGCTCTGCCATAAACATAGCCAGCTCTGATACTACTCAGTATATATCTGTATAATGACAAAAGTTGTTCAGTTTAATGGCAGAAAAAGTAATTATATTGGAAAAAATCATTCCAACTCATGACAAGGTTGAAAGATGCAGAACATAGGTCCACTCTACCCCTTCAAAAAGGCTAGTTGTAGAAGTGCTGCTCTAGAATACAGATATATATATATATATATAATACATGTATATATATATATATAATATATATATATATATATATATATATATATATATATATATATATATATATATATATATATGTATGTATATATCACTTCCAGTCTCGTTTTACTCCAACTTCAACCCTACCACTATACTATTCTTGCAAGTAGCTTCTTTTCTGAAAGTATCTACATTTCTAAGACTGCTTTTCTAAACTTCAGAGAGAGCCATTCTGATCATTCCCTAGCCATAGACTTCTTCTGAGCCAAGAATAATAAAAACTTTTCAGTATATGTTAGCCCTGCATCTGCCTTAGTTATTTCTAATGACAAATACTTCTATTAAGAAGGAACACCATCAAATATGAATATAGATACTATCTGGGAGCCGTCTCTCCAAGTTTGAATTACAGTTTGTCTCTATCCATATTGAAGCCAGTGTACAAGGAACGGGGGCTCTAATCCAAACTGTTCCTGTATTTCTCCATGAGACATTCGGCAAGTCATCTTTCTGGGCTTGTGTTTCTCATTCTGTAAAACAAGGTGGGTTGGAGTAGATAATCTCTATTCTTGTAGTTCTCACATTCTTACATTGGTTCTTCCAGCAGGAAAAAGTCTGTGGGTATGAGAAACTACAGTATGCTCTGAGTACAATGAGATGATAAAGTCTTAATCTACAGTTACCTAAATCTAAGTAGCCATTTAATTATCATGCTGTTCCATATTGTCAGGAGTTAAAACAATGAACATTTAACTAGAGAGAATGGGATCTTAAGAGAACATCAAATCTACTTTCTCCTCTATGAGTTGATAGATATCAGGAGAAACAATGGTGAATTTACCTCCACTAAAGATAGAGTGTCTTAGAAAGTCTTGTCCATGTATTTTTTTGTCTTAACTTTATTTTTTTTATTTTAAGCTTTTTATTTGTATAACATATGTATGGGTAGTTCCCTAACCTTGATCTTTACAAAGCTTTCCAATACAAATTTTACCCCCAGTCCCCTCCCCTCCCCTAGATGGCAGGAAGTCCACTACATGTTAATAATGTTGAAATGCTTGAGAAGTTATGCAAGAAAAATCCTATCTACAAGAAAAAAAAAAATCAGAAAAAGGCAACACAATGAAAGCAAATGTTAATAGAGATCATGAAAATGTTACGTTATGGTTCATATTTCATGTCCCTCTTTCTGGGTGTATATGGTTTTCTTCAGTGAACAACTGGAACTGGTTTGAGACAATTCTTTATTGCAGAGAGCCATGTCCATCAGAATTGATCATCATGTAATACTGTTGTTGCTGTGCATGATGATCTCCTGGTTCTGCTCCTTTCACTCAGCATCAGTTCATGCAAGTCTCTCCAGGCCTCTCTGAAATCGTCCTGCTGGTCGTTTCTTACAGAACAATAATATTCCATAACATTCATATACCATGATTTATTCAGCCACTCTCCAATTGATGGGCATCCCTTCAGTTTCCAGTTTCTAGCCACCACAAAAAGGGCCGCCACAAACATTCTTGCACATGTGGGTCCCTTTCCCTCCTCTAAGATCTCTTTGGGATATAGGCCCAGTAGAAACACTGCTGGGTCAAAGGGTATGCACAGTTTGACAACTTTTTGAGCATAGCTCCAAATTGCTCTCCAGAGTGGTTGGATCCGTTCACAGTTCCACCAACAATGTATTAGTGTCCCAGACCTCCCACATCCCCTCCAACATTCATCGTTATCTTTTCCTGTCATTTTAGCCAATCTGACAGGTGTGTAGTGGTACCTCAGAGTTTTCTTAATTTGAATTTCTCTGATCAATAGTGATATGGAGCAACTTTTCATATGACTAGAGATGGTTTTAATTTCATCATCTGAAAATTGTCTGTTCATATCCCTTGACCACTTATCTATTGAAGAGTGGCTTGAATTCTTATATATAAGACACAATTCTCTATATATTTTAGAAATGAGGCCTTTATCAGAACCATTAAATGTAAAGATGATTTCCCAATTAGATGCTTCCCTCCTAATCTTGTCTGCATTTGTTTTGTTTGTACAGAAACTTTTTAACTTAATATAGTCAAAATTATCCATCTGGTGTTCCATTAGGAGTTCCAAGTCTTCTTTGGACATAAATTTGTTCCATCTCCACAGGTCTGAGAGATAAACTATATTACGTTCCTCTAACTTGCTTACAAAGTCCCTCTTTATATCTAGATCAGGAACCCATTTAGATCTTATCTTGGTATGTGGTGTTAGGTATGGGTCAAGCCCTAATTTCTTCCACACTAGTTTCCAATTTTCCCAGCAGTTTTTGCCAAATAGAGAGTATTTATCCCAAAAGCTGTGGTCTTTGGGTTTATCGAACACTAGATTGTTAAGGTTAGTGCCTAGGTTGTCCTGATAACCTATCTTGTGCCACTGATCCACTTCTCTATTTCTTATCCAGTACCAAACGGTTTTGATGACCGCTGCTTTATAATATAGTTTTAGATCTGGTACAGCAAGGCCACCTTCATCTGCCTTTTTTTTCATTAATCCCCTTGAAATCCTTGAGCTTTTGTTCTTCCAAATGAACTTTGCTACTATTTTTTCTAGATCTGTAAAATAATTTCTTGGGAGTTTGATTGGTATGGCACTAAATAAGTAGATTAGTTTGGGTAGTATTGTCATTTTTATTATGTTCGCTCCGCCTACCCATGAGCACTTAATATTTTTCCAATTGATTAGGTCTGATTTTATTTGTGTGGAAAGTGTTTTGTAATTTAGTTCGTATAGTTTCTGACTTTTCCTTGGCAGATAGATTCCCAAATATTTTATCCTATCATCTGCTATTTGGAATGGAATTTCTTTTTGTATCTCCTGCTGCTGAACTTTGTTGGCAATATATAAAAATGCTGATGATTTATGTGGATTAATTTTGAATCCTGCAACTTTGCCAAAGTTGTGAATTGTTTCTAGTAGTTTTTTAGTTGAATCTCTAGGGTTCTCTAAGTATACCATCATGTCATCTGCAAAGAGTGATACTTTGGTTTCTTCATTACCTACTTTGATTCCTTTTATCTCTTTTTCTTCTCTTATTGCTAAAGCTAACATTTCTAATACAATATTAAATAGTAATGGTGACAGTGGGCAGCCTTGTTTCACTCCTGATCTTATTGGGAATGGTTTTAGTTTGTCTCCATTACATATGATGCTTGCTGATGGTTTTAAATATATGCTACTGATCGTTTTAAGGAAAAGCCCATTTATTCCTATACTCTCTAGTGTTTTTAATAGGAAAGGGTGTTGGATTTTGTCAAAGGCTTTTTCTGCATCTATTGAGATAATCATATGGTTTTTGTTAATTTGGTTATTAATATAATTAATTATGCTGATAGTTTTCCTAATATTGAACCAGCCCTGCATTCCTGGTGTAAATCCAACTTGGTCATAGTGTACTATCCTGGGGATGACTTTCTGTAATCTCGTTGCTAAAATCTTATTTAAAATTTTTGCATCAATATTCATTAGGGAAATTGGTCTATAGTTTTCTTTCTCTCTTTTTACCCTACCTGGTTTAGCTATCAGCACCATATCGGACTCATAGAAGGATTCTGGCAGTATACCTTCTGTCCCTAATTTCTCAAATAGTTTGTGTAGTATTGGAATTAATTGTTCTTTGAATGTTTGGTAGAATTCACATGTAAATCCATCTGGCCCTGGAGATTTTTTCTTAGGGAGTTGGTTAATGGCTTGTTCTATTTCTTTTTCTAATATGGGACTATTTAAATAATTTATATCCTCTTCTGTTAACCTCGGCAATCTATATTTTTGTAGATATTCCTCCATTTCATTCAGATTTTCAAACTTACTGGCATAAAGTTGGGCAAAGTAACTCCTAATTATTGCTTTAATTTCCTCTTCATTGGAGGAAAGTTCTCCCTTATCATTCTTGAGACTAACAATTTGATTTTCCTCTTTCCTTTTTCTTATCAAATTAACTAAAGGCTTATCTATTTTGTTAGTTTTTTCATAGAACCAACTCTTAGTTTTATTTATTAACTCAATAGTTTTCTTATTTTCGATTTTATTAATTTCTCCTTTTACTTTTAGAATTTCCAATTTGGTATTTAATTGAGGATTTTTAATTTGTACTTTTTCTAGTTTTTTTAATAATAAGCCCAATTCATTGATCTTTTCTTTCTCTATTTTATGCAAGTAAGCATCTAGAGATATAAAATTGCCCCTTAAAACCACTTTGGCCGTATCCCACAAATTTTGGTATGTTGTCTCCTTATTGTCATTCTCCTGGATGAAATTATTGATTGTGTCTATGATTTGCTCTTTCACCCATTCATTCTTCAGGATTAGATTATTTAATTTCCAATTACCTTTTGGTTTATTTTCCCCTGGCCTTATATTGCATGTGATTTTTATTGCATCATAATCTGAAAAGGATGCATTTACTATTTCTGCCTTTCTGCATTTGATTTTAAGGTTTTTATGCCCTAATACATGGTCAATTTTTGTATAGGTTCCATGGACTGCTGAGAAAAAAGTAAACTCTCTACTGTCTCCATTCAACTTTCTCCATAGATCTATCATACCTAACTTTTCTAACAATTGGTTTATTTCCCTAGTTTCTTTCTTGTTTATTTTGTAGTTTGATTTATCTAATTCTGAGAGAGCAAGGTTGAGATTCCCCACTAGTATCGTTTGGCTGTCTATTTCTTCTTGCATCTCTCTTAATTTCTCCCCTAGGAATTTGTGTGCTATTGCACTTGGTGCATATATATTTAGTATAGATATTGCTACATTATCTATGGTACCCTGTAATAAAATATAGTTTCCTTCCTTATCTCTTTTGATTAGATCTATCTTGGCTTTTACTTGATCTGAGATAAGGATTGCTACCCCTGCTTTTTTTTGTTCACCTGAAGCATAATAGGTCCTGCTCCAGCCTTTTTACCTTCATCCTATATGTGTCACTATGTTTTAGATGTGTTTCTTGTAGACAACATATTGTGGGATTCTGGTTTTTAATCCAGTCCGATATCCGCTTCCGCTTTATGGGAGAGTTCATCCCATTCACATTCACAGATAGAATAACTAATTCTTTATTTCCTGCCATCTTATTTACCCAAGTTATGTTTTCCCCTTTCCTTTCCCCTTTCTCCCTTCCCCCCACCTCAGTACTTTGCTTTTGATGACCCCTCCCCCAAACAATACTCCCCTTTCCTTTCCCCTTTCTCCCTTCCCCCCTCCTCAGTACTTTGCTTTTGATGACCCTCTCCCCCAAACAATACTCTACCCTTTAGATCCCCTCCCCCTGTTTTTACTCCTTTCCCCTGATTCTTCTATTTTCCCTTCTATTAGTTTGTCCCTTACTTTTCCTCCTTTCCCTCCCACTTCCCTCTAGCAACAGACAAGTTTCTATGTGAAATCAAATGTCTGATATACACTTTTAGAGCCCAACCTGATGAGAGTAAGATTTACACAGTGCTCGTCTCCCTCCCCTCTTTCTCTCAATTATATTAGGTTTTCTTTGCCTCTTCAAGTGATTTTACCTTGTTTTTACCTCCTTTTTTTTTTAGATCTTATTTTACCACTTTTTCCCTCTTTTCCCCAGTATGACAACCTTTTCCCCTCTAGTTCTCTTTTTCATATTATCAAAGTAATATTTAGTTAATTATACCCCCAAACTTTGAGTATCCCCCTAGTAAAAATAGAGTTCTCAAGAGTCCTTTCCCTTTTACCTTTTTATGCATCTCTTGAGTTCTGTGTTTGGGTGTCGAATTTTTTGTTCAGATCCGGTCTTTTCATTAGAAATAGGTGAAATTCACCTATATCATTGAATGACCATCTTCTTCCCTGGAGGATAATGCTCATTCTAGCTGGATAGGTTATTCTTGGCTGTAATCCAAGTTCCTTTGCCCTTCGGAATATCTGGTTCCAGGCCCTTCGATCCTTCAGTGTGGAAGCTGACAGATCCTGACAGATTCTAATTATTGATCCTCGGTATTTGAATTGTTTCTTTCTAGCTGCTAGCAGAATCTGTTCCTTGGTGCTATAGTCCTGAAATTTAGCCACGATATTCCTTGGGGTTTTAATTTTGGGGTCTCTTTCAGGAGGTGATCAGTGAATTCTTTCAATGGTGATTTTGCCCTTTGATTCTACAATCTCAGGGCAGTTTTCTTTCAGGATTTCTTGGAAGATAGTGTTTAGATTCTTTTTTTGATCATGGCTTTCAGGAAGTCCAATAATCCTTAGATTGTCTCTCCTAGATCTATTTTCTAAGTCAGTTGTTTTTCCCAGGAGATATTTTATATTTTCTTCTAATTTTTCATTTTTTTGTTTTTGTTTGACTGATTCTTCAAGTCTTAGTGAGTCATTCACTTGCATTTGTTCAATTCTTATTTTTAAAGTGTTGTTTTCTTCAGTTACCTTTTTAAGTTCCTTTTGTAACTGGCCAATTTGTTCACTGCACTCTTTTTCCACTTCACTAATTTTATTTTTTAATAAATTGGTGTCTTTTTCATATCTCTTTTGCAGGGCATCATATCCTTCTTGCAAGATATTGTATCCTTCTTGCACTGATTTCAGTTTATTTTCCCATTTATCCTCCAGCTCTCTTTTGAGGTTCTTTATGCAGTCTTCCAGAAAGGCCTTTTGAAACGGGGACCAGTGATGGTCGTTGCTGTTTTTTTCTGGATTTTTGTCTAAAGAAACCTCTGTATCTGAGGTCGTTTCTTTGCCTTGATAAAAGCTGTCTATGGTGAGAGCTCTCTTTTGCTTCTTCATCATTTTTTTTTAGACAGAGTGGATATCTCTTTAAGGTAGGGAAAAAAAAAAAAAAACCTCGGCTGAAGAGGCTTTGCCCTGGGGCACTTTGTCGAGTTGACTTAAGGTGCTGGGCTGGTGGGGGCTAGGACTAAGTCCGAATTACTCCTTAAACAAGGCAAGTCTGCCAGAACACCTGTCCCCAATCAGGGCAGAGTGTCCTGAGTGCCTCAGATAAACTCCAGGTGTTTGGAATTTGGAGTTTGGAGTTTGGAATTTCTTCCACGATGAGCTGAGCTGAGTCTCACCCTCACTTCCGGCCTGCACACGGGTTGTCTATTTATCTCTCTGTCCGAGTCCGACTAACCTGATATGAAGTTCTCCAGAGAGCCGTGCCCAAATATTTCTGAGTTCGTTGACTTGAAGATCAGTTCAGAGGCTTATTTTATTGTTGATTTGAGAGAAGATTGGAGGAGAGGCAGAAAGTCACCTTTTCACTCCGCCGTCTTGGCTCCGCCCCCTTGTCTTAACTTTATAGTTGATAAATCTTTTATGTCTGGCCTATAATCATCTTCAAGTTTAAAACTTTTTCTAATGAAGTTCATTTATGAAAGCAGTGTGATATAATGATAAAGTGGTGAGCTTAGTAGAGAAGGCCTGTATTCGTATATTCCATCTTGACATTTAATAGTTTTGTGTCATATTGGGCAAATCACTTAAATTTATATTCCTGAAATAATTCCCTAGATCTTACCAATTCAGAAATGGGTTCTAACATGTCCTGGAACTTTGTACCACTGTGGTGAAACCGTAAGTCCTTCTAGTATTCACAAAATTTGTTTATTGAACACAATGAATAATATTTGATTATTATATTTTTCTTCTAGTTTTTTGGCATTTAACATGGATGCTATTGGTAATCTGACCTTCCTATTGAAAGCAGTGAGTTTTCGAGAAAGAGTTCTTCAGAGGGGATTGGCGGCCAGAATCTACTATAAGGTAACCACACATTATATCATTTTTCTTTATGGTGTATATGTGGGAACTAAATCTGATTGTGCAAATCCTACAAACTATGGTAAGGTGTGATTTAAACTGCTCCATAGCAATTTTCTTGGGCACATTTGAAATCAAACTGACATTCAGTTTTGTATTGTTGGTTTTATATTGTAGACATTCAGAAAGCAGAAATCCTCTTCCAAAAAACATGTTTTTCATATCATCTCCTATAGCATTATCTTTGTTGTTGTTCAGCCATTTCAGTGGTATCTGACTCTGACTCAATTTGGGTTTTCTGGCCAAAGATATGGAATAAATATTCCTGTTCCAGCTCATTTTGCAGAGGAGGAAACTGAAGCAAACAGGGTTAAGTGACTTGGTCACACAGCAGTGTCTGTGGCCAGATTTGAACTCAGGGAGATGAGACTTCCTGACTCCAGACCAAGCATTCCATCTACTGTGCCACCATAGAGTGTCATCCATAAGATGGTAATGACCCAGTAAGGATGAAATTTATTGTGAGATCCATAAGGGAAGGGAAGGGACACTTTTTGTAGTCTGTAGAATCTGGGGGTCTTTGGTGGTTCAGTAATGATATCTCCACTCCCAATGCGGATTGTAAATTTTGTATGTAAACCATGTGGGGTGTGTAAATCCAACTTCCTTTATTCTATGGCATTCTTGTTTATGTCCATGAAGGATCTGCCCAGAACACTTAAAGTTCTTCTCATGTCCATAAGGCTGTGTATTTTGCATAGATGTGTAATATATTTTTGTTGAATGAATGGATGATTGGAATTTCTAGTTCAGTGATTCCTAATTTTCCTTGTGCTACAAAATCAGTGTTTGAGTTTATCATCAATAATTTCCCTACAAAAAGTGCTGTGAATCACTTAGTTATTTTTAAACTAAAGTACCACATGCTACTCTCTAAAGTGAGCTGAATTGATATAGAGTCAAAGAACCTTGGTTCAGATCCCAGTTCTTTTACTTAGTACTTGCATAATCTGGGATAAGTCACTATACTTTAGAGGGCTAAAAAAACCCCAAGGGCTCTTCTATATAACTTATAATATATTTGATATATAATAGAAGTATATCTCCATGTAGCACTGCCCCATTCAACATCTTCTCACAGTTACATTAATATATCATAACCACACTCTACCATGTCATGAAATTCCAATCAATTGCTAGTTGGCATATTAATTACTAACACTGTGAATATGGGCAAATAATACAATCCTCCTGAGTCTCAATATCCTTATTGTAAAATGAAGATAATAATAACAGGATGCCTATCTCATGGGACTGGTATGAGGATAAAATGAAAGAATGCTAGAGGATCTGTGTTCAAATCATAGCTCTTCTACTTACTCTACTGTGAGTCTTGTCAAGTCATTTGAAGTCTTTGAGGTTCAGTTTCTTCATCTTTGAATAAGGTTGAAATAGACTGAATACCCATATATAGATCATAGTAATTAATATATATATTACTTCTCCTCAGCCTGCCCCTTCATTTTTCCCATTATTTAACTTCAACCTCCTGGGCTCTATGATGAGTTAGTCATGTTGTAATTTATTTCTCATTAACAAACTTGTTATCTCTCATTGCCAACCTCCTTACTTCATTAAATGTCAACTATTTGATGAAATAAAGAAACCTTCTCTCCCAAATAAAATTATTTGTCTTTAATTATATATAAAATTAGTGAATATATATAATTTATTAATAAATGACAATAATAATAAACATAAAGATATATAACTATTTATGATATTTTGGCTGTGGCTAGTACCATAAACTCAAGTCACCACAAATGCGGAATATAATAATTAACTTCCTCATTTGCCTGAAAACTCATCTAATACTATTCAGTTCTCTTGGATACTGATTAAAGTCACTTAAAAATGTTCAGTTTTTTTCTCAAGATTAGTTCTTTTTATTTCTTTACCTTCCCTTCAGTAAATACAGGAAACAGTCCTTCTAAAATCTACTGTACTTGACAGTTAATCAGACTCTTCATTGAATTCTTTTTATAAAGTTTCTTTATAACCTCACAGTTAAACTAATTCCCACAAAGAAGTAGTTTCTCCTTACCTTCTTCCTATCTTTTCCACAGTTTTTTCATAGTTTCTCATACATAAAACACACACCTCCTTGAATCCGCAGGGGGAAAACACTACACTTTAAGCCATTTTTCTCAATTGACTCTTTTTAACTAACAGAACAAATTGCTTTCTCAATCTTCTAGTAGAGCTCTTAAAATTACAAATATAATCAGATTTTGTTTATGTGAGGTATATATTTGAAACAGGATAATACTTCTTTAGATGATGGTTTTGGAGTAGATAGCCTCATCAATGTTCTTTCTGTCTCTAAATCTATGATCCTTATGTATTCAAAGCATTTTGCAAATAAAAGTTGTGTATAGATGTCTGTTATTATTGTTACTATGGCATTATTCCTATGGAACTATCTCCTTTGGATTGTTCTACCAAACTTGGTGTTTTGACAGAATCAATGAATGGCATTGTTGTTGTTTTTCACTTTTGTCCAGCTCTTCATGATCTCATTTGGGGTTTTCTTAGCAGAGATACTAGAATGGTTTGCCATTTCCTTCTCCAGGTCATTTTATTGATGAGGAAACTGAGGCAAACAGGGTTAAGTGACTTGCCCAAAGTCACTTAGCTAGTAAGTGTCTGAAGCCAGATTTGAAACCTGGAAGATGAGTGCTCCTGAGACTAGGTGCTTTATCCACTGCACCCTTAGCTGAATATTTTATGTGTTAAGCATATTTTGTCTATATAACAAGACTAATATTTTAAGTCCCCAGGGTCAAGTAATACAAGAGAAGGAATATGCCCCAAATTCATTCATTTGCTCATTCCTTCATTCACAAATATTTACTAAGTACCAATTTGTGCAAATTAAGGAGCCAGGTTAGTCTGGATTCACCTGAATAGTCCCTAGGATTATTCTCACTTAGTTCATTGACCTGAAGTCTAGCAAGAATACAAGAAGAAAGTATTTCTGATTGAAAACCCACTCAGAGCTGATCTATTAGGGAAAACGTATCTATAGCAAAAATTACTGACTTCTTTTTTGTGTCCTCCCTACCTGGACAAATATACTTATATCCCTCATATCCTTCTCCAAGGTATTTGTATTTTTTCAAAGAAAGTTCTTCTAACCTAAATGAAGGTCAAAGGGGTGACTTTAGAGCAACTCATAAAAAATGAAATGAAAATTCAGAAAATAGGAAGAAAAAATTTATTGAGCAAGAAATTACATACCCTGCTTGACACTTGTCATTACAGTATATTTAATTTTCATTTAAATTCCTTTCCCTGGACTTTGCTAAAAGTTGATATCCCTAATAATGTTTGTTAAAAAAGAGATGTAATTTGGAATTCTTCACCTGATGCAAAAATAGTTGGAGGGAAAAGGACGTGGCGATAGTGTGAAAGGAGGAGCAGTAGCAATGTATCTCACAGAGAACCTAATCACAAAGCCTCCAAGAATGGGAGAGAGAAAACCCAGAGAGAGAGTGACAGATGGAGACCCATGCAGGACAAATAGAAGACCTTGAATTAAGAGTCTGAGGTCTCTGACCCCCTAATGTCACCACCCTTTGGCAAACAATACCATTTGCCTTGTGCTGGGTATAACTCTTCTTTTTTATTATTTTATTTATTATTCTTATTAAAATTATCATTATTATTTTATTCTTTTCCACAAAAACTATTTTCCTTTTTCTGTATCCCTAGCACTTAGCACAATGCCTGGCAAAGGGTGAATAATAAATGCTTGTTGATTAACTGTATGACCAGTGCCCATGCAGATTAAATTTCTAAAAAAATGTCAATCAAGTGTCGATCAAAATCCTTTTTAGAACTTTAGGCAAATGGTAACTTATGAAGTTTCAAATTTGAGATTTTGTCTTGGTAGATTGAAAAAGTGAGGGGAAAAATGGGTAAGGAGAGATAAGGAAGAGAAAAGAAGTTGGGAAGAAATTACTGCCATAACACCACAAATCTCTCACCCATTTGCTAAATGGGGCACACATGATTTTTTAAAATATAAGGTATGAAATTAAATATCTCTGGAAAGGATGACAGTAAGACATTCATAGAAAAATGATTGCTGAGAGATCTTTTCTTTTTCTTTTTTAATTAAAACTTTTTATTTGTAAAACATATGTATGGGTAATTCTTCAACATTGATCTTACAAAGCTTTCTGTTACAAATTTTTCCCCCCCTAGTCCCCACGCCTCCCCCAGATGGCAGGAAATCCACTACATGTTAATTATGTTAAAATACTTGACAAATCAAATATATGTATACATATTTCCACACTTATTGTTGTGCAAGAAAAATCGTATCTACAAGAAAGAAAAATCAGATAAAGGAAACACACTGCAAGCAAACATCAATCGAGGAGCATGAAAACGTCATGTTGTGGTCCACATTTCATATTCCTCTCTCTGAGTGTATATGGCTTTCTTCACTGAACAATTGGAACTGTTTTGAAACATTTCATTGTTGAAGAGAGCCATGTCCATCATAATTGATCATCATATAGTATTGCTGTTGCCGTGTACAATGATCTTCTCGTTCTGCTCATTTCGCACAGCATCAGTCCATGCAAGCCTGAGAGATCTTTTCTTGAGAGCAAGTTTGTATAGAGAGAATATCTAGTGTCTGAAGTTTTAGGAGGAAACTGGGCAAAAGGGCGCAAGGCATGTTTTTATTTCCTTTCCAATACTGCTGAAGCTTGCCCTCAGCCTAACTCCATAGCTCTTCATGTCTCTTGTGTCCTTGATTCTTGGAAATGTTGCTGGTATATCCCTCTTTGAATGTTTCTTTTGCTTAGTAATATCTGCAGTTGTCTGTTGTCTTTGCCCAAAGTTCTGTCTTCTCTTATTCAAAGTGAATGTCTCAATTCTCACCTAAGAAAAATTATGCTAAGGACCCCAAATGATGACTTTTTCTTTTATGAGGTTACTGGCAAATGTGCTAACCCTATCAGTTTATTTGGCTGATATAACGTTTCCCCATGGAGGGGGGGAGGTGCTTCTAAGACAGTGGTGATGGGGTGTGAGGGAGGTGCTGTAGAGACTGTGGAGTCTGCTTGGACCTCTTGTAATTGATTCCAGGGTCGGGGTAATCACATGTTTAAGAAGGATCTTTGGGGATTGATTATGCAACCAGAATTGTTGACATCTTCAAGAAGACTTCAGTCAGCTTCTGCCTCTTCTTGGTCTTATTCCTCTTTGAGTTATGTGACTATCTTTCACAGCATTTAGTAGTTTAGAAACTACTGTGAGGGGAGAAACCTCAGGGCCCTAGTAACCCTTCAAGGCCATATGATCCCAGAAACAAACTTCTATCCTGTGCCATTTTAATCATTTTCTCCTATTGTAAGTGCAAGGAGTAGAGTCTCAGATCATGGTCAGGAAAGTGAATCATGGCAATTTGGGAATATAACAGGATTTTATGCTCTTTAAAAGTTTTTATTTTTGAGGGGGCGGAGCCAAGATGGCGAACTTCGGACAGCTTTCTCTGTGAACTCCTCGGACATTCCCTCAAACCCAGACAAAGTAAGCCTTCCAACTGGTTTCTGAGTGAGGCCCCCGCCAAGCATTTGGACTACAACACACTTCTATCAAAGATCTACCTTGAAAGAACTCCAGAGAAGGTTAGCCTCAGGGGAAATCGGCCTCTGGTCGCAATCAGACTCCAGCCGGGGCAGAAGTCAGGGCTGCGATAGAGAGGTGGGTTTTAGGCACCCAGGAAGCCCCTGGGAGACGCCTGGGCCACTTTGCTCTGCTTGCGGGCAGGTGCTTTGGCAGATCTGCCTTTGGTAAAGGGTGGATCGAGAGCAGCTGAAGACGTGGTCCTAGTGCGAATCTAGCCCGACCAGCCTCAGACAGGAAGTCAACTCGGCAAACTGCCCCAGGGCAAATACAAATTGTTGCAGTTTTCTCGGCTTTTGACCAATATCCCAACTTTAA
>JAJPUD010003634.1:0-11111 GCA_023553655.1 Myrmecobius fasciatus | reverse complement strand
AAAACCAACAAAATAGATAAGCCTTTAGTTAATTTGATTAGAAAAAGAAAAGAGGAAAATCAAATTATTAGTCTCAAAAATGATAAGGGAGAACTTTCCTCCAATGAAGAGGAAATTAGAGTAATAATTAGGAGTTTCTTTGCCCAACTTTATGCCAATAAATTTGATAATGTAAATGAAATGGAGGAATATCTACAAAAATATAGATTGCCCAGATTAACAGAAGAGGAAATAAATTATTTAAATAGCCCTATTTCAGAAAAAGAAATAGAACAAGCTATTAATCAACTCCCTAAGAAAAAATCTCCAGGACCAGATGGATTTACATGTGAATTTTACCAAACATTCAAAGAACAATTAATCCCAATACTATATAAACTATTCGAAAAAATAGGGAAAGAAGGTGTACTACCAAAGTCCTTCTATGACACAGATATGGTGCTGATAGCTAAACCAGGTAGGGAGAAAACTGAGAAAGAAAAGTATAGACCCATTTCCCTAATGAATATTGATGCAAAAATTTTAAATAAGATTTTAGCAACAAGATTACAGAAAGTCATCCCCAGGATAATACATCATGACCAAGTAGGGTTTATACCAGGAATGCAGGGCTGGTTCAACATTAGGAAAACTATTAGCATAATCAATTATATTAATAACCAAATTAATAAAAATCATATGATTATCTCCATAGATGCAGAAAAAGCCTTTGATAAAATCCAACACCCATTCTAATTAAAAACACTGGAGAGTATAGGAATAAATGGGCTTTTCCTTAAAATGATTAGTAGTATCTACTTAAAACCTTCAGCAAGCATCATATGTAATGGAGTCAAACTAGAACCATTCCCAATAAGATCAGGAGTAAAACAAGGCTGCCCACTGTCACCATTACTATTTAATATGGTATTAGAAATGTTAGCTTTAGCAATGAGAGAAGAAAAAGAGATAAAAAGAATCAGAGTAGGTAGTGAAGAAACCAAATTATCACTCTTTGCAGATGACATGATGGTATACTTAGAGAACCCTAGAGACTCAACTAAAAAACTACTAGAAACAATTCACACCTTTAGCAAAGTGGCAGGATACAAAATAAATCCACATAGATCATCAGCATTTTTATATATTACCAATAAAGTTCAGCAGCAAGAGATACAAAAAGAAATTCCATTCAAAATAACTGTTGATAGTATAAAATATTTGGGAATTTATCTGCCAAGGGATAGTCAGGAACTATATGAACTAAATTACAAAACACTTTCCACACAAATCAAATCAGACCTAGTCAATTGGAAAAACTTAAAATGCTCATGGGTAGGACAAGCGAATATAATAAAAATGACAATACTACCCAAACTAATTTACTTATTTAGTGCCATACCAATCAAACTCCCAAGAAATTATCTTACAGATCTAGAAAAAATAGTAGCAAAGTTCATTTGGAAAAACAAAAGGTCAAGAATTTCAAGGGGATTAATGAAAAAAAAAGGCTGAAGATGGTGGACTTGCTGTACCAGATCTAAAACTATATTATAAAGCAGCGGTCATGAAAACCATTTGGTCCTGGCTAAGAAATAGAGTAGTCGATCAGTGGAATAGGATAGAATCACAAGACAAACTAGGCAATAACTATAGCAATTTGGTTTTTGATAAACCCAAAGACCCCAGCTTTTGGGATAAGTATTCACTATTTCACAAAAACTGCTGGGAAAACTGGAAACTAGTGTGGAAGAAATTAGGGCTTGACCCACATCTAACACCACATACCAAGATAAGATCTAAATGGGTTCATGATCTGGATATAAAGAGTGATTTTGTAAACAAGTTAGAGGAACATAATATAGTTTACCTCTCAGACCTGTGGAGATGGAATAAATTTATGTCCAAAGAAGAACTGGAACTCTTAATTGAAAACCAGATAGATAACTTTGACTATATTAAGTTAAAAAGTTTTTGTACAAACAAAATCAATGCAGACAAGATTAGGAGGGAAGCAATAAATTGGGAAATCATCTTTACATTTAAGGGTTCTGATAAAGGTCTCATCTCTAAAATATATAGAGAATTGTCTCATATTTGTAAAAATTCAAGCCATTCTCCAATCAATAAATGGTCAAAGGATATGAACAGACAATTTTCAGAGGATGAAATTAAAACTATTTATAGTCATATGAAAAGGTGCTCCAAATCACTATTGATCAGAGAAATGCAAATCAAGACAACCCTGAGATACCACTTCACACCTGTCAGATTGGCTAAAATGACAGGAAAAGTTAATGATGAATGTTGGAGGGGTTGTGGGAGGGCTGGGACACTGATGCATTGTTGGTGGAGCTGTGAATGGATACAGCCATTCTGGAGAACAATTTGGAGCTATTCTCAAAAAGTTATCAAACTGTGCATACCCTTTGACCCAGCAGCATTTCTATTGGGCTTATATCCCAAAGAAATCATAAAGGAAGGAAAAGGCCCCACATGTACAAGAATGTTTGTGGCAGCCCTTTTTGTAGTGGCTAGAAACTGGAAATTGAATAGATGCCCTTCAATTGGAGAATGGCTGAATAAATTATGGTATATGAATATTATGGAATATTATTGTTCTGTAAGAAATGACCAGCAAGATGATTTCAGAGAGGCCTGGAGAGACTTACATGAACTGATGCTGAGTGAAATGAGCAGAACCAGGAGATCATTATACATGGCAACAACAGTACTATATGACGATTAATTCTGATGGACATGGCTCTCTTCAACAATGAAATGTTTCAAACCACCTCCAATTGTTCACTGAAGAAAGCCATATACACCCAGAGAGAGGGATGCGAAATGTGGACCACAACATAACATTCTCATACTCCTTGATTGATGTTTGCTTACATTGTGTTTCCTTTATCTGATATATCGTTTGTGTAAATAAGATTTTTCTTGCACAACAATGATAACTTTGGAAATATGTATACATATATTTGATTTGCCAATATTTTAACATAATTAACATGTAGTGGATATCCTGCCATCTAGGGGAGGGGTGGGGTGTTGGGGGGAAAAATTTGTAACGGAAAGCTATGTAAGGGTTATTGTTGAAGAATTACCCACACATATGTTATGCAAATAAAATAAAATTTTAAAAAAAAGTTTTTATTTTTGTTTTTAGTGCAGTATCAATGCTTCTAGGAGAAAAGAACAATATTTGGAAGTGACCTTTGAGTCTTCAGTGGAAAGACTCACCTGGACTTGATCCTCCCTACCTGGACTTGGATTTAGTGGAATCAGTGAACTGAATTAAATTTTGATTCTACTCTCTTAGATACCAAGGTAGTGTCAGGGCGATTATACCCCAGAAGTATGGAGAGAAATGCTTGCATGTTTTTCTTGCTATATTTTTGAAGGAAATATCCTTTGTAAAAGCTACCAGGTATTATATGGTTAAAAGGAACTGGGGTGCTAGCACAAGTCCATAAAATGAGGGCAGCCTAGATATCAGAGGCTTGAGGTAATGCAGAGAGAACAACTCTTCCCAAGCCTTTTAAGGCACCTAGAATCCTGAGGGGGCAATGTAGCAAGCTTGGCTCTGGGAACTAGGATCCAAGTGTACTCACTACACAGAGAACTACAGAATGTGCATGCTAACCCTCATTTGGTCCACCTGCTTTATTTTATAGACAAGAAAACTGAGGTCCAAAAATATTAAAGTTATATAACAAGTTAATCACAAAAAGGCTTGGCTAGAATCAAACTCTCCTAATTCAGAGACCTTATTCAGTTCTTTTTCTACTGGAGTCATTTAAATTCTCTGGATAATTTTCCTTATCTTTAAAGTGAGGGGGTATTTTAAAAGATATCTAAACTTTCTTCCAGCTCAAGAATTCTGTGATAGTATATGCTCCTCAGAGAAAAGAAGGTATTGGATTACAGTCATTTAATCAGATACTAGAGGTTATAATAACCATTTCAATTAGATAACAGCCGTGGGAGTCTCAAAAATAATCTGAAGGCATACTGAGTTTTGGCAATGCCCCAGGAAAAGTATGTGTGAGAGAGTGTATTAGGCACGAGTAAATTAACATTTTCTCTTTTAATAATGTTCTTTCCCCATCTCTCCATCAGTCCATCTCTTCCTACTTATCATTTAAAACTTGGCTGAAATCCTTCTTTCTCTTAAAAGCTTCTCAGCCCATACTATCCCATGGTCCTTTTATAAATTCATTGGACAGTTCAAGTTTGTGAATCACTTTGCATATATAATCTTTGTGATACAAATACTACAGGCAACAGTCAATAAACAAATTCCTATTAAGTGCTAGGCACAATGATAAGCTCTGTATATAGAGAAAGGAAAAAGGACAATCTCATACCTCTAGTTTTTCACAATCTAACTGGGAGATAACATGGGAGATGTACAAATAAACTTATACACAGGATAAATTGGAAATGATCAACAGAGGGATAGCACTATAATTAAGATGGGTTAATGATTCTTGTAGAAGGTAGCTGGGATTTGAAGGAATCCAGAAAGTAGATATCAGAAGGAAGAGTGTTCCAGGCATAAGGTTCAGTCAGAGAAAATAAGAGATGGGGTGTTTTGTCTGAGGAACAGCAAGAAAGTTGGTGTCATTGAATTGTAGAATATGTGTCTGAAAGTAAGATTTAAGAAGACTGGAAATGAAGAGGATCAGGATATGAAGTGTTTGGAATGTCATACAGAGGATATTATATTTAATCCTAGAAATGATGAGTCTCTGGAGTTTGAGTAAGGGGGTTACATGGTTAGACCTAGATTTTAGAAATATCTGTTGAGAAGACAATGGATTGTAGTAGGGAAATTTGTGACAGAGACACAAATCAGAAGGTAATTGTAATAGTTCAGGAATGAAGTGATGAGGGCCTACCTGTGGATGGTGACTACCATCTACCTGTGGGTGGTGACAATTGACAGGCTGGCTGGATATAGGGGGTAAAAGTATGGAGTCAAGGATAGCACCTAGGTGATGAACCTGAGGAACTAGAAGAATGTTAGTTCCTCCAACAATACAGAGGTTAGCAAAAGGGAGAGCAGAGCGGCAGGGAAATAATAAATTTTGGACAACTGAATTTAAGCTGTCTATAGGACGTCCAATTTGAGATGTCCAGATGCAACACTGGAGGTCAGCGAGGCTTGAAGATCATCAACATAGGAATGAAAATGGAGTCTATGGGAGCTGATGAAATCACCAAGTAAAATAATATAGATGGAGTAGAGAAGAGGAGGAAGATCCAAGAAAAGAGTTTGAGAAAAAATAGATAGGAAGAGAACCAAAAGAGAGTAGTGCCTTTAAAACCCAGAGAAAGGAAAATATCAAGGAGAATAGGGTCAAAGGCTGCAAATATGGAAATATGGAAGTTGAAAAAAAATTTGGCTATCAAGAAACAGTAACTTTGGAAAGTGTAATTTTAGTTGAATGATGAAGTCAGAAGCTAAACTATAGGTTTAAGAGAGTAAGAGGAAAGGAAGTGGGAGTATAACTGAATCTTTTTTTTTTCCCCCTTCAGTAAGGGCTTTATTTGTTTAAAAGGGCATTTAAGCCTGACCTCCAAATTTGGTTGACAATTTGCTGATGAGATTCATAACCTTTGGGTTGTTCTGATATTTGGACATATTCGCAGGGTTCTGTGCCACATCCTGGAACGCCACCATCACCTCTGGATCCTGCATGGCGGCAAGTACTTCCGGGTCACTAAGAATCTCATTGAGCCCAGGCATTCCTGCCATCCCGGGCATGGCTCCAAAGTTCCCAGGCATACCTCCAGGAAAACCTAGAAAAGAGCTAAATTGGGCCCTGAAGTTCTCCGGGCTTCTTCCTCCCTTTGGGCTCACTCATGTTCTTCCCGAGCGTTCTTCACCCTTTCTAGCCTTTCTTTGACCTCTCGCTCCTCACGTTTTCTTTCATATTTCCACCAATGTTCAGCAATCTTCTGGGCTCTTGGCTGGACTTCCTTCAGCATAGCATTGGCATCTTCATCATAGTCCACTTCGCAAGCCATGGCAAGATCCCGAGCAGAGTCCTCCCAGTGGCCAAGGAGTCTGGGGGCTTTCCCTCCCCATTTGTAGGGCTGGGCGGAGTCCGGGTTTATTTCCATTGCTCTGTCACAATCTCTAATAGCAGCATTGGGTTTTTGCAGTTTTATAAGGATACTGGCTCTCTTAGCATATAAAATGGTTAACCGGGGATTGAGTTTGATGGCCTCTGTGAGTAACTGAATGGCGGCATTAAGATCACCCCCATTGAGGGCATCAGCGGCTGCCACTTTCTTTTCATTAGCCTGATCCATCATTTCATCTGTTATCTCTTTAGTCTCATCTCCCATTTCCTGAGGGGAGTCCGTATCTGCTTCAATCACACCTTCATTTTCAATTTCAACATCACATCGCTTTCCTCGCTCTCTAGCTCTTCTAGTTAGGAGGCTTCTTCTGCTTTTTTAGGTTCCGTCTTTTCTTCCTTGATTTTTTTCTTCTGATTTTGCTTTATGTGGAACAGGTGGGATTTTACCACCCATACTCTCCACCCATTCCCAGAGGAACCGCAGCTCTTCGGTGGCAGAGCCTGATGAAGGCCTGGAGCTCGCTGAGCTTGCAGCTGTCCATGATATGCAGAGCTGGAGCTGGGACTGAAGCCGGGGCTGGGGCCCGAAGCTAGTGCGGCGGGGGCCGGAGCAACAGGCTCTGAAGCGGCGGCGGGATATTGCTCACACTCGCCTGTGACGAAGCCGGCACTGGCCAAGACAGAGGAGAAGTAGGTGGTTGACAGGTGGAGGCATGACGTGGGAGCGGAATGGGTCCGGAAAGGCAGATAGCTCCGCCCCCCGACCAGTCTCTTTATAACTGGATTTCTCAAAGAGGTTATTAGTGTCATTTCTTTTTTAAAAAAATGATTATAGGGGCAGCTAGGTGGTGCAGTGGACAGAGCACCAGCCCTGAAGTCAGGACGACCTGAGTTCAAATCTGGTCTCAGACACGTAACAGCTGTGTGACCCTGGGCAAGTCACTTAACCCCAATTGCCTCAGCAAAAAGCAAAAAAATTAAAAATTAAAAAATAAATAAAAAATGATTATAGAGACTAGAGAAGTGTTTTCTAGATTGAGAATCCAGAAAAGAATATAGAAAAAAAGTCTTTCTATGTTTTCTAGACTGAAGATTTAGAAAAGTGCTTTCTAGATGGAGAATCTAGAAAAGAATCTAGAAAAGAGTGCGATCTAGATGGAAAAGTCCAGAAAAGAATCTAGAAGTTTGTTTTCTGGACTGAGAATCTAGAAATAATGAGGAAAAGTGCTTTCTACACTGAGAATCTAAAAAAGAATTTTTAAAAAAGCTTTCTAGATTGAAAATCTTCAAAAGTGTTTTCTAGACTGAAAAATCTAGAAAAAAATCTAGAAAAGCATGGTTTTTCTAGACCAAGAATCCAGAAGATAATCTAAAAATGTTTTTTCTAGACTTTGAATCTAGAAAAGAATTAGAAAAGAGTGCTTTCTAGACTGAGAATTTTTAAAAAGAATCTAGAAAAGAATGCTTTTAGACTAAAAATCTAGAAAAGAATTAGAAAAAAGTGTGCTTTCTAGACTGAGAATCTAAAAAAATCCAGAAAAGTTTTTCCTAGACTGAGAATCTAGAAAAGAATGCTTTCTAGACTGACAATTTTGAGTGTTTTCTAGATGGAGAATCAAAAAAAGAATCTAGAAAAGAGTGCTTTCTAGATGGAGAATCCAGAAAAGAATCTAGAAAAGATTGTTTTTCTAGATGGAGATTGCAGGAAAGAACTAGAAAAGAGTGCTTTCTAGATTGAAAGATCTATAAAAAGACTCTAAGATAACGTTTTCTAGACTGGTGATCTAGAAAAAAGTACCTTCTAAACTGAGAATCTGGAAAGTGTTTTCTGGACTGAGAATCTAGAAAGTGTTTTCTGGACTGAGAATCCAGAAAAGAATTTAGAAAAGTGTTTTCTAGATTGCCATATCTAGAAAAGACTGTATAAAATGTTTTTTAGAATGAGGATCTAGAAAACCCCTCTAGACTGCCCTCTAGACTGAGAATCTAGAAGTATTAAAAATAATATAAACTTGTCAAAGGTCAACATAAATATTTCTATATAGAAAGTAAGTTCGGGGGCGGAGCCAAGATGGCGGAGTGAAAAGGTGACTTTCTGCCTCTCCTCCGATCTTCTCTCAAATCAACAATAAAATAAGCCTCTGAACTGATCTTCAAGTCAACGAACTCAGAAACATTTGGGCACGGCTCTCTGGAGAACTTCATATCAGGTTAGTCGGACTCGGACAGAGAGATAAATAGACGACAACTGTGCAGGCCGGAAGTGAGGGTGGGACTCAGCTCGGCTCAATGTGGAAGAAATTCCAAACTCCAAATTCCAAACACCTGGAGCTTATCTGAGGCACTCGGGACACTCTGCCCTGATTGGGGACAGGTGTTCTGGCAGACTTGCCTTGTTTAAGGAGTAATTCGGACTTAGTCCTAGCCCCCACCGGCCCAGCACCTTAAGTCAACTCGCCGAAGTGCCCCAGGGCAAAGCGTCTTCAGCCGAGGTTTTTTTTTCCCCTACCTTAAAGAGATATCCACTCTGTCTAAAAAAAAAAAAAAAAATGATGAAGAAACAAAAGAGAGCTCTCACCATAGACAGCTTTTATCAAGGAAAAGAAACGACCTCAGATACAGAGGTTTCTTTAGACAAAAATCCAGAAAAAAACAGCAACGACCATCACTGGTCCCCGTTTCAAAAGGCCTTTCTGGAAGACTGCATAAAGAACCTCAAAAGAGAGCTGGAGGATAAATGGGAAAATAAACTGAAATCAGTGCAAGAAGGATACAATATCTTGCAAGAAGGATATGATGCTCTGCAAAAGAGATATGAAAAAGACACCAATTTATTAAAAAATAAAATTAGTGAAGTGGAAAAAGAGTACAGTGAACAAATTGGCCAGTTACAAAAAGAACTTAAAAAGGTAACTGAAGAAAACAACACCTTAAAAATAAGAATTGAACAAATGCAAGTGAATGACTCACTAAGACTTGAAGAATCAGTCAAACAAAAACAAAAAAATGAAAAATTAGAAGAAAATATGAAATATCTCCTAGGAAAAACAACTGACTTAGAAAATAGATCTAGGAGAGACAAACTAAGGATTATTGGACTTCCTGAAAGCCATGATCAAAAAAAGAATCTAAACACTATCTTCCAGGAAATCCTGAAAGAAAACTGCCCTGAGATTGTAGAATCAAAGGGCAAAATCACCATTGCAAGAATTCACCGATCACCTCCTGAAAGAGACCCCAAAATTAAAACCCCAAGGAATATCGTGGCTAAATTTCAGGACTATAGCACCAAGGAACAGATTCTGCTAGCAGCTAGAAAGAAACAATTCAAATACCGAGGATCAATAATTAGAATCTGTCAGGATCTGTCAGCTTCCACACTGAAGGATCGAAGGGCCTGGAACCAGATATTCCGAAGGGCAAAGGAACTTGGATTACAGCCAAGAATAACCTATCCAGCTAGAATGAGCATTATCCTCCAGGGAAGAAGATGGTCATTCAATGATATAGGTGAATTTCACCTATTTCTAATGAAAAGACCGGATCTGAACAAAAATTCGACACCCAAACACAGAACTCAAGAGATGCATAAAAAGGTAAAAAGGAAAGGACTCTTGAGAACTTTATTTTTACTAGGGGGATACTCAAAGTTTGGGGGAATAATTAACTAAATATTACTTTGATAATATGAAAAAGAGAACTAGAGGGGAAAAGGTTGTCATACTGGGGAAAAGAGGGAAAAAGTGGTAAAATAAGATCTAAAAAAAAAGGAGGTAAAAACAAGGTAAAATCACTTGAAGAGGCAAAGAAAACCTAATATAATTGAGAGAAAGAGGGGAGGGAGACGAGCACTGTGTAAATCTTACTCTCATCAGGTTGGGCTCTAAAAGTGTATATCAGACATTTGATTTCACATAGAAACTTGTCTGTTGCTAGAGGGAAGTGGGAGGGAAAGGAGGAAAAGTAAGGGAGGGGTCATCAAAAGCAAAGTACTGAGGTGGGGGGAAGGGAGAAAGGGGAAAGGAAAGGGGAAAACATAACTTGGGTAAATAAGATGGCAGGAAATAAAGAATTAGTTATTCTAACTGTGAATGTGAATGGGATGAACTCTCCCATAAAGCGGAAGCGGATATCAGACTGGATTAAAAATCAGAATCCCACAATATGTTGTCTACAAGAAACACATCTAAAACATAGTGACACATATAGGATGAAGGTAAAAGGCTGGAGCAGGACCTATTATGCTTCAGGCGAACAAAAAAAAGCAGGGGTAGCAATCCTTATCTCAGATCAAGTAAAAGCCAAGATAGATCTAATCAAAAGAGATAAGGAAGGAAACTATATTTTATTAAAGGGTACCATAGATAATGTAGCAATATCTATACTAAATATATATGCACCAAGTGGAATAGCACACAAATTCCTAGGGGAGAAATTAAGAGAGATGCAAGAAGAAATAGACAGCCAAACGATACTAGTGGGGAATCTCAACCTTGCTCTCTCAGAATTAGATAAATCAAACTACAAAATAAATAAGAAAGAAACTAGGGAGATAAACCAATTATTAGAAAAGTTAGGTATGATAGATCTATGGAGAAAGTTGAATGGAGACAGTAGGGAGTTTACTTTTTTCTCAGCAGTCCATGGAACCTATACAAAAATTGACCATGTAATTAGGGCATAAAAACCTTAAAATCAAATGCAGAAAGGCAGAAATAGTAAATGCATCCTTTTCAGATCATGATGCAATAAAAATCACATGCAATATAAGGCCAGGAGAAAATAAACCAAAAGGTAATTGGAAATTAAATAATCTAATCCTGAAGAATGAATGGGTGAAAGAGCAAATCATAGACACAATCAATAATTTCATCCAGGAGAATGACAATAAGGAGACAACATACCAAAATTTGTGGGATACGGCCAAAGCGGTTTTAAGGGGCAATTTTATATCTCTAGATGCTTACTTGCATAAAATAGAGAAAGAAAAGATCAATGAATTGGGCTTATTATTAAAAAAACTAGAAAAAG
>JAJPUD010003633.1:216428-236979 GCA_023553655.1 Myrmecobius fasciatus | reverse complement strand
TTTTTTTTTAATAATAAGCCCAATTCGTTGATGTTTTCTTTCTCTATTTTATGCATGTAAGCATCTAAAGATATAAAATTGCCCTTTATAACCACTTTGGCCGTATCCCACAAATTTTGGTATGTTGTCTCATTATTGTCATACTCTTGGATGAAATTATTGATTGTGTCTATGATTTGTTCTTTCACCCATTCATTCTTCAGCATTAGATTATTTAATTTCCAATTAACTTTTGGCGTATTTTCTCTTGGCCTTATAGTGCATGTGATTTTTATTGCATCATGATCTGAAAAAGATGCATTTACTATTTCTGCCTTTTTGCATTTGATTTTGAGAGCATCCAAATTCTTAAAGAAAAGTTAAATAAGTTACCGGATGGGATACACAGTAAAATAATACTGGTGAGGCATCTCAGTTTGCTCCTTTCAAAACAAGATAAATCCAACCAAAAATAAACAAGAAAGAAGATAAGGAAATGAATGGAATTTTGTAAAAGTTAGATGTGATACATTTTTGGAGAAAATTGAATGGGAATAGAAAGGAATATACATGGTAAATGATACCTACAAAAAAGTTTACCATCGTATTAAGACATAAAAACCTCACTGCCAAATGCAGAAAAGAACAAATATCCTTTTTAGATCATAGTGCAATAAATGTTACATTCAATAAAGTCATATAAAGAGATGAGAAATTAACAGGAAATTAAATAATTTATTCCTAAAGAATGGGTGGGTCAAAAACATAGAAATAACAATTTATGGGATGCAGCCATACATTGAGGGGAAGATCTATATGTCTCTAAACAAATCAATAAAGTAGAGAAAGAATAAAGACCAGGACATGCACTTAAAAAAAGACATTAGAAAAACAACAAATTAAACCCCCTCCACCCCAGTTAAATGTCCAATTGAAAATCTTGAAAATCAAAGAAAAATATAATAAAATTGAAGCAGGAAAGCCATTGAACTAATAAAACTAACACCTGGGTTTAAGAAAAATAATAGTAAATCTTTGCTTAATAAGATTAAAAAAGAAAGAAAACCAAATTAACAGTATTAAAAAATGAAAAAGGTAAATTTACCATAAATGAAGAAATAATTAAAAATTATTTGGAGCATTTTGCTTAATTATATGCCAATAAATCTGACAATCTAAATGAAATGGATGAGTATGTACAAAAATTGCCCAGAGTAGCAAAAGAGGATATTGAATATTTCAATAATTTCTTTTTAATAAAAAAGAAATTAAACAACCTATCAAAGAACTCCCTAAAAATCTCTAGGACCAGGTACATTCATAATTGAATTTTACCAAACATTTCAAGAACAATTAATTTTAATACTATATAAATTATTTGTAAAAATAGGCAAGGAAGGAGGCCTTCCAAATTTCTTTTATCACATACACATGATATTGATATGTAAATCAGGAAGAGTAAAAATAATAACAAAATCACAGATCAATTTTCTGATTTTTTTGTAAAAGTTTATGCAAAAATTTTATAACTGTAGACTATATAAAGTATTTGGGAGTCTACCTGCCAAGAAAAAGCCAGTAACTATATGAACACAATTAGAAAACAATTTTTACACAAATAAAGTTAGATCTAAACAATTGGAAAAATATCAATTGCTTATGGGTAGGCAGAGCTAATATAATTAAAATTATAATTCTACTTAAATTATTCAGTACCACACGAATCAAACTGCCAAAAATCATATATATATACATATATATATATGTGTGTGTGTGTGTGTGTGTGTGTGTGTATAATATACTCTACTTTATAGAGCTAGAAAAACAATAATAAAATAACAAAATTCATCTGGAAGAATAAAATGTCAATAATATCAAGGGGATTAATGGAAAAAAGTGCCAAAGAAGGTGGCCCAAAACTATACTATACAGCAATGGTCATAAAAACCATTTAGTGCTGGCTGAGAAATTGAGTAGTGGATCAGTGGAATCAGTTAGTTACAGAACATACAATAGTTAATGAGTATAATAATTAAATGTTTGGAAAACTCAAAAGTTTCCAGATTCTGGCATAAGAGCTCACTATTTGACAAAAGTTGCTGGGAAAACTGAAAATAACCTGACAGTGATCAACATCTCACACCCTAGAGCAAGGTAAGATCGAAGTGGATTCATGATTAAGACATAAAGGGTCATACTAAAAACCAATTAGTAAAGCAAGGGATAGTCTACCTGTCAGATCTGTGGAGAAGAGAAGAATTTATGGTCAAAGAAGAACTAGAGAATATTATGAAATGCAAAATGGAAAATTTTGGTTACATTGAATTAAAAAGTTTTTACATAAAGCCAATATAGGTAGGATTAGAAGGGAAATAGAAAGCTAGAAAAAATTATGTTCCTGATAAAGGCTTCATTTTAAAAATATATAAAAAATTAACTCAAATTTATAAAAATACAAGCTATTCCCAGTTGATAAATGGTCAAAAGATGAACAATTTTCAGATGAAGAAATTAAAGCTGTTTGTAGTCATGAAAAAATGCTCTAAATCATTATTGATTAGAGAAATGCAAATTAATTCAACTCTGAGGTAACACACCTCTCATTCTGACTAAGATGATAGGAAAAGATAATGATAAATGTTAGAGGGAATGTAGGAGAACTGTTGGTGAAGTTGTGAACTGATCCAACCTTTCTGGAGAGTAATTTGGAGCCATGCCTGTAGAAGTATAAAACTCTGCATAGCCTTTTAACTAGCAGTATCATTACTGGGTCTGAGATATTTGACTTCATTTTTGTTTGTACAAAAGTATTTCTAGCAACTCTTTTTGTAGTGTAAGGAATTAGAAATTGAATGTAAGTCCCTAAGTGGGGAATGGCTGAATAAATTATGGGATATGAAAGTAATTGAATATTATTGTTATATAAGAAATGATGAGCCGGCTGATTTCAGAAAAATCTGAAAAGGCCTACAAGAATGATGCTGAGTGTGAAGTGAGTAGTGGGAGAACATTGTACACAGTAAGAACAATATTATGTGATGCTCAAGTGTGATGGATTTGGCTCTTCTCAAGAATGTAGTGATTCCAGACAATTCTATTAAACTTGGAATGGACAGTGTCATTCACTTCTGGAGAGAGAACTATGGAGACTCAATGTGGATCGAAACAAAATATTTTCATCTTTTTGTTTGTTTTCTTTCATGTATTCTCTCCTCCCTCTTTTGGTCTAATTTTTCTTTCACAACATGACAAAATATGGAGATATGTTTAGAGGGATTGCACATGTGTAGCCTGTATGAGATTGCTTGCTGTTTTGGAGAGGGAGGAGACAAGGAAGTGATGGAGGTAGAAAAAATTAGAACATAAAGTTTTACAAAAGTGAATGTTGAAAACTATCTTTACATGCATTTGGAAAAATAAAATGTTAAGAAAAGAAAAGCTCCAAGAAAACAAACTGATGCAAAAATTTTAAATATTATACTTGCAAGGAGATGAAAGTAATATATCACTGAAATCACATACTGTGACCAAATGGGATGTATTCCAAGAATGCAAAGCTTGTTCAGTATTAGAAAAATCATCATCATAATTGACTATACCAATAACACAGTCAACAGAAATCAGAGGATCTTCTTGATAGATGTAGAAAAACTTTTGAGAAAATATAACACCTATTTCTAATTAAAACACTAAAAATCTAGAAATAAGTGGAACTTTCTTTAAAGAGGAAAATAGTATTTATTGAATATTACCAGTCAGCATATTTGTAATGGTTTAAAGCTAGAGGCTTTCCTAGTAAGATCAGGGGTAAAGGAAAATGCTCATTATCATCACCATTATTCAATATTGTACTAGAAATGCTAGCTTCAGCAATAAGAAAAGAAAAAAAAATAAAGTGACAGAATTAGAATAGGCAATGAGGAAATAAAATTATTACTAGAGATTCCTAAAAAATTAACTTAAAAGCTAGTTGACACAATGAATAACTTTAGCAATCACAGGATAAAGAGGAAACCCACATAAATTATCAGCATTTCTATTTATTATCAATAAAGTCCAGCAGCAAGAGAAAGAGAAATTCCATTTAAAATAATTATAGTCAATAGGAAATATTTTGTCAGTCTCTGCCAAGATAAACCCTGTTATTATAGGAACAATAACAAAACACTTTTCACACAAAGTCAAATATTAATTGCTCATGAATAGGATAAACCAGTATAATAAAAATGAGAATTCTATTTTAATAATTCACTTATCCAGTGCAATACCAAACAAACTTCCCAAGATTCTTTTATTGTGCTAGAAAAATATAATTAATTTGGAAGGACAAAGTCAAGAATATCAAGCAAATCAATGAGAAAAATTGGTGAAGGAAGGTATCTAACCATATCATTTCTCAAAATGTGGTATAAAGTGATATCAAAATGAAATGCGAGGTAAGAAAATTATGAAAGGAGAACTAATAGTTTAGTAAAAAAGGCACAAAAATACTGAAATAAATAACATCTTTAAAAAACCATACTTTGTGGTTTAAAAAAAGCACACAGAATTAGCTGGTAAAAAGAACTCAAAAAGCAGGTTTGACTAAATGGAAAAAGAGGTACGCAATACCACTGAAGAAAATAATTACTTAAAAATTAGAAGTGGGCAGGTAGGAGCTAATTACACCATGAGGCTTCAAGAAATCATAAAGCAAAATTAAAAGCAGAAAAAATACAAAAAATGCAAAATATCTCATTGTAAAAGTAACTGACTTTGCAAATAAAGCGAGGAAAGAAAATTTAAGAATTATTGGATTAGCTGAAAGCAATGATCAAATCAAGAGCTTAGACTTATCAAGGAAAACAGTTGTGTTTTCTTAGATCCAAAGGGTAACATAGGAATTCTATTAATTTATCAGTTACCTCCTGAAAGAGGTCCTCAAATGAAAACTCCAGAAATACTATAATCAAATTCTAGACCTCTCAGGTCAATGAGATAATAGTTCATCCAGAAAAGAATAGTTTAGGTATTGTGGAGCCGCAGTCAGAACTACACAAGATTTAGTAGTTTCCACATTAAACGATCAGAACGTTTATAATATGATATTGCAAAAGGAAAAGGAACTAGGATTTAAACTAAGAATAAAGTACCCAGAGAAGATTCTGGGAAAATGGTGGAGTAGGAAGTCACAAATGGAGGTCACAAAACTTTCAGCTCTCTGAATTTCCTCCACAAAAAAAAGCGTATCGCCTAAGAGGGAATATAGAGTAACAGAAATAAAATTTGTGGTAAAGCAGTTGTCCTCCTAAGACAATTTGAGAAAACTCTAGGAAAACTCCAACTTCCAGGGATGAAGATTTGGTCTGAGTAAAGCAAAAATACCTTCAGGCTCACTCTGCAGAATCTACAAACAAATCCAGGGAGTAGCTGAGTTGAGAGGTAGTCTCAGCCTTAGAAACTCCTCTCACAGATGGTGTGGGAGTGTGACCTCTGATTAGTCTACTGTCAAGGGACACTACGCAGAGCTTGTGCTGACCACATGCATCCTGGACTGTGGCTATAGGGAAAAGAAGCTAGCACACACCTGGTAAGTATAATAGCAGAGGGGCTGGGACCCTGCTGGCTTTGGGCATTTCTAGAAGAGCAGAACACGTGGTTCCAATTCCAGAGCACAGCTGTAGTTTGCAGCCAGCAGCAGGACCCTGAGGAGCAAGATTATTTGTAAGACAGGTGGCTGGGGGCTCTAACTGTGCCTTAGAAGTGAGTGGAGAGCCCAAGTTTGGGACCCCAGACAGGCTTCAGAAAATAACAGTAAAATCCTGAGTTTAGGGCATTATTTCTCCATACCTTGGGGCTTTGAACTTTATACTAACAACTGCTTAAAACAAAACAAAATTAAAAAAATAAGCAGATAAAAATAAATCATATGTAAAAACTGCTTTAATATCTATTGATTAGAGAAATAAAAATTAAAATAATTTTGAGGAACCATTTTACACATCAGAAATGACAAATGTTGTAGAAGAATAAGGAAAAATAATATACTAATGAATTGTTGGTAGAGTAGTACCTCCTCTGATTATAAGGATTCAAGAAAACTTCAAAGAACTTAAGATGAAAAAATACTATCCAATTCCAAATGAAAAAATGCTATCCATTTCCAGAGAGAGATCTGCTGAAATCTTAGTTCAAATTGAAATATTTTCTCATTTTCTTTATTTTTTCTTGCTTTAAAAAATATAACTATTATGGAAATATGCATTGCATCCTTTCCATATATATGTATATGTGTGTATATACATATGCATGTATATGTTTTACATATATACAACAAAAATCATGGGATAGCTAGCTGGTGCAGTAGTAGGCCTGGAGTCAGTCATCTTCCTAAATTAAAATCTGACTTCAGACAATATATGACCCTGTGCAAGATACTTAATCTGTTTGCTCAATTTCTTTATCTTAAAATGAGGTGGCAAAGGACATGACAAACCACTACAATACCATTGCTAAGAAAACCCCAAATGAGATCACAAGAAGTCAAACATGACAGAAAATGATTGAGCAACAACAAAAAATGGTTATTTTATTGTTTATTCTCTCAATGAATAAAGAAGGCAATGGTAGGGAAAAAGAGAATTTGGACCTTAATATTTTTAAAAGTGTTAAAAATAAATGAATATGAGGATCTTTGAGAGATATTTGATGAAAAAACATTCCCAGTGAGCCACTTTCCATTTTAATTACTGTAAAAGTAGTTTCACTGGTTTTGATTTCATAAATCTTTTTTTATGTAATGAGGATTATGTATTTTTGGTTTTGCAATGTCCTCTATCACTTGCTTATTGGAAAATTTTCCCTTTAGCTAACTCTCTGTTTTTCTTTTTATGGTATAACTTTTAATATTCAAATTGAATATTACTTGCTGTAAGATTTTGGTCTAGGGGCAGCCAGGTGGCGCAGTGGATAGAGTACCAGCCCTGAAGTCAGGAAGATCTGAGTTCAAATGTGGCCTCAGACACTTAACACTTCCTAGCTGTGTGTGACCTTGGGCAAGTCATTTAACCCCAATTACCTCAGCAAAAAAAATTTTTTTTTGGTTTAACAAACAACTTTGAAGGACTTGAGAGATCCTGCTAATACAATGACAATTTCAGACAACTGATGATGAAGGATGTTACCTACTTCATCATGACAGAAAACATGGCAAATGCAAGAATTTTTTTCTTGCAAATACATATTTGTTACAAAAATTATCTTCTCCTTCAGCAGTATGGATAGTAGATGAGAGAAATTGAAAAAATGTTTTAAAAAAGCTTTTGGTTTAGATTTAATTTTTGTCAAAGTCCATTTTAAAATAAGTAATAGTTGCCTAAATACTTTATATTCTTTGGTGTATTAATTACTAGATCATTTTTTTGATGATTATTCCTTTAATTATTCCACTGATCTAATTTTCTCTTTTTTATCCAGTATCAAGTGTTTTTGATAATTATTTAATAATGTAATTTGAAGTCTAAAAGGCATATTCCTCCTTCATTCCTATTTTCTTCAGATTCTATTTTTTTTTGTTCTTTCTCCATGTGAATTTTGTTATTTTATCTAGCTCTATAAATTATCATCTTGGTAATTTGGATGGCGTAACATAAAATTGTAAAATAATTTAGGTTACATTATTATTTTTCTTTCATTAGTACATCTCAAATATCAACTATGTTCCAATTACTTAAGTCATATTCATATTAATCTTGAATCTGCTGTAGTAGATTGACCATAGAAACTTAAAAAAAATTTAACCATATTGGATATAGTGCAATACCTTGCCAATGTGGTTTTGCAAAAAGTCTTTTATATTATTTTTTAAAGGTAATTACTTATCTTTCCTGGATGTTTGTTGATGAGCAAGGATAGGATTCACTGTCTTTGCCAACGTAGAAAACCCAGGAAATAACTTCTTCCTTTTCCTCCTATTTGCTGTCCCTCTACAATTGTCTTTCTTATTCACATCTTCCTAAAATCAAGATTTTTCCTTCCTGGAAGAACATTTTTGTTTAAAAGATGCCTACTCAAAGTGCTGAATTTTCTATTGTGGATTTTTTATTATAAATTTTGAAGACTAAGAATTTGCCTCAGTAGACACTAGAAAATTTTCAGTTCAATAAAACATATATCCTTTTTCTCTTCATGCACAAAGTTCCAGGCCAGGTCTTCATCGTGTCTTGCCTGTACTAGTAGCCTCTAAATTAATTTTTTTTTGTTCCTAATCTTTTCTTTCTCTAATCTATCTTCATAATCTGATCTCCAAATCTTGCTAGAACAAGATATCTATATCATTCTCTTTCTCAAAAATCTTCCATCTTATCTGAGAATTAACAAAAGCTTTTACTTCATATTCTCTTTTCTTGAAAATTTATTCCACTGAATAATATGTAGCACAAGTGATTTATATGGAAAATTTACAAGACAACATTTATATTTCTTTCTGTTTCTTTACCTAATTCTTATTTTAGTTTTCATTGTACTTTGGTAGTTTGGAATGGACAGATTTTAAAGTGACTTGACAAATGAAAAATTAACTTGAAAAGGACAATTATTTAGTTATTTATGTTCTAAAGCAAACATACAGCCATGCACACTCATTTTTCAAAACTTAAAACTTTGTATATGAAAATTAATATTGTCAATATTGATGGTTTCATGAAGGTAAATCTTTTCCCCCAAATACATGATCTTTAGTTATTATCTGGTCTTTTGAAAACTTTGATCTACTAATTTAGATGATATGAAACAAAATTTCTTAGCATTTTTAATTTTTCTTGAACTATAATCCTAAAAAGCTAGCAAACTATAACTCTGGTATTGAAAGCCTTTTGCAACCTAATCTCTCACTACAAATTTCTAGTCTTCTTATACTTTATTGCTTCCCAAATAATCTTATCTTCTCATGAGGTAGTTTAATTCCCCATATCTTCTCATCAAAAACATTTTCAGTGACTCTTCCTCCATGCCTGTAATCATCTCCCTCATAATCTTCCCATCCTGGCTTTCTTTAGGTTTAAATCCTGACTTGTGCAAGAAGCCTTTCCAAATCTCTCTAATCTATTGTCTTGCTTCTGTTGATTGTTTCCTGTTTGTTCTATATATAGATTGCTTGTACACAGTTTGCATAGTATTTCTCCCTTAAGATTGTAAGCTCATTTTGAACAGGGACTGTATTTTTATTTTTATTTTTTGCATACCCAATGCTTAGTATAGTGCCTAGAAAATAGTACAGTAAATGTTTATGAACTGATTTGGCTGACAGTTACTTATATGTTTCAATATGTTAAAAAGTAATAGATTATTTTTAATTTTTAAATAGTGTGAATCTTGAAGAAGAGTTGGATCAACTTAGAGTTTTTAAATCTATGGAATTGGCTAAAATGCAAGAAGTGAATGCATATCTGGAACAAGAAAGAGAAGGTAAGTTAATTCTATAAATCTAATTATAAAAACAGAAACACACACACACAACTCTGTTTTCTACCCTTTAATGAACCTTTTCTTCTTGAATGCATCTGGTTTCCTTAGTGTTCTCCCTATTTCCTTTCCCTTTGCAAATGCTATCTCTCTCTTTTCTTTAGTTCCCTTTTTCTTTGCCCACATTCTCCGTTTCCTGTAAGCTACTTCTAAAGTTCCAGTTTTTTTATTTCTTCCTTGATGATCAAAGCCTACAGAATTTTTTTCTAATTCCTATTGTACTTTTTGTTTCTACTATTACATATTAACACATCTACTAGCTTATATCTGTCCCAAAGATTACACTTTTTATATGAATAGGAACTGTGTTTTGTACTCTTTTTTGGGTCTATAATACCAATGAATTGCCCTTGATAAATTGTAGTTGATGGATAGTTATTTAATTAAATGAAATATCATATTTCTTAATCTACCAGGGACATGAGGATGTAGACAAAAATGCAGATGAAGAAAAGCTAAAAATGTAAATTTTCCTGGCAGCATTTCATAACAAAAGCTGCTTTAAAAATGTGTCACCATGACTTCAAAGTAGTTGAGTAATCAATGAGATTTGGCTAAGAGATATAGAAAAAGTAAATTGTGATAAATAGACACTGTCAACATGTTTATGCATGGAGAAATAGGAATAGTAGAGCTCACCAAGGATTGCTTCTGGGATGTATGTGTTAATTTTTTAATAATTTATCTAGAAAAGGAGTTCACAATGCCATATCCAGATCTGAAGATGATATTAAGAATTTATGGATAGTGAAATGTAGGAAGATTTTGTGAACCTCTATGTTATTGGGACAAGAAAAAACACCTTGCTGTAAGTGAGAGTTAAGCAAATTTAGAGATACATGATTCAAACTTTACTCCCATTTAGGAGATAGAGAAAAAGAAAGTTGACTAGAAAAGGGGAAGGAAATTCAGCAGAGAACAGTGTAATGAAAGCCATATTAAGAGAAAGTCTCAAGATCAGTGTCTAGTAGTAGAGGAAATAAGGAAAGATAGGAAAGGTAAGAATGATTTATTCTAATAATAAGGACATCTTTGGTGATATCAGAGTAATTTCATTGAATTGATAGGACAAAAAAAACAGGTTGTGGAGAAAAAGTTGCATTGGGAAGAAAGAAAATGAACATATATATAGTAGGAAAGGTTCAGAGACAATGTGGAATTTATTATTTAAACTTTTTTGGTCTAAAAGAAAGGAGAAGATAGGATAATAATCAGTAAACTGAAAATTATTGCTTCTATGCTGAAAAAAATAAAGACATGGAAATTGAGTTTGGGCTGTCACAGTTTTCCTTATAGCAAGTTGATAATTTGGGTTTAGGCTAAGTACCAACTTACCCTGAGGTCTGCCATCAAATAGCTCTTCAATTAGGAATCTAGTGTGAAGCTTCAAAATGGATTTTGAAAATCAAGTAAAAGGAGAAGAAGAAAAAAAATGGAAAGAGAAATGAGAGTGATGCAAAAGGAAATTAAAATAGCTAACGAGAAAAATGCTTTAAAAAGCAAATTGTCCAAATGGGAATGCAGGTACAAAAATAATTCCTTAAAAATGAGAATTGAGCAAATGGAAGCAAATGACTTTGTGAGAAATCAAGAAAATAAAACAAAACCAAAAGAATGGAAAAACAATTAACCTGAAAAATAGATCCAAGAAAGATAATTTTAAAATTATTGGTCTATCTAAAGACATGATTGAAAAAGGAGCCTACATATCATCTTTCAAGAAAGTATTAAGGAAAACTATCCTGATATTCACCTCTTGAATGATATCCCAAGATGAAAACTACCAGTAATATTATAGCCAAATCCTGGAATTCTCACATCAAGGAGAAAATATTTCAGGCATCCAAAAAGAAAAAAATTCAGGTATAGTAGAACCATGGGCAAAATAACACAAGGTCTAATAGTTTTTACATTAAAGGATTGGAGAGTTTGGAGTATAATATTCTGGAGACTAATGGAAAACTGGGATTACAATCAAGAATAATCTACCAAGCAAAACTGAATATAATCCTTCAGGGGAAAAGGTAGATATTCAGTGAAATAGAAGGCTTTTAAGCATTAGTGATGAAAAGATATGAACTGAATAGAATATTTGACTTTCAAATACAGGACTCAAGAGAAGTATAATGAGGTAATCATGAAAGAAAAATCATAAGGGGCTCAATAAGGTTAATCTGTTTACATTCCTTCTTGGGAGATGATACTTGTAATTTATAAGTACTTTCTCATAATTAGGGCAGTTAGAAGTATATTTACAGAGAAAGCACATTTGTAAGTTGAATATGAAGAACTAATATCTAAAAAAATAAAAAAAAATTGGTGGGAAAGGAATGTAGTAAAAGAAAAGGAAAGGGAGAGGTAGAATACCATAAAAAGGCAAGAAAAAGCTTTTACATTAAAGTGGTAGAAGGGAAAAAGAGGGGAGGAAAATGAAGAGGAAGTGAGTGAACCTTACTCTCATCACAATTGGCTCAAAGAGGAAAAAGCATATACATTCAGTATGGATATAGAAATCTATTTTAATTTAGAAAAAACTAGGAGGGAAATGAGAAGGTTTATGAGAAGGGGGAGGGTAATAGAAGAAGGTATTTTTGGGGAGGGTAATAGAAGAAGGTATTTTGGGGGAGCAGTGGTCAGAAGCAAAATACTTTTGAGAAAGGACAGAATAAAAGCTTGAATAAACAGGGGGGAAATAAGATAGCAATAATAATTGTGAAAATAATTTTGAAGCAAGTTTCTCTAATAAAAGCTTAATTTCTCAAATGTATAGACAATTGTCAAATTTATAAAAAAAATAAGAGCCATTTCCGAATTGATAAATGATCAAAAGATATGATGTATGCCCAAAGGGATACAAAATCATGCATATCTTTTGACCTAACAATACCACTACTAGGCATGTATCCTAAAAGAGATTAAAACAGGAAAAAGATTTATATGTACAAAAATATTTATAGCAGTCCTTTTATAAGAACAAAAAAGTGGAAATTGAAGGAATGCATTGGGGAATGGCTGAATAAATTGTGGTATGTGATTATGATGGAATGCTATTGTTGTACAAGAAATGATAAGCAAGATGCTCTCAGAAAAACCTCAAAAGTCCCTTATGAGCACATGCAAAGTGAAATATATTATGTACAAATTAATATCAAAGTTGTGGGATGATCAGCTGTGAATGACTTTGTTAATCTCAGCCAAATCTCAGCCATACAGTGATCCAAGACTATTCTGAAGGACTTATGATTAAAAAAAAATGCTATCTATATCCAGAGAAAGAACTGATTGTACCTGCATACAGATTGAAGTGAAGTGTACTTTTTAATTTATTTTTCTTGAAGGGTTTATTTTGAGGGAGGAAAATCCATGTTTTTTTTACAACATAAAAATGTTTTACATAATTTTACATATGCCTTCTCAATAGTGGTAGAGGTAAGCCGGGAGGAAGTGAGAGAATCTGGAACTTGGAGTTTTAAAAACAAATATAAAAAAATTGTTTTACATGTAACTGGATAAAATTCAAAAGAAAAGAAAAATTTAAAAACTAAGTAATGAGCTATAAGAGCTTAAGAATTAGACTGGGCTTCAAAAAAGGTCACTCATATTCATTTATTCTCTTGACCTTGTCATCCTCTTTATCAGCAAAAATAAAATCATTCCTTTGTTAAAGAGTACTTTCTTTGTTTTCCTTGAGTTTGTTGTTAATTAATGATGAATATTTTAGTTTGAAGTTTATAGTTTTGCCACATCTAAACTAGAAAAAAACACATTTTAATGTAATTATTTTTAAGTTAAAATTTTCATTGTTACTATTTCACTTCTGATTCTAGAAGTCATTGTGGAATTATGATAATTCCCACAAATTCTTTACAATCGAGCATAGTACAATTAGCCTTTTATTGCTTTTTTTTGTCCTCTATGTGAGTACTTGCCTTGTGTGAGTTCTCCATAAAATTGTGTTTTAGGCAAACAAGTTTGCCATTTGAACAGTTTGGCCAGTTTATTGCAGTAGAGTTTGAATGTCTGGCAGTTCACGTTGAAAAGAGACCTTGGCGTCCAGTACCTTATCTTGCCAGTTGATCTTCAGAATTTTCCTAAGACAATCCAAATGGAAGTTACTCGGTTTCTACTCATGGTACACAGGTGTACAACAATGAGGTCAGCACAGTGGCTCTGTTGACCTTCTGTTTGGTAGGCACCCTTATACCTCTGTTCTCACACTTTCTTTTCATGCATCCCAATTGCTCAGCATGCATCAATCTTATCATCTCTGTGTACATCTCTGGAAAGTCTACTGCCAAGGTTAGAGAAGTTAAGACACAGCATTTAGTTTCTCCATGTGACTCATGGTCCCACATAGGGATGATGTGGTGCTAGCTGGTAGAGAATCCCTGCTTTCCTGGTGTTAATTGTCAGACCAAAATTAGCACAAGCAACGGAGAATCGATGCATTTTCTGTTGTGTCTCAGACTGAGAGTGCCTTGAGTGCACAATTTTTTGTGAAGAAAAAGCAGCTCATCAACTCCCTCCACTTTAGTCTGCTTTAGTAATATTTTCAAATTAAATAATTTACCATCAGTGTGGCAGCTGAATTTGATGCTATTTTCATCTTCATTGAAGTCATCTGACAACATTGCTGAAAACTCTCAAAGTCTCTGAAGAATTCTGAGATTGATGGTGAGACATGACAGACACTAGCACAAGACTGCCCAACATGGTGTGCCAACCAAAAAAGGCTGTGTGCTCATTGAGCAAAGAAGAATTTCAGAAGCTCAAAAGAAATGTGGGCTGTGCAAATTTGGAGATATCCCTACACCAAATGTTCATAGAGACTCTTTGTGCCTGACCTAATGAAGAAGCTTGTTTTGATTTGATCAGCCATAGTCATATACACTGTACAATGGTCGTAACAAAGTGATGTGATGTTGATCCTCTCTGGGCATGAAAAACAAGTCAACCAGCAGAACCTAGCTCAGTGTCTCCAATAATATAGGCATAAATAAGTACTTGGTTTGATTCATAGAAGTTAGGAAAGTTAGGAAACAAATTTTGTTCTGTAAATTTGACCCTAGATACTGGTGGTGTAGGATCTCCTTACTTTATTTACTTTTATTTTATTTTGACAAATTTTCATTTGATTTTTAAAAATATGTAGTTCCAGTAGTTTTATTTGTTAAGTAGATCTGCAACATTTATTTTTAATTTATTTAACTATTGTTTTGCTCTCTAGCTTATTCATTTTGAATCCAGAAACATCTTGGTTTTTAAGACAAATAAGTAGTAAATATTGTACCCAGAAATACAGTAGCCATTTAGATAGCTAAATATGCATAAAAGATGAATATTATTTGCATATCATATTTGCGTATTGCTTTTAAAATGTTGTAAATGTATTCAGTACCACTGTGTTAGGGGAATATAATTTTAAAAAAACAAAAACAAAAACAAAATCAAGGGAGCTAAGAGATTATTATCAAGGTAAAGTTACATATTCCCCAGATATGGAGTTCTACCTTTTTAAGCTTTTGTTATTTGTAGAATAGTATTCTATTTATTTCATGAACACATAAGTTGTAATTGAGTATGACATGTTCCAAAGACCAAAGAAATGCCTAATTCATTCTAACAAACTTATTAATCACTGTTTAAACTAAGATGATAATTTTTCTATGAGTGAATAAAACTCTTTTCTAATTTTCCTTTGTTGATAAATCAAAGTTTTACATTGATCTAAAATATCCAAGTGTGTTTTAAAATTATATTTTTAAACAAATGTTCTCAAGGCAACATTAACACCCATTCCTTTAACCTACTTCAGTTTCATCTTGTTCCTTTATTTTTTAGAGATTTAATATTCCCTAAAATTATTGATAACAGTGATTTAGCTAATGTACAGATACATAACATTAATCCATTTTAGTTCACTTTAATTTGAATACAAAGGTTTTCAGGGTTTTTTTGTAAACTGAAAATTATTTTGTAAGTAGTAAATTTTGTGTTCATCAGGAAAAAATTAGCTGCTTTTTGTAATGTTTTATATTTATATAAATATGACTATATTTATATTCTACCATTTCAGTTTCTAATTGTTTTGAATTCAGAACTTTACAGGAAAATGACTTCTGTGATTTATCCTGTAGAGTACATGATTTTTCACTTAAAAAACTGGGTTCAGTTCCATCCTAATTCTCTATTTGCTTTGTTGAGCAATTACTTTCATCTTCCTGGCAGGGAATAATACCCAAAGAACAAAACTAGTAGAGACTTTATAGATATAATGGAAATGAATTCTGCTTTTAAAGCAAAAAGTGGAATAGTCTATAAAAGAATGAAAGTGAGAATGAAAATATAGCATCTTTAACCTGCAGATCTATTGTACCTTTGAAAAGCTTGTATTGTAGCAAGAAACCACACTGTGTTATTATCAAGATTCATAATTATGTGACACAAAGCTATGAAAGAGGTCATTGTACAACTACTGGCCAAAGACTTGGCCAAAGAAGATTACATTCTTCACAATTGAGAAATTAAAGAACTTATATCTCTAAAGTGACAAAGTGATGTTGTAGGGGAATATCAGGTGGCATAATGTTATTTATTTTCTGCCAGATCTACTCTATAGATTTTGTGAAGATCAGGAAGTCAAGAATGATACTTCAGAGGAGAAGCTAAAACAAAAGTCAGATGAGACATTACAGAAGGTATATTAACATTTATTCTAGAACTAAGCAAGTTAAATTTAAATTTTAACACATAGGATTGATATTTTAAACTACAGCGCATTAATTTAAACTTTTTGGTGAATATTTAATTTCACTTCACTGCCTTGGCTTGCCAAAACTGGGTTAAAAAAAGTCAATGAGTTAAGGAAAAATGTTGAGACATGTGTGCTTATGTATAGATAGATTAAAATATTTGAGTGAAGGGAATGCAAACAATAGATATAAAAATGAGAATATAGAATTTTCTTACTATTTATGTTAGGAGCAAGGATGGTGATTGAATCTGGAACTTCCCTGCGATAAAGAACTGAAACCCCTTTTAGCAATAGAAACCAGCACTTTTCCTGCAATTTAAAAGTGTTATTGAGTTGGCCAGAGCTATAAGAGGTCAAGTGTCTGGTCCACGTGCCCATAGGTCTGAGAAAGGACTGGAACCAAGATACAAGTTAAATATTTAAACTGGTAAAGTTAGACTTTATCATAATCTACATATAATATTAAATGCTAAGCTAAAAGAAAGACAGTGCATGTATTTTAGATTTAACATTATTTCATGATGTGCTTTTTCAGTTTTTAAGTATAAAACATTTATATAAAATAAATTATTTACTTAAATTTTATAGTTAAAATATACTCATAAGTTCATCAGATACTTTTAATTTAGAATGAGCATCCTAGCAACTGTGAAGTAGGCCTAACTTTAATAAATAGTTATTGTTATGAGCCTTATCATTTAAGAAGTAAATATTATGATTCATATTTATGTGTTAATTCATATTTTGATACACAAGTATGTTATGTTAACAGATGTTCACATAAGGGGACTCAGTTGTATTTTGCCATATGTTTTGGTTTATTTTTAAAAATGCATCTTTTAAAGACATTCTTTAAATGGATTGCCATTTGACCAAACTGGATTAACTGTGTTTCTTAGAAATCTTTCATATCAGCAAAACATAAAATAATAACATAACACATAATCTAAAAATATCAGTATGGTTATACTCATTTTATTATATTTCTGGATTAATGTAATAATTTACAGCAGATGATGTGATCACATATACTTACAACACTTGCCATATGGTTAGGTAATGAAAGCTGTCATCTCGTTATTACTGAGTGACAAACATCATGTTAAAATAATAACACAGAGAATAAGGAAAGCTCACATTCATTTATCTTAAGGTAGAATGTTTAATTGAAATTATTTAGCACTAACATCTAGCTTGTCACATAGTTTATACTGGCTTTATGTTTAAAAAATATAATTTTGTTTGCTGGATTCAGTATTATATTTATCTCTTTAAGTAAAAGGCATCACACTGCTGACTGAAAGTGTAAATCCAGAGGAATTTATATTTTATTTTACTGTAAATTCTTCAGTGTTACAAGTTTAAAAATCATTTCGACTGTTAAATAACAATTTTTTGTTTGTTTCAAATTAACATGTTAATTTATCACTATTATGATCATAAGGTTAATGGAATGATCATAACTTTCTTTAGATAGTTTCCCATATTTTATGGTAACACTATCCACTTTGACATGACCATTAATGCCTCATAGAAAAATGTCCAGATTGGCTTAGAGAGAAAAGAACAAAGTGGGTCGACTGAAGTATAGTTTTATCTATGAAAACTGAAATGTTACTGATTGTATTTTTTAATAGACAAAGTATCATTTTGAGTTAAGCATTATCAAATGATTTGTTTTAAATTACATTTGCTACTTTTCACGAAAAGAATTTATTTAAAACTTTTTAGTTAAGGAAGGAATAATTAAACATGAAATTTTTAAAGAAAACACATATTGGGATATGAAATATGGACCACAACATATCATTTCCATGATCTCTATCCATGTTTGCTTGCATTGGGTTTCCTTTCTCAGATATTTTTTGTTCCTGTAGATACGATTGTTGTTACACAGCAAGATAAGTATGGAAATATGTATACATATATTCGACTTGTCAAGTATTTTAATATAATTAACATATGGTGGACTTCCTGCCTTCTAGGGGAGGGGAGGGGACTGGGGGGGAAATTTGTAATGAAATGCTTTGTAAAGATCAATGTTGAGGAACTACCCATACATACGTGATGCAAATAAAAAGATTTAATAAAAAAAAGAATTAATAGGGACCATAGAAAAAACTTAAAAAAAAGAAAAAAGAAAACACATATTTTGTTTACTATCCATTTGAAATTTCTCTTTGCTATTTCAGATGTTTTAGCCCAGAAGCCATGTGATTCTTCCCTCAGTTCCTTCTTCATCTTCCTTTTCTAAAAAATATTGATATATATATTTTTTTACTTTTTATTGCATTTTGAAGCCAATCTGTCGATAGCATATGGGTAACTTCAGTGTGCACAATGTTATATTAGAACCTATGAAATTTCCTTTACTATCTTCACTTAGAGTGCCCAGCCCTCTCAAATTTGAGGACCCCTATATAATATCAAAAAATGTTTCAGATTCCCACATGGTAATACATGCAATATTAATATTCATTGATAAAGAAAACATAGAATGGCTATGTTAATTAGATTTTAATAACACTTTTAAATGAACCTATTTTAAAAATAATTGTAATATCTATATTCATATTTGATACATACAATTGATAGAGTATATGTTTGTTTATTATCTCAAATTAGTGAAATGGAAGTGATATTGCTGGGTCAAAGTGAATTAACTAGTATATAGATTCTTGAGGGACATTGCTTCAGTTTTGTTTTGTTTTCCATCCTAACCTTTACATAAGAAGATTAAAATAATACTGTTGTTAAATTTATAACCATGTGTAGTTTTGGATATAGTAGTATATCCAGAAAAAAAGGTTTTTTTTGGTTATCTATAACTTATTGTCAACTTGTTTAAGTTTTACAAAGAAAGTTTAAAAAAATCAATGCTTCCATCCCTAACTTTTCATTAATGAATAAAATGTCAATCAGTCCTTATAATTTTTTTAAAAATCATTCTAATATAATGAAAAATAATACAAGTTTTAGAGTTTGGAATTGTGATTTCATTGGTATATGAGATTCCTGGTAACAAAATACCTATCATGCAGGCTGGCACTTCTCAACATCTTGTCTTAGACCAGAGGTTTTTAGCCTTTTTTTGTTTCATGGATACCCTTGTCAGTTTGGAAAAACCTTCTCAGAATAATTTTTTAAATGCATAAAATAAAATATAAATTATTACAAAAGAAATCAATCATATCAAAAAGCACTTATCAATTTTTTTTTACAAAAAGTTCTTGGACTTCAGATTAAGAATCCATTTTCAGAAGTTTTCTGGGGTCCAGAGAGGGTAAGGAATTTGCCCAATGTCACATGGGGAATATGTGAAAAGGGTGGGATTTGAACCTAGGTCTTCTTGGTATTGAAATAAGCTCTTTATCTACTCTGCCTCCTTTTTTGTATTTTGAAATTTATTTCTACTTGCTCAGGTTCATGCCTAGTAAATGTCAGAATGGGGATCATAGATTTAGATCTCAAAGGAACCATGAATGTATAGAGTCCAATTTTATATTGTACTTATAAGAAAAGTGTGGCACAGAGAAATAAAGTGACTTGTCCAGTGTCACATGTCTATTAGGTCTTCCTGATTAAGAGGAGGCCTCTTGTATCATCTGCATTATCAACGAGCATTTATCAGTTGTTTTCTGTGTATTAGGACTGTGTCAACCAAAAGGGAATACAAAGAATATAAAAAAATCTGCTCATTTTCCTCAAGGATCCCACATTCTGACAGGGGAGACATTCAAATAGCAAGGAGAGTTAATCTCAGAGAAAGGCAATTAGTGATAGAATGTGGGGTTGAGGAGGAGAATCTTGCAGAAAGTAGGATTTGAGGTGACTCTGGGAGAAATTTAGGAGGCATGGATGAAAACAGAGAACATTTCAGTTATGGGGACAGCCACTAAAAATTTATAAAATTAGAAGAGAGTATTAGGTATAAGGAATAGTTAGTAGGCCAAGGTCACTGTATCCTAAAATATATGGAAGGGAGTCAGGTATAAGAAGACTGTAAATGTAGGGAAAGTCTAGGTAGCACAAGGCTTTTAAAGACCCTTTTGCATTTGATCCCAGAGTCAGGCATAGAAATTGATTGAATGTGTTTTTTTTTTGTGTGTGTGTATGGCATGTGTGTATATGTTTGTATGTGAGGTATATGTTTGTGATGTATGTTGTATATATTTTGGAGGGAGGGAATGAATGACATGATCAGATATACATTTTAGAAAGATTTTTCTCTAAACCCCGTGGCCCCTTTTCCTAACATTGTCAACAATTCAAAGGATCCACATGATTTGTTGAATATAATGAAAAAATAAAAAAAAA
>JAJPUD010003633.1:168786-205238 GCA_023553655.1 Myrmecobius fasciatus | reverse complement strand
ATATATATATATATAATCTATCTTCTATATGGCAACCTTTCAAATATGTTAAGAGAATGGATATGGCCATTCTCTCCTCTTAAAAATCTTTTCTTCTCAATACTAAATATTTCTAGTTCTTTCAAATATCTCTCATAGGACATGATTTCAAGTCCCAGAATAGTGCCTTAAACGTTGTAGATGCTACTTATGTATTTGCTGAATTTAATTGAACTCGACCACATATATAACCTACTTTGGCAGGCTTGACAAATATTATTTTGGTGCATAATATTCCTGTCTACTAATTTGTGATTGCTGACAGATACTACTTGATTGAAAAATTTTGTCCTTGTAAAGAATACAAAGAAATAATGTATGGTCTTAAAGTTGATCTACACCCTGTTTTATTTATTTATGTGGTATTACTATGGGATAATACAACCCTTTAAAAAACCTGATTATTAGTATATGAATTTCCAGAAGAGTGTTGTATCCTTGTAGCTGTATCTGTATAAGGTCCCAGTGTCACAGGGTAATTGGTTATTTTGAAGAAAACATTTACTGAATCCAAGATACCAAAAGAGAAAAAAAAATCAGTTTTGTGACTTTATTGTTATACTTTAATCATTCATTTTGTTTATCCTCTGTAGAGTATACAATCCATTGTCACAATGTGAAACTATGTCAGCATTCTTTATTTTATGGTATTCAATGGAACTGAACAGATTACAGGTAACATGGTAGTTATTTTAGATTAGACAGTGCTTTTTTTCTTCCTCTGCTAAGAATTGATTTTAAAAATAAATACCATATTTTAAAGTTTTAAAATACCATTTTCCTCCTAATGATTACCAAGAAATGCTTTCTTTGTGACAATGTATATTCAAAAATGTCACATAAACTAAAATATTTTACTCATTAATTTGTTCCAGAATTGAAATCTTCAGAAAATTTCTAACTTATGAGAAGCATAATTTTTTAAATAATGAACTTATTTTTATGCTAAAGCAAACACACCCACACCCACACCCACACACCACATACAACCTAAGCTCCTAACAAAATATTCTCCATCTAAAAATACTACTATAGTAATACTTATTCTTTTTTCTAGCTTTTAAAACATGTCAACAACTATTTATGTTTATGTTTTTAATTTTTTTTGAGGGGGGAGCAATATTTATTGTTGAAGAGCAATTTTAGGAAGTGAGCCAATATACCTTTGTTTTATTTAATCTTAGTATAGTATCAGCAAGGATGTCTAGAAAAAAAGTACACTTTTTATTTACCAACACACATTACTTTATCTTTTCATCTGAGTGCAACAGAGAGTAGTGATTGAATTGTTTTCTTAATTTCTTTATGATTCTTTTCCCCTTCTGTGTTAGAAAAATTTCAAGAATCCATTATTTATGTAATTCATATGAGTTATCTTTTCTTGCATCATGTTTAGACATCTGAAAGCCTCATACTACCTCTTGGAAGATAATTCTTGATTATCTCTGGCATACAAAGGTAGCATAGGTAATTGAAATGCACAGATTGTCTTTAAAAATCATTTCAGTAAGTAGTTTCAATCTCCTTGTCCTGCAGTGACTGGTAACAAAATAGAACAATTGAAGTTTTCATTTCCTCTATTTGCCCAGGTCCACAGCTGACATCATAGGGAAATATCCAAGGGATAGTCAGGCAGTAATGAAAAGAGGAGTAATTGACTTATATATGCAAAACTGAATTCAAGTCACACAATAAGTTTTATTTTAATTTGTTTTAAAATTTATTCTAATAGTTGTAACATTTGCTCCTATATTTCTTTAGAAAGCCTTAAAATTCATCCTAGCAAGTTTATTTGACATTCTGCTTGCCAGTTGAATTTCAATTATAGTAGTTACCTAGCCCTAGCCAATAAATTATGGGTCTTGGACATGTGAAAAATAAAATTTTGGTAATTTTTTTTGCATTTATCTGCTATAAATTTCATTTGCTCTTCATGCTTTAAGTAAGTAAAATTATTGTTTTTGTTTTATCTAACTAGAGGTTTTGAATAGTAATCTAATTTGTATGAGGCTTTTAAATTCAGGATAGCTATAATAAGAATTGTAGAAGATCATTTTCACAGAAGAAGAAAATTCATGCTTTGAGGAGGGCATATGCACCAGCCACTATTAAAGGTAAGAATGTATTGAAATTACATAACTTTCAATTTAAATCTTACGAAAGACTAAAAGTCATTATTTACTGCTTTGTTTGTTTAGTTAACAAAGAGAATGAGAACAATGTAAACTTTGCAAAATCAGTGTTAAATGAAAGAGTTGGATCCATGCAGCAGCAAATCAATATACTACAGGATTTGAAAAAGTCTACTGAAGTTTCTATTAAGGAATTAAAAGACGCCAATGAAAAGCTTACACAGCAACAAGAAATAACTGATCAAAAACTTCAGATTACCAAACAAACCATAAAGGTAAAGACAACTTTAGTTGTATGGTTATGACAATTGCATATTTTATTTACAATATTGTTTAGTTTACATTTATCAAATTTACACATATGTATATAAATCTGTTGTTCAGTAATTTAAGTAGATGTTCTACTAGATTTATTTAATAAAGGAACGCACTCATGAAGGAAATTGCATGGAAAATAGATGGATAGGTACTAATTTAAAAAGACAGTAAGATCCTGTTAAATTTATTTTACATTTCAACTTTTTGGTCGTCTTCCATAGTGGTTTTGTTCTTTGTTCTATGTTACATCTTAGTTTTTTTTTTATCATTATCGTAAATGAGTTAAAATACTGACATTTTATTCAACTTTTGTATGAAAATAGTCATTTGAATCACATTAATTTTAACCTAATTATCTAAATATGATCACATAAAAAAGTGCCTTGTTTGGAATTTAAACCTCTTCAAAACCTTTCTCCTTCTTTGGTATCTATATCCAAGTATTCCTTTTGTGGATCTGATTATCTTGGACTCACTCAAGGTAGGGTTTTTATTAGTTTGCATCATACTTATCTCTTGTCCATTCCTGTGAAGGTTCCTCAGAGTGGGACATTTCTCTATTTGCCACTTCTTTTCTCTCCTTCTTTTGCCAGGGATGCTTGGCATGGGAACATAGAGGAAACCTCTGGAAGGCCTGCCTACTTCCACCATAGTTTGGAGATTTCACAGCTGACTACAGCTGTGCACAAATCTGAGACCTTTTAGACAAGGCTATCTGAAGGACTGATCTGGGAGGAGCTTCTTTTACTCTGGACCAGGAACAATCTAAACCAAAGGATTCACCCTGGGATAACAGGACAAATTTGGTCAAAGACAAATCAAGGAAAAAAATTACCTTATATTTTTTGTGATATTGCATGATCCCAATATTATCTAGAGGGCCAGAAGAGATGACGTCAAAATGGCTCTTCAAATTATAATACCATCTTGCAATTGGATTTAGTTTAAAGGAAAATGGAGAGAGGTCTCTTATATTCAGCCTTCATAGCCCTCTCTAAGAATCCCTCCTTTCATGATTACTGAAAAAATGCTTTTAACTAGCCCTTCTTTTCAACTTAATGAAAGGAAGAAACTCTTGAAATTCAAAGACCCCAATTGTACTATTGCCTGAATTCATTACATCTTGAAGGATGAGGATGGGTCTCTCAAATAGTTATTTTTAATCATCATTTTGGGTGTTTTTGTGTTTGTAGAATGTCTGTCATGTTTGTGCTTGAGCAAGATTCTGTTATCTTGAAATATTTTAAATGCAGTCAGAAAGAAATAAAACTTCTAAGGGCTGCAGTTAGAGAGAAGACTGGGAAAGACTTATTAACATTCCTAATTTCTATCTTTAAAAAGGAAAAGCCTGACTTTCTTTGTGCTCCCAGCACTGGCCAGGTTCCATCAATAGAAAATAAAGTTAGATAATTAAAGTTAAAACATCTTAGCAGATTCTGTAAGTTTTGAGATTAATCATTAAGGAGTTTGGCAACTAATCATTTTAAAATCATAAGAAAAACAAGAAAGTTAAGCATGTAGGAATGAGAGAAGCAGAAAGAAACAAGAGATCTATCTATATATATATATAATCTATCTTGACTGTGTGTGTAGAGGTTTTGAGAATGGAAACTTTTGAAAACAGAAAAGCAGTTTGCTGCCACTTTAAAAGCTCCTAAAATACACTAGCCTGCATTGCAAGATTCAGGAAATAGTATCTAAATACTTAACACTTTCCTGCCTCTCAAAAGGAGACAAGGGTTGTGTGAATTAGGAAACAACCAAAAAGGAATTGGGACTCACTGAAACATTTAGTTGGAATTTAGGGAGTCTCACAAACTAAATTTAAGTATTGGTCAATTTAAAAATAATTATTAAAATTGGAGACTTGATTGTAAATTATATGAGACTCCTACCCATTTTTGTGATAGATCATGTTCTTTTCAGTTGTAAGAATGGCCTTGTTTCCTCCCTAACTCAAAAGAAAACTCATTTAAAGGTGCAGGAGGGGGAAGCTCAAGCTTTCCTATTTGGACCTATTACTGACTGACAAGACTCAGTAAATACTAATTGATAAGTAATAGGTTCTTTCTGAGATTGTAAATCTGAGATTTGGTTTGTCATCCAGTAATCTGAATTACAATATAAACTGAGCAACTAAAGGAACATGGAAGAAATAAAATCTATTTAAAGCCAGTTTGTTATTGTGCTTTGCAACCACTAATTAGGGAATTAGATATTTCCACCTTAGCTTGTGGGTTAAGAGGCAATTACAGCTAAAAGTTTAGCTATCACTTATGAAAGTTGTAACATTGTTAACTAAGTTATTTGCACTTGTCATAATGATAATGCCTAAAATTGGTAATTATTGTAAGTGGAAATTAATGAGGTGAAAACCTTATCTGGCTTGATTTTGCTTTTTAGAGAAGTTCTCCTTGGGATCTCAAGGTGTGCAGATTTCTTCCCCTTCATAAACTGGAGGAAGTGCATAGCTCACAGCATCTCTAATGGTAGATAGGGTAAACAGGCAGGAGCAGCAAGTTCAGTCCTGAAAGCTTTCTACGTTTCATGGAACCATCTTGTGAGCAACGTCATAGCCCTGGGAAAAGAGTTTGGGTTTTATAATTCCCAAACAAGGAATGGATTTACTGAAAATCTACAAGTTTGTAATATAGAAATGATTTCTAATTATTGATTTTTACACCAGAATAAATTTAAACTCAAAGGGAAAAAAGTCAGAGATGTGAAATAAAATCTCTCATATATATATAAGGCTTAGTAACTTTTGTCATTGTGATAAGGCTAATTCAATTGGTTGTATTGAGTCACCTTAAAGATGTTCCCATTGTTTAAAGATATTCTGAGAAAAGTAGTCTACATTTATGCCCTTTGAACATAGTTATGCTATAGACAAAGCTTCATAAAATTTAGTTTTTAATACAGTTTAGAATTTTTATATTTCTACAACCTGCGTCTTTGGTTATTGGTTATCTTAAAGCAAAATAATTGTGTAATATTGAACTTAAAACAATTGACTTGGGTATCAAAATAAGCTGTGAATTTTCTGTGATGAATCTCTTACTGTTATCCATATAATATTATAGTCAATACTTCTTATTTAGGATATGTGATTCTTAAGACTAAGTCCATCTGAAGCTGTGATTACAGAAACTTGCTATTTGAGACGAAATTTCTTGGTATTGTAACTGAGATCGTTTGGAGTTTTGAATTCAGGTATGGTTATCTGATGGATGGTCAGGAATCCGTCATTTGAAAGAATTATGCCACAAGGTACTCAGAGGAATGCAATCCACCTGTTATAGGTGGAGGTCTGTATGTGGGCAAAAGCTGAGAGGACAACCTTTGGCTTCATTTAGAATGGGATCATTCTGACTCAGTTTCCCCATTGTGTTATATTCCTTTGAATAGGAATATTTCCCACTTGATTATTCCTGATCTGGCTATGAGGTGGAAATGTTACTGTATTTTTGATTGTCAACTGTGATTCTTACCTGAAGTCAAACAACTAAGACAGGCTTTATATGGCAGGCCACGTATGTGTCTTAAGGTTTAAGCCTGAGGACTAGTTTAATGCTGTTGTAATCATGTCCCTGCTTTTTCCTTTTATGGAAAATTTCTATAATCAGAGCAAAGTGGTCAGTAGAAGACATGAGCAAAATGAAAATATATAATATATTGTTTTCAAACTTGAAATGTGTAGTCATTAGACAAATGAGTATTTTACCTAGTCATCTGCTTATTACTACATATCTATATCTATATCTGTATGGTATGAGGTTCTTAAATGTTTCAAAATGATGTGAGAACAATTAGTTATTGATACATTTGTTTGTGGGACCCAGCTGTTATTTTATTGATTATTGAAACTGAATCTGAAACATCTTTAGTATGGTTTGGAGAAGAAAATTTTGGTGCAATCAGTTTTCTTGGAGGATATGTAACTTATGAAATATGTTGTGTGAACATCAATATAAAATCCAGTTTTATTTAAGTTAATTTCTAGTGTGAAAATAACATCTGTGTGTAACATCCTGTGGTACAAACATGTCTTCTTATAAACAACTGATGGGATATGCATAGAACCAAGCCATAGGAAATGGGCTTACAGATACAACCATAAGAGAGACTGCCTGCCCATTTATTACATTGGCCTTCTTATTCCCCAGCTCCCCAGTTTTTATATTCTCCAGATGAGTTGCTTTCTCTCAGACTTCTTAAATTATTTTCTCTTCCCCTTTAACCATATATCTAAAGCATGAGGTCTACTTAGAGGTCTCTCTGCAATTCTCCCCGTCCTATCTTGTGGGCTCCCATCAGTGGTAGGGGGGTAACTCTTTGGTAGGGCTAGGACAGACTGACTTCAGGCACTTTTATGTTCCTGAGGTTATACTTTTCTCTGTAAGATGAGCCTTCTCTGAAAATATCAAAAGAAAAGCCTCGGATTGGAGACCCTCTCAACAGTCATCCTGTTTACTCAATGCCTGAGTATTTTCCTAAAAAAGTCTGGGTAGATGTGGGACATTCATGAAGATCTCATCTCTCCAAATTCTTTCTTGTGCAGGACTCTTAACTCCCATTACTAAACTCTTCTCTTTGATTTCCTCTCACATAGTTCAGCTCAAGGCTCTCCCTGTGTGTACTGCTGATATGACCTGTTCCTTGGACAGAGTGGGACAGACTCTTTGAGGGCAATGTGCCTTAGGCATATGTCATCTCTGACTCTCCTCTCCTCTCCTGATGCCATGTGTCTATGAGGCATCTTATAGTAGGGAAAAATCTACTTTCTTCTCCCTAAGTACATCATCCCTATTCCTCAGGCCCCTGCAATAAGAAAAAGGGGGGAGAAGATGGGCCCCAGAGACCTCCACTCGGAGCCCTTTACTTAGCTAGCTAACTAGGAGCCCCATGAAACACTCTGGCAACACACTAGGATGCAAGAAAATGTCTCTGTCAGTGGGTTTTTGTGTGTCCAGGCTCCACACCTGCTGACTGTTCCTTTGACTTTATTACCTACCTCACTTCTGAAAGTAGACAAGGACCCACATCCTTACTCACTGTCCAAACTATCTGCCCATCTGCTTGTCTGCCCTCCAAAAATCCCTCTGAAAAGCTCTCCCACCCCTCAGCTATTTTGCTAGACCTCAGTTATATCTTCTTCTCTGAGTCAAGCCTGCTTTTCTTTGGCGTTAATAAAGATTTGTGGCTTTAAGAGAATTTCCTTGAATTTTTTCAGGCCACTTCTGAACCTTTTGGAGGGCACATCAATATGTACCCTTGTCTCAAAATTAAGAAATTAATTAAGAAAATTAAGAACAGCCCATTGTGGCTAGTCAAACCAGTGGTGGTAAGAGGACTGGTCCCACTCTTGAAATGTGGAAAAGAGTACTAAATTGGATCAAGTCAATATTTAGAGGAGATGATTAAAGTTACAATCTTTAGATGTCGCTAACTCTTATTTTAGGAATGAGGTGAGCTGATTTCCACTCAGGGCTGAAAGTTTGCCAAAATTTGCTTCAGAACCTCTGATCTGATGATAGCTTTTCTTAATTTATTTTTACTTAAGGCCACAAGTCATTTAGTTTTATATTCTCAAAACAAATGAAAAGTTTTATAAAATGAGATAACTATTAGAAACATACATATAATTTAATACAATACAAAATATTCTGGACAAAAACAAAATTCTTCTGTTCTGGAGAAAACAAGCTGGAACAGAAGCACATATTATTTGGAAACTGAAACAAGTCATTTGCCTTGGACCTATTTACAGCTTGATGCCCTGTGAGCAAAAAAGATAAAAATAAAGTAAAAATCTGTATGATCCATGCATATTTTTTATTCCTTCTCAGTAACCAATTCTAATTTCCTTTCTCACAACTAATTACTCTTGAGGTGCTGTACTAGTGGTATCAAGTGGAAAATGCACATTTTAAACAGACATTTTGGGCTACCCGCCAAATGAAAATTAAGGAGGTAAAGAAATTGTTCTCTTGACTGCAGGTTCATGTACATTTTAGAGAGCATGATCAGATGACTTGGAATCCATGTTCTTCTCTGAACATGAGGTAGGAAAGCTATCCAAAATGAAGGAGGCAAGCCATTGCAAATTTCAAGTGGTTACATAGTAACTGCTACATTTAGCTTATTGTGTAATAAAAGGTCTAGTTTTTCCTTATATCTCCATTGGCTAGACATATTTTACCTGATTATGGAAACATACAAGAAAAATTGAAGAGAAGAAAATAACCTTTGAAAATGATATTGGGATATTTTCACTTTAAAAATGATTACAAAACTAATTTAAAATATTTCACTAATACTTTGATAGCCAAATAAGTATGACTCATAATTGACTAAACCTACCTTTCTATGAATATTAATTTCTTCTCCTCATAAATTAGCATTTTTAAGAAGCTTGAAATAAAAAAAAAGTATGTCAGTATTAGGGACAAATAGATTTATTTTTCAGTCTGTATTTTATTATCATCTCTGAGGTCTATAACATTAAAAATGAAGCTCATGATAAAACATTATAGATTTGTCAATATATTTTGTAGCTCATCAAACCTGGGTATTTGGGGTATCTTTTAATCTCAACAAAACTTTTTATCAAAGAAACATGGAATTTGTTGTGAAAGCTTGGTGATATGGAGTTTAATTCCATGATTCTCTTTCTTGCCTCTTGAAATTACCAATAGTAATTTAGGTAATTCAGTCAAGTGTCTGTCTTTTAGCTCTAGAATAATTGTTCTTTTATGACATAATAGTAAGGTTATTTTCCTCCACTATTGAATCAAGTTTCTGTCAGATAAGAAGTTTTTTAAAGAGTGTTCAGTTGTACAATTACTTAGTAGTGATTCTAGTATGTTGGAGTACCATATAGAAAATAATTAAAGAATATTTTAAAATTCAAAACAGCCTTTATTTTGGGAATATTAGCATTCCATGTCCTTTTACTTAAAAAGCTTTTTGATGAATAGTGATTTATCCAAGCTTGCTTTTGGACTTTTGGTATTAGTTATATTTTAACAGCAAAACTTAACTACGCATAGAAATTCTTATAGAACAATTTGTGTGTATTACTTGAGTCAAGATACTAAAAAAATTAAGCATTTTTAAACTTTAGGAATAAGTCCTTATAGTCCTAGTGAAAAATATCATATAATTCTACTAAAATTCTTGTCAAGTAATTGTAATGAGATGAATTCTTTGAATTTGGATTAATATGTATATTTTAAAAAAATGCTACACTGGTTGTGTGATTTATGAAAAAAAGACATTTGCAACCTAGGGTGGAACCAGTTCATAGGTACAAAGTGATAAATTCAGAATAAGAGTGATAAATGACTTGCTTTGTGATTCTCCAAACCAAGTACCAGAAATTTCCTTTTAAAAAACGTTATCATATTTGTCCTTTCGTCCAATGTATAGCCAGTAATACTTTTTAGCTAATGTTAAGTGCTAGTTAGAGCTAAAAAGAGAAATTTATGTGGTCTGCTGCATAGTTGAAAGATGGCATGCTTTAGAATACGCATGGATGTAGGGAAAAAGGGGGTTTTCCATGCTGAAGGACTGGGCTTTGCTGGGAAGAGAAAGGGAAAGAGATACAAAGGCTGTGGCCACTGGGAGCAGTGAAGGGTAAAAGAATGCTCCACTGTCAGGGATGGAGTTGTACAGGTGAGGCAGGTAGCGTATAGGTGGTTAGTCTGTATGGAAAGAATCATGTCACTATTGACAGGGTGAGAAAAGTGATCTATAAAAAAGAAAGGGAGGGAAAACAATATGGTGGAGTAAAGTAATTTCCCAAGCTCTATCCTAAAGCCCTTCAAATACCTTTAATTTCTAAACAAATTCAAGGGCAACAGAACCTGCAAAAAGATGGAGTGAAGCAATTTTCAAGCCCAAGACAATTTACAAAGTTAACAGAAAGGGAGAAAGCCTTGGGAGCTACTGAATCAGCAGTGGCAGCAGTAGCTTTTGGAGTTTGTGGCTCACCATTAAGGAGTTGAATAACTGGTTAGAAGAACAGGGATCTTTTATTAGCAATAAGGTGGGATTGTTGCTTTGCCTATATTTGAATCTGGGTTGTAGTTGTGAGTGGCAGTCTTATGATTAGGAGCAGCACTAGCACCCCAGAACTTGCAACCATAATGGAACAGGAACTCTCATGATAGCTTGATGGCAGAAAAAAGTGCTTATGGTCACTCACAGACCAGACCACAGGCCAGGAGAGGAGTTAATGTCTCTCTCCTTACATTGTACCACGTTGGAAGAACTGAAAACCTATAGGTCCTTAGAAGAAAACAGCTGTACAAAACTCATAAAGCTTGAAACAATTCACCCTCCACCAGGGAAGTAGACCCTTACTTTAACAAAGAGTTAAAAGTCAAGTAATAAGGGGAAATGACAAACAACAGAAAAAATATTGTAGAAAACTACTATGGTGACAAAACAAGATCAAAATCCCCTCAGAAGATAACAAAGTCAAAGCTCCTACATCCAAAGCTTCCAAGAAAATTATGAATTGGTCTTAGGCCATTGAAGAGCTGTTAGAGAAGTAGATGGAAAATTGGAAAGAAACATGAGTGATGCAAGAAAATCATGAAAAAACAAGTCAACATCATGTTAAAGGAGAAGCACATAAAACAATACTGGAGAAAATAACATCCTAAAAACAGACTAGACCAAATGGTAAAGAAAGTAGAAAAAGCGAATGAAGAGAAAAATGCCTTAAAAAGCAGAATTTTCCAAATGAAGAGACAAAAATTCACTGAAGAAAAAAAATCTCCTTAAAGAGTAGAAATGATTGAATGGGGTGGGGAGAATTCACTGAAGAAAACAACTCCTTTAAAAGTAGAATTAGAGAAATGTAATAGGAGGTACAAAAGCTCACTGAAGAAAATAATTTCTTAAAAATTAGAATTGAGTAAATGAAAGCTTATGATTTTATGAGAAATAAAAAAACCCAATACTACAAAACTAAAAGAATGGCAAAATAGAAGATAATGTGAAATATCTCATTGGAAAAACAACTGACTTGAAAAGAGTTCCAGGAGACATAGTTTAAAAATAATTGATCTACCTGAAAGCCATGACCAAAAAAAAAGAAACCAGGCATTTTTAAGAAATTGTCAAGGAAAATTGCCCTGATATTCTAGAAGCAGAGGCAAAAGTAAAATAGAAATTTAAAGAACCCATTGATCACCTCCTGAGAGAGATTCACAAATGAAAACTCCCAGGGATATTTATAGCCATATTCCAGAGCTTCCAAGTCAAGTAGAAAATATTGAAAGCAGCCAGAAAGAAACAATTCAAATATTGTGGAGTCACAGTCAAGATAACACAAGATTTAGCAGCTTCCCAATAAAAGATCAGAGGGTTTATTCCAGAGGACAAAGGCGTTAGGATTGCAACCAAGAATCACCCAGCAAAACTGAGTATAATCCTCCAGGGGAAAAATAGAAATTCAATGAAATAAAAAACTTTTAAGCATTCTTAATGAAAAGAACAGAGCTTAATAGAAATTTTTTTCTTTCAACTACAAGACTCCAGAGAATCATAAAAAAAGTATACAGGAAAAGGGAATCATAATGGGCTTAATAAGGTTAAACAGTTTATACCCCTATATGGGAAGATGATAGTTGTAATTTGTAAAAAAAATTCTCATTATTAGGGCAGTTAAAAGAAATATATATATATATATATGTACATATATATATATATATATGTATACACACACACACAGAGGGAACAGGAGTTAGTTGGATGTGAAGGGATGATATCTAAAAAAATAAAATTAAGGAGTGAGAGAAGAATGTACTGTGAGAGAGGGAAAGGGAGATGTAGAATGGGGTAAAATTTCAACATAAAATAGAAAAGAAAAAAGAAGAGGCGGGGAGGGGAGTGAGTGAACTTTACTTTCATCAGAATTAACTCAAAGAGGGAATAACATATATACACAATTGGGTATAGAAATCTATCTTACATTACAGGAAGATAGGAGGGGGAAGGGATAAGAGAAGTTTGAGGATGATAAAAGGGAAGGCAGATTGTGAAGAGGCTAGTTGAAAGCAAAATACTTGAGGCAGGATAGGGTGAAAAGAGAAAATAGAATAAACAGGATGAGAAATACAGTTAGCAAAAATAATTGTGGAAAAAAAAAACTTGAAGCATATTTCTCTGATAAAGATTCCATGCTTAAACACAAAAAGAAATGACTTAACTTTGTTCCCCAATTGATAAATTTTCAAATATTATGAACAGTTTTCATATGAAGTAATCATGGCTATCTATAGTTATATTAAACAATGCTCTAACTTAGTGTTGATTAGAGAAATGCAAATTGAAACAATTCTGAAGTACAGCTACATTCTTATTAGATTGGCTAATAGGATAGAAAAGGAAAATTACCAGTGTTGGAGCAGAAGTGGGAAAAATGAGACATCAATGTGCTGTTGGTGGAGTTGTAAAGTGATTCAACCATTCAATAGGATAATTCAGAACTGTGTCCAAAAGGCTATAAAACCAGGCCTACCCTTTGACCTAGTAATAACACTACTAGGTCCTTATCCTAAAAGAGATACAAAATAAAAAGGACCTATATATACAAAATATATTTATTGCAGTTCTTTTCTGGGGGCAAATAATTGGAAAATGTATCTGAAGTAACAAAAATGAATAATATCTAGGAAATCAATGAAAAAAATGAAAAAGAAAGGAGGCTGGAAATATCAGATCTCAAAGTTATACTAACCACAAAGCTATAATTATCACAAGTATTTGGTACTGGGTAAGAAATAGAGAAGTTGATCAGTGGAACAAATTAGGCAAAGAATATTTAGAAACAAATGAGCATGGCAGCCTAGTGTTTGGTAAACCCAAAGATCCTAGCTTTTAGGGCAAGGCAAATTGGGAAATAGTTTGTCCGAAAAAAGGTTATAAATCAGAAGCTCACACCATATACTAAGACAAGTTGTAAATAGCTATATGATTTAGACACAAATAGTGACATGACAAGTAAATTAGCGTACATGCAAGAAACCTATTAGATTTATAGATAGGGAAAGAGTTCATGATGAAACAAGATACAGAGTTTCACAAGATATAAAATAATTAATTTTGACGGCATGAAATTAAAGTTTTTGCCCAAGCAAAATCAGTGCTTCTAAGATTAGAAGCAGGAAACTGGTAAAAAATCTTTGCAATAAATTTCTCTTAGAAAGTCTCATTTCTAAGAAATATGCTGTACTGATTAGAATACAGAGTCAGTTGAACAAGCTCCATGTACTGTTAATCCAGATGTATGTCATAATCTGGAAAATGAACATCCTTCATTATCTTAATCTTTTCTGTGTTAATGATCAAGTTTATTTATCCTTCACAACCCAGGGGTAGATGGTTTTGCTCTCCTTCTAAACTTTTTAGAAACTTGTTTTATACTTACAGCTTTCCTTTCCCCCCTAGATTATATTGCTTATAATCATCTGTAATTGGAATGCAAAAATCAATGACTTGAAAATTATAAGATCTAGGTGCTAATCCTCCCACAGATTCTTAATAGCTATTTGGATTGAAGCAATTAGCCTTCTAAAATGGCTTCCTCATCTTTAAAAAAGAGTGATGTTGACTTGACCTCTGGCTTCCCTTTGCCTTCCAGATCAATGATCCTTCTTTTTAAGATTTTACAAACAGGTTTATATTCTGAACTATTGGTGCTTGGGGAAACCAGATCTTTCTTTTTGATACATATGTCAAATTTTAGCAGATTGAAGAGTTTTTTTATGTTGTGGTGATGACTTAAATCAGTTTGCCATCTATATAAAATGATAATGTTTAGTACCAGTGTCTTTTCTGTTGTCCATTTCCAATTTTCATTAATAATTGCTTGCTTAAATAGTTTAAGATGTAATGCTTCACCTTCATAATTCTCTCTCTCTCTATTTTCTTTTTTACTAATTGTAAGAGGGGTCTAACTGTGTTCAGACATGAATAATTAATCTTTTCACATGTTAAAATAGTATCAGTTTGCTGGATAGTGTTACAGTACTTGATATTAATCTTCAAGTACCTGCTATTTTTTTTTTCCTAAAGAAAGCATTTAGGATATAAAGATGTAAAGTTTCTTTGTATCTACAAGTCTTTGGTGTTTCTAATTTTATCTTCTTGAATAATGCTTTATCTTATACTTCTCACCATTTTTAACCTTTCCTGTCTTTGAAGGCAACTAGATGGCAGCAGAGAGGGTTGGGTCTGGAGTCAGGAAGCCCAGAGTGAAAATCTGGCCTCAGCCCGATTCTAAATGATCTTGAAAAAGTCATTTAACCTTTTTTTGCCTCTTTTTTCAAAAATAAAATGTGGATAATAAAAGTGCCAACTTTTCAGAGGCATTGTGAAGATATTTGTAAAGTGCTTAGCATGTAACCATCAGACATTTTTGCTGTCTGGGTTTTTACCCATATAAAGTCTTATTCTTTTACTTCACTTTCCTCTTTCTAGCTGTGTATCCCTAAACAAGTAATTTACCCTTTGTCTGTCTCAGTTTTTTTATCTGTCAAATTGGAGTAATAGTAGTTTACCTCTCATTATTCTTGTGAGAGTCAAATGAGATAGTATTTAAAAAACCACTTAGAACAGTGCCTGGTGCATAGTAAGTTCTTAGAAAAGCTTTTTGTTCCCTTTCCTGTTTGTATAGAACATTAGAATAACTCCCCAAGTTCTACTCCCATGCCCCATCTTGTCATAGAGGTGACTCTGAGTTCTTGGCAGTATAGCATATGACAGTTCTCCCAAAGTATGACCCTAGCAACAAATGCATTTACTTTTCTAGGATTAGTCTACCTCAGTGTTAAAGGCTTATCATCTAGTGGTAACTTCTTTAGGTAAAATAACCCATGATGAAAAATTTAAAATGTCCTTAGTCCCATGTGGCCCCCTTCTGTTTTTTAGAGTGAAAATAACAGAATAGTGGAAAAGGGGCAGATGGTCCTACAAATCACAGTTTTACATTATACATAAACTTTGGCTTGACTGTTGGTGGTATTTTGACACAATATTTGTTAAATGAATAGCTAGTAGACATTTTATTGGAAGAGCTGAAACATATATGTATATTTCTTTTTATACTAATAGTTTTTTATTTTTCAAAATACTTTCAGAGATAGTTTTCAGCATTCACCTTTGCATAATCTTGTGTTCAAAATTTTTCTCCCTCCACCCCTCTTGCCCCTCCTTTAGAGAGCAAGTAATCCAAAATAGGTTAAACATTCCAATTCTTATAGACATAGTTTCTACATTTATTTTGCTATACAAGAAAAATCAGATCAAAAGAGGGGAGAATGAGAAAGAAAAACACAAGCAACTAACCAACAACAACAACAAAAAGTGAAAACACTATGTTGTGATCCACATTAGTCCCCACAGTTCTCTCTTTGGATGCAGATGCTTATCTCCACCACAAGTCTATTGGAATTGGCCTGAATCACCTCACTGTTGAAAAAATCCAAGTCCATCACAGTTGATCATTACATAATCTGAAGTTGATTTTATAAATTCAAAGGAAACAAGAAATATTATATAATGTGGTTGTCTCACCAATAATCATGATAAGTATTTACAAAATGCTACCATGAAAATAATTGTACAATATGGGCCAGCATTTGTTGCAAAGTATGAAAAGTTGGATGGATTTCATGAAGAACTTGGTAGGAGCCCTCCAAATGAAAATCACAAGTATATTTGTATACACATACATATGCATAAACATGATGACACATCATAATTGGGCACTGTGAAAGGGGCTGAAGATAAAAAATATGTATGAAATGTAGGTCTTGTCTTCAAAGTATTTGCAGTTTAATCGAGCCTACAGTATATATAAAAGTTTTTTTTAAAAAACCCTTATTTATAATTTATAGAATAAAAGCATTTCTATGACGTATAATAAAAAATGATTGTACATGAAACACAAATATACTGTATACACCTTGCTATTCTTTTCAATTACGCAACAAAATTATGTAAATATTTTTTCTTCCCTCTTCCCCCACCTTAGAGATGGCTACTATTAGGTGGAAATAGGTATGTGTGTGGAGGGTGCGTATATATAGTTATACATACATATATATATATATGTATATATATATATACCATACATATATATATAGACATTCCTATACACATATATGTATATAATTATTCTATACATACTTGTTTCTTTTTCTGGATTTTAATACCATCTTTCTTCATGCTTTTATACTTAATTTGAGTTTTTTAATAGTCCAAATAGATCATTTGCTCAAAACAATATTGCTATTACTGTATACAGTGTTCTCTTGTTCCTGTTCATTTCTCTCTCTATTATTTCATGCAAATCTTTCCATATTTTTCTAAAATCATTAAGTTCAACATTATCTCTAGCACACTATTTATATTGTGGTATTCATATACCACAACTGTATACCACAACTTGTTCAAGCATTCCTCAAATAACAGGCATCCTGCAATTTCTTTGGAAATAGACCAAATAGTAGTGATCTTGATCTTGATGGTTGCTAGTTGGGAATCAATGAAAGAAGAGAAAAGGTTTATCTCCCTTTCTTGACATCTCTTTTGGGCAGTCATTTTCCATGTGATTTTCTGTATTTCTTTAACCTGTTTCTATTTTCTTATTTTTTGGCTCTTATATATTATGATTAGCAACCACCATCAGTAAATAACCTCATTCATATCACCCTCATGTCAGATGAAGATTTTCTCTTTCTACTGGTTATTGCACTGCAGATGCAAGGCTTCCTTCTCCTGTGTTGCTGAATATCTGAGCTCCTAAACCTCTATATATGACTTCTCCATCATGTCCCTGCCCTGGATACTTTTTCCACCAGTTCCACATACTGTATTTGTATTTGCATTTCTAGAACTTAGTATAGTATCTGTTACATAGTGACACTAAGTAAATTTTTATTGACTGTTAGCTATTGATATAACTGCCTTTGGATCCTGAAACTTAAACCTTGGCTTAAACTTGCACCCCAATTCTCTCTTATTCCTGTGGCCATCTCATGATCACATTCCACAGAATTCCTTCAAATTGTTCAGCACCAATTCAACTTTTGCATTTTTTTTTATGTGTGTCCAACAAACCATGAGGTTACACAAAAGTTTTAATTGTTGTATGGGGATCATCTTTCTACAAGAAAATGTTTCTAATTGTGTTAGATGAAGACTTTTTCTTATATTGAAGACTATAGTCAATAGAATTGCTGAATTTGAAGTGCCCATTCAAGGTAGTTGCAATTATTCAGTATATATTTGTAGAAAAAATATCCATTTATGTGTATTTATATAGTAGAGATTCAACACACACACATATATAGATATACATCTATAATATGTTGCATATATATTTATAATATATGAATATGTGTTGGGAGCAAAAGCAAGAGTGACAGAGAAAGAGACAGAGAGAGTAAGAGAAAGAGAGATAGATAAACAGTCAGAGAGTGCACCTAGATTTGGGGTACAAGATGTACAAGGCTAAAATCTAGTCTATGCTCCTAATTGTACTTATGTGATCTTGAGAAATTAACAACCTCTCCTAACCTCCCTTTGCTTAATAAAAGGAAGGAGTTGTGCTGGTTTATCTAGAAGGTTCCTTCCAACTCTAAATCTATGATCTTAATTATTGATTACAGCAATTAGAGGTGCAATAATTTTTCCTTTATTACTTAAAATTTATTTATTTTAGATGCTCTGATACCATGAAACATGCAAAAATGTATTGATAGCACAAAGTTGAAAGATCACCATTTAATTAAAAACTTTAAAGTTTAATGAAATTTAATGAATATAATAAGATGACTGATAATTGACTTTTTACAAAAATGTTAAATTGCAATATATTTATTTATCTTTATGAATCTGTAGTTTGACGTTTGGTACTCAAGATATACAAATAAGATGATAACAGCCATTTTGTTAAGTCAATTCTGCATTGGGTATTAAAAAGTACTTTAGAGGAAAGATTATATCATACTGAGATAGCATTTATATTAAAAATGGCCTTAAATTAATTTCTTACAATAGTTTTTGATTGCAAATGAAGCAGACACTGATCAACAGGATAAATAATTATAAATAGCCAGCATCATATAATACTTTAAGGCTAGAAGAACACTTTACATACATTTAAATGTACTTACATTTAATTATTTAAATAATTTGTGAATCGAATTAGAATATTATTTGATCAGTGCATAATCATATTGCACATCAGACCTTGAAAGACCTTTAAAAATCTAGTGTAAATATTCAGTTTTACAAATGAAGAAACTGATCTCCAAAGAAGTTATATAACTTTCTTGGGTTAATTTAGATTTCTTTGTCATTACTAGAATAGTGAGAATTACAGATTATGGTGTGTACCTTATAATTACTTGTGTGTATGTGTGTGTGTGTATGTGTGTGTGTGTATGTGTGTGTGTATGTTTGTGTATTCACACATGTAAACTGTAAACTAAATTACTCTGTAGTTCAGTTCGGTATGTGCTTATTGAATTTTGGATATTCAAAAACATATAAAACAGTTCTTTGTCACTCCTTTATCCTAGGAAGCTTTCACTCTTCAAGAAAACAAGATGTATTTTCAAGGAATGGAGTGCCTAAGTTTGTATATAATAAAGTGCCAAGTTAATTTATAATAAATTGCCAAAATGTAGAGTACAGATTTAATTATTCTTAAGTACTATTTTGAAAGGCTGTGTTATGTGGGATTAAAATCAGTTCAACAAAGACCACTGGGTAATATAAAATGTTTACCTAAATCACAGTCCAGGTCCTCCCCTCATGTACCTTACAATATATTTTGGAGATAAGATATAAGATAAAATAATATATTTGTGCAGGAACTCTACAACAAAGTTTCATGTGCTTTGAGCTTTATCACTAAGGAGGAGGAAGGATTTTCCACATGATGGGAACCAATGAAGCAAAAATCAGAAGGCGGGAATGAACATGGAAAGTGAGAAGGATATTGAAAATGTTAAAAAATTATGGGGCATAATCTAGGGTAATAAAAATAATTATCCCTTGTGAAAGTACCTTAAATCTTAAAGACATCTGAGAATCATTACAAATTCCTTAAATTCTATAATAATATGTTTTGCTTTTGAAGCTAAACAGCAAAAGTTTTATATTTGAGAAAAGAGTTAATTAATTTAAACAATCTGCTGATTAGGATTAATAGGCATCAGAAGCATATATTTGCCCATTCAATTTTGAGCCTGCCTTGTCTACTACTTAGTACATACGGTTACTACTGAAGTCAAAATAATTTCCAATATACTTTTATAGAAATCAGGGAAATTATAATAGTTTCCAGTTACCTATTAGATTAGGTCTAATTCCTGGCACTCTACAATCTTTTCCCTTTTCTTTGTCCTATATTATCTCTTACTACAACCTACTTATTACCTTATTGTCCTCCTTTGTCTCTAGCTCATTCCTTGCCTTTTGCTTTTTCTCCTTTGTTTCCCATGAACTGGAAATTCCTGTTCCCTTTCCTCCCTACCCATATCTCTCTTCACACTCTTTCTTATGAACTTCTCCAAGTTATATAGCACTTTATGGATTGCTCTGTGTATTGCTGTGCTTTATGGTTATCTCTATGAGTATATCCCTGATTTTGCTGTTAATAATTAGTGTTACTCAGAAGGAATGGAGAGTCAGATGATGGATGTGAGCAGGCTACAACACTAGCAAAGGGACTTCAAAGAACTGGAGTAAAAAGTATCATCAAAGAAACATATGATTGGAAAACAAGATGGGCCTGTCATATGTTGAGAGCAAGTGAGGAATAATGATTCTTCCTCTGGTACCTTCAAGATGCCCAGATAATCACAGAAGCCACCAGCACATGAAAAAGAGTTTCATTTTATCCACAAATTATTGCCTGCATCATTGTAAGGACTATCCAAGTAGCTGAGATCAGATAATAATTTGAATATTATATTTATCTAAATGTGTTTATCTTCTCCCCTGTCCTGCCAACAAGATAAGCTTTATGAGAGGAAAGTTTGAATTGTCTTTTATATACCTTGGAGCATTGTGATCTTTGTTGAAATGAATCCTCTTTTGCTCCGACATTACCCAAGTGGCAGACTGATATTAAAAACCAAAATAATAAGAGCAACAACCCCCCCCCCAAAGAAACTACTACATCAAAACTCTTTGGTGGGGACATTATATTTATTTAATGTATGTATTTCAAGGATATATAGAGTACTTAAAAATGAGCCAGATCTTTGAAATTAAAACAAGAGTATAATATATAAATATTATATGTAATATAGATTTATTCTCTGTAATACTATGCACATAGTCTGGAGAGTCCATCCACTGGCACATTATATACTTATGAATAAGTTATTATATACTTCATGAATAAAGTGCATTTAAATTCTGCTGAATTCATGTTTTCAGTCAGTAACTATATAGAATTTTAAATAGCTTAATTTATGTTAATAGCTTAATTTACAAATAGCTTAATTTCCTTTATTAAGTAGCTTCTAGGTAATTTCAAACCTTTAGAAGTAACTAATTAAAAAACTACTTTTGTTATTCTGTTTCATTGTGAATTGCATGATGCTTTACCACAAAAGTTTGAATAGTAGACATCCTTTGTAGAGTATTCAGTTTATATATGTCAGATTCTCAAGGGCCATGGCTTTTGCCAGATGAAGCACTTTTGATTTTGAGGCTGATGAAACACGGTGCTATTATTGATCTGTGCATGACATAGCCTGTCTCTCTGCTGGCAGAGTGTAGCAACATTTATCCAGGAATTTGTGAAATGTCACTCGGATCATGTTCACAAGGTAAACTGTGCAAAAACCAGGATCTGAGCTGAGAATCCATGTGGAATTGGACGTGACTGTCTTATTTTTATGTTCTATCTTCTAAATCAACCAAGAGATACTTGTTAATAGAATGTCTATGTCTTATATTAGACTTTGCAAGAAACTATTACTATTTAGAGCAGAGTATACAGTAAAATCATACTCCTTATATTCTGTTGTCAAATTCTATTGGGATCATACCAGAAGAATATTTTAAAATAAAAAATACAATCTGAACAGCTTTTGTTAGAAATATGTTTTCTGTTTCTAAAAATCTATTAACCTAATATATCACATAGGCTTAAATTCCCAATCGAATATTTATTCTTTGTATCACTTTATCTTCAAGTGTGTTTCTCATTAAAATAGCAGCATGCATATTAGTCACAACAAATGTAATTTTTCTTTGACTAAGCTTATTGAAAGATTAAGTTATGTATTGCCTTTTAGAATTGGCTTTAAATTTGCTATAATGTAAAATTTGCACTAAGTTGTCTACTTTAGTTTCAGATATGGTTAATATATGAAATAGTAAATTGAATTTAATTTCTTTTTGTAAAATATGTGTTATTTGTATATAACCTGTTATTGTGAGCAGTATTTTAAAACATAATCTGTAAAGCTTTAAGAACAAAGCATATTTATTATATTCATAACCCTAGAAAGCATCTGTTGTGTATTTTAAAATTAGTTTTTCTAGTTCTAGCTCTGTTCTAATTATATGATGTTCTACGTCCTTCCTCCACTAGCATTTTCCTTGTGTCATTAGGTGCTATGATCAATTTTCAAAGCTAACAGAAACTGCTTAAATAGCAAACCATGTCTCTACCATTGTTGATAATTTAGACTGTGTGTTTTCTTCCTGCCCCCAGATCAGTTTTTTTTTTGATTAAGGAAAGGTAATACTAGAATAATGATTCTGATATTGAACAGCGCTTGAAAATATAAGGTACCTTCTTAATAGTATATATTTCAACTTCCTTACTTCTTGGACTAGTTGCCATAAATTTACCATTCTTCAAAAATATACTAATAATCTAAATGTTAACTTGAAAAGGAACTATTGCAAGCTAAGTAGATGATAATCTTTTTTTAAAATTTTATTTGCATTACATATGTGTGGGTAATTCTTCAACAATAACCCTTACATAGCTTTCCGTTACAAATTTTCCCCCCCAACTCCCCACCCCTCCCCTAGATGGCAGGATATCCACTACATGTTAATTATGTTAAAATATTGGCAAATCGAATATATGTATACATATTTCCAAACTTATCATTGTTGTGCAAGAAAAATCTTTAGATGATAATCTTTAACATGAAATGTTCTTATTAAGTTTTACTCTTAATTTCTCTTTATTCCATGGAGAAAAATGTCTTACTAGAAAGCCACCCCAAAATTTTTAATTTTCACTTTATAGTGGAAAACTTTCCCTTGCTTTGGAAAAACAACAACAAAAAACCACATTTGTATCTATACAAATTTGATTTCATATGCATTGCAGTTCTATCTGTTTGCATAATTACTTTAGGAGATATATATATATATCTAGAACATATAGGAAAATGCATTTAAAAATTAACAAATATTTTTATTCTGAAAATGGCAAAAATGACACCAGAAAAATCCCTTAATCATTGCAACAAAATAATTACTTAAAAAAGGATCAAATGGAGAAACTGATCTTTTAAAAAATAACTTAAGATAGTCGTGATAGACTTTATTGACATTAGTACAATCGGGAGAATGTGAAGTAGCTGCTATACTTTGGGGATACCTAATATTCTTTTATTGTATTAATTTGCTAGATAAAAGATGGTCATTAAAACACAGAGAGTTTTATGTAATTTTGTTCAAATTAATATCAGACTCCCTGAAGATATAAAATTACCTAAGGCTATGCCACTTTGAAATCTAGTTGTGGAATCATTTTGAAATGAGTCAAGATTAGCAAGAATATATTTGATAGCTTTTTGATAGAGCTAGATGGGAAAATTAATTTGCCAGTACAAATTGGAGCAATCATTTTGTGTCACCAAATAAAGTGGTAATAACAATATGGACTTAAAATTTTTATTTTTATTATTTTACTTTCTTAGCATTTCTCTGAAACCATTAGGACAAGTAATGATCATAAGCCTAAATAGAGATGAAGATACTGTTGGTATTTCAGTTCATCTATTGTCATTCTACTTGCTTTTCCTCTCTTTGCTTAGTTATTGTGATAAACTTCCACTATAGTGCATCACCATCACATTCTGGGTAAATAAAGTATAATTTGTTGCTACTCAGTGGCCTCTGCCATTCTGTAAATTTTCATTTTCAGAGTGGACAGGTATTTCATGGAAAAAAAGATCAGCAGTTTGTATTCCATTTGTTTATCATGGGAAATAATTGCAACATTTTCACCAAACTCCTTCTTTTAAATTGGTCTTTATATCCAGAGAGCAGGCATGGCAGAATTTTTGCTTTTATCAGCCAAGTGACCTGTGTTTTGTTCCCAGTTGTTAGTTTCAAAATGCACAAGAGACAACGGGACTATGAATTTTCCACTTTGTTTTATGAAACTTGGCATCATCTGAAAAGCTTTGTAGTTTCTCCTTTTATTTAAGCAATCCCTCCTGTGAATTCTGAATGATGGGGTCCTAGAAAAAAGCAAAGCTCTCATTTAAAGGATAATATGCTAGGTCTACATTTAGGAAGCCCAACCTTTAAATTTCACATAGAAAACTAGCTATGTGACTCCAGGAAAATCATAATCTCTATTACCTAGAACTTCACTACTAAGTCTTAGAAGGGTTTCAATCAATCTGTGTTGGTAGCCAGAGATAATTAATATTTCAATATGTCTCATGCTAACAAAATATATCCTTTATGTTCTATTATATCTCTTTAAATCTTTTAACAATCTAGTACCAAAGAAATTCTAGTGATAAAGGAAAATAGCAATAAAAATTTATTTTAAAATACCATAGCTGATCTTTTTTTTTCTGTATAGCCTAGACTGCAGAGAATAATTTTTTGCCTCATACTTAACCAGAGAAGAAATTTCACTACATTTTCTACATCCCTCAGATTTCCTTATCAACAGAGAAAATATAGGCACAAGGAACATTATCTCTTTCTTTAATTGTGGAGAACATCTCTTCTTAAAAGTTCTTCACTTAATACAAGTACTTTATTAGAATTTTTTGGATTAATTGCCAATGAATTTCCATTATCATTGAAAAAGTAGTCCAATACTTTAAAATACTTTAAAAACTAACACATTTCACAACTTGGCTTCACATTATTTTTCTAGTATCATTGTATATTACATTCTTTCCTGTACTCTGCAAGCCAGCCAGACTGTCCTCTAATTCCTCCTATATGCATGCTTTTGTACCATCCATCCCCGCTTTTCATCTTTTACATCTTCAAGATGGAGCTCAAGCACTACTTTTTACTTGAAGTTTTTCTATACATAGAGAAAATATAGCATAACTTTACATATATATATAATGTATATATTTATATATACATGCATATAGACTCATATTTATTGTCTTTCTAATCCTCATGATTGGATTTCTAGAATGCTTTCTTTTCTTATCCTCACTTCACAGACCTTGTTTCTCTTACCTTAATTTACAACTCAAATATCACCTTCATGAAATCTTTCCTTATTCTTTGTCCTGAAATATGTCATATTTAACTTACACATATGCACAATCTTCCCTATTAGAATGTAAGAACCTTGGGAATAAGGAGTTTCATTCTTTGGTCTTTCATCCCCCAACTAAACAGTGTCCAATATTTGGTGGGTGCCTAAAAAAAGTTTATTGATAGATTGCTGGAAAATTATGGTTTCAAATACTCCGTCCAATAAGTATAGATTTTATGACTCCGGTCAAGTCCCATTACTTCTCAGTGCCCCTAATACTATAAATAGCAGAATAGATTCCAATTGGCACCAGAAGAGGGAGAATCTTCACCTGGGAGTTAACTTGGTTAATGGAATCATAGAGGCAACATTTTTACAATTTATTCAGAATGCTTGGTTCTTGGAAAGGGGGAAATATATATATATATATACACACATATATCTATATAGGTATATAGATATATGTATATATATACACACACACACATATATATACACATATATACACCCCTACACAAAATACTTTAAAACATAATTCCATATGTGTCATGCTGTGCAAGAAAAAAACCAGACCAAAAATTTAAAAAAACATGAGAAAGAAAAAGGAAATGAACAAAAAGGTGAAAATACTATGTTTTCATCTATATTCAGTCTCTGGAAGTGGATGGCAATTTCCATCACAAATCTTTTGGAATTGTCCTGGGTAGCTGCACTGCTGAGAAGAGCTATGTCTGTCATTGTTGTTCATCACATAATTTTGTTGTTACTGTGTACAGTGTTCTAGTTCTGTTCATTTCCCTCAGCATCAGTAAATCTAAATCTTTCCAAACTTTTCTGAAATCACCTGCTCATCATTTCTTATTAAAAATAATATCCCATTAGATTCATATACTCTTAACTTATCCAACCATTCCCCCAAATGGTAGTCATCTACTCAATATGCAATTCCTTGCCACCTCAAAAATCAGATGATCATTTCTTAGAGAACAGTAGTATAACATCACAATCATATGCCACAACTTGTTTGGTCATTCCCCAATTGAAAGGCATCCTCTCAATTTCTAGTTCTTTATGACCACAAAGAAAGAATATATTTTAGAATATATAAATTTTTTTCCTTTTGCCCTAATCACCTTGAGAAACAGACCTAACCTCAGAGGATATCCCCAGTTTTATAATTCTTTGGGAATAATCCCAAATTATACTGTAAAATGGTTGGATCAGTTCATAGTTCCACCAACAATGAATTAGTGTCCCAGTTTCTCTATATCTCCTCCAATATTTGTTATATTCCCTTTCCCATCATTTTAGCCAGTCTGAAAAGTGTAAGATGATGAGTGTCAAAAATTTTAAGTAATGTATTGTGCATTAAGGATTTCTAGAAATTGTGGTAGATGGCAACACATAATAGAATTATATCAATAGGAAACTTTTCTGTTCTTATGGAAAAATGGATACATTTGAGATTAACATAATACTTATTATTGCTAATGTGCTTTGATTTAAAACTTTGCCTTAAATGTTGACTCAAATGTGAAATAACCTTTCCTTCATTAATATGAGCAATTCTGTGTAAGGAGAAAGAGGAGGCATTTCTTCTTGGACACAAGGCATTATTTCTTCTTTGGCATGAAAATGTATTTTGTGGGATTCCTCATGTTAGTTTATTTATTTATCTTTATACTTAAAGTCAAATAATGAACGACACACCAATATTTGCTGTTCCTTTATATATATGTATATATATGTATACACACACACACACACACACATATATATATATATGACAAACAGCTTAGCACAATATAAAAAATATAGACTGAAACCTTGGTGTTGACATTTAAAAGCTATAGACCACTTTTAGTACAAGCAAACTGATTTTCTTGTTGTTACTTATACAAGATACTCTATCTCCCATCTTTCTTCTTTTGTATTGGTAATCCCTCAGAAATAAATGAAAAAACATTTTTAAGAGCTTAGTATGTGCTAGGCACTATAATAAACACTGGAGACAGAAGACGAAAGTAGAGACTATTCATTTCCTCAAGGAACTTTGTCCTGGGAATCTAACCCCCAATATCCCTTTCCTTATTTCTTAGTGGTCTCTTCAGGAACAATGAGATTAATTATTAAATCTGTGTAAAAGTCACATACATCAATATATTTAACCTGGTTCTCCCTACTGAGCTCCAGTTCCAAATTGACTATTGTCTTTTGACATTTTAAACTGCCTGTCCCATAAATGTCTTGAACAAAACTCATAATATTTCCCCTCAAATCAATCCCTTTTCCAAATTAATTTACTACTATTTACTTACTATAATTTCTAGCAATCCATGTTTGTAACCTCTCTGAATGCCTCTAATTTCATACTTTTAGTCACCTTCCCTTCTGTCATACAAACACAATCCCAGTTCAAGTCCACATGGTGCCTTCCCTGGACTGCTGCAATATTCTCTTCATTAGCTACCCTGACTCAAGTCTCCACTCCTTTCAGTCCATTTTCCACACAGCTTGCTCCCTTTTATCTAATAAACTCCCATGACTCCTATGTTTGGTTAGGATCAATTATAAACTTTTGTGGTTATATTTCAACTTCTTTAACTTTTTATAGTCTTTTTATTCTCAGTTCTCCTTCATGACTTTTATGATGCAGTCACACTAGCTGCTTATTTCTCAAATATGACTCTATCTGCCACTTTAAAACATTTGCTCCAGCCTGTCTCTACCCTTCCTCACCTTCATCTCTTGGACCTTTTGATTTCCTTCAGGACTCAACTTAAGTGTCACCTTCTACATGATGCCTTTCCTATCTCTTCTAGGTGCTGGTGCCTTTCCCTTCAAGATTCCCTTCTATTTTTGTATGTGTATACTTTTATATATGCATATGGTCTCTCCTGGCTAGATGATAAGCCTCTTGAAGACTGGAACAGTTTTGTATTTTTATTTAAATCATCCAGCACTTAGCATGGTGCCTGACATACAATAGGTACTTAAGAAATATTTATTTGATTAATACTGTCCCACCAAAATATATATTTTTAAAAATTTTATTTATTTATTTTTGCTTTTTATTTGCAAAACATATGTATGGGTAATTTTTCAACACTGACGCTTACAAAGCTTTCCGTTACAAATTCCCCCCCCCCCCCCCCCCCCCCCCCCCCCCCTGGCAGGAAGTCCACTACATATTAATTATGTTAAAATACTTGACAAATTGAATATGTGTATACATATTTTTACAGTTATCTTGCTGTGCAAGAAAAGTCAGATCTACAAGAAAGAAAAAAAAATCTGAGAAGGGAAACATAATGCAAGCAAACATCAATAGAGAGCATGAAAATGTCATGTTGTGGTCCACATGTCATATCCCTCTCTCTTGGTGTATATGGCCCTCTTCAGTGAACATTTGGAAGTGGTTTGAAACATTTCATTGTTGAAGAGAGCCATGTTCATCAGAATTGATCATCATATAGTATTGTTGTTGCCGTGTATAATGATCTCTTGGTTCTGCTCATTTCACTCAGCATCAGTTCATTCAAGTCTCTCCAGGCCTCTCTGAAATCATCCTGCTGGTCGTTTCTTACAGAACAATAATATTCCATAACATTCATATACCATAATTTTTTCAGCCATTCTCCAATTGATGGGCATCCATTGAGTTTCCAGTTTCTAGCCACTACAAAAAGGGCTGCCACAAACATCCTTGCACATGTGGGGCCCTTTCCTTCCTTTATGATTTCTTTGGGATATAAGCTCAATAGAAACACTGCTGGGTCAAAGGGTATGCACAGTTTGATCACTTTTTGAGAATAGCTCCAAATTGCTCTCCAGAATGGCTGTATCCGTTCACAGTTCCACCAACAATGTATCAGTGTCCCAGTGTCCCACCAAAATATGTTCTTATATTTATTTTATATGCTTATTTATGGATATATTATTGGACATAATATGATATGTGCTCTTTTAGGGCAAAGATTTTTTTTCATTTTTGTCTCAGCATCCTTAGTACCTAATAGTTTATGCACATAATAGATACTTAATAAATCTTGTTGATTGATTAGTCATGTGAAAACTATTTTATTTCTCTGGGCCTCAGTTTCCTCAAAACTCATCTTCAAAATGAGAATAAAACCATAAGATTGATGCCTCATAGCAATTTAGTTTCTGATTATCTAACCTTTTCTCTCTCTCCCTTCCTCGCTTCTTCCTCCTAACCTCTCTGTTTCTCTCTGTCCCTCTGTTTCTCTCTGTCTGTCTGTCTCAGAATTGGTAGGATATAAGGCATCCATACCAATAGTTAATTAAACGATTTTGTTTGTAAAAGTATGACCAGGATAATCAAGTAAACAATATTGATTCAGTGGAGAAGCTTTTTTGCCTCTGTGTTGTCCATATTAATACAACTATTGCTTCCTTCTAGGTTCCATATATATCATCAGGAAGCTATCAGATTTGCTAAGATGACAGAAAAAGGAAATTATAAAGGCTGAAGTGAATGTAGAAAAACATGTATATTATTAATATACCTTTGTTAGAGTTGTGAACTGGACCACCCATTCTAAAGGATATTGTGGAGCTATGTCCAAAGGATAATAAAATTATAGATACCCTTTGGCCCAGCAATACCACTATTAGGTCTGTATTCAAAGAGATCGAAGTAAAAAAAAGGAGCTATTTGTACAAAAAATATAAGAACTCTTTTTCTGATGAAAAAGAATTAGAAATTGAGGGGATATCAGTCAATTGATGGATGAACAAGTTGTGGTATATGATTGTGATGGGATACTATTATGCTATAAAAAATAACAAGCAGCGTGGCTTTAGAAAAATGTGGAAAGACTTACATGAAGTGAGGCAGAATAAAGTGAACAGGACCAGGAAAAGATTGTATATAGTATCAGCAATACTTAAACAATGATCAGCTGTGAAAAGATTATCTTCTCTGTCCAAGACAACAATCCAAGACAACTTCAAAGAACTTATGATAAAAAATGTTTTACTCCTCCAGAAAAAGAACTGATGAATTCTCTTGACAGCAGATTGAAACCTACTTTTTTGACTTTTTTTTCCCAACATGGTTAATATAGAAGAATATGTTTTATATAACTTGCCACATTTATAATTTGTTACTTGCCTTCTCAATGATGAGGAAGGGAGGATTGAGGAGGTGGAGAATTTGGAACTCATTTTTTTTAATGAATGAAGGAAACAAATGTGATATTCATAGGTCACTTAATAAGTAGCAAAACAACATTTACTTAGTCATAGCAAAGACTATTTAACATGGATAATCATTAAAGATACCTCAAGTTGTTTCATGTAAGCAAAACTTCTCTCCCTTTGAGTTATACTTTGTGTTCATAAGTCAAGTCTCTTAATTCCTGGAAATCCTCACAGTGATTTTGTTACATGTAAGTGACCAAGAAGTGATGCAAAAAAATTCTGATTCTCTAGTCCTTTGAGGCAATCAAGTCTTAAGCATAGTTTCAATATCCTTTTGGGGAAAAAGTAACAAAGCTTTCCTAGGAGAAAAGGAGGGATTAGATAATAATTCAAGAATTTGGTCTACTAAGATTAGCAGCAGCCTTTCATTCTCCACAGTGGTCAGCTGTGACTCTCAACTCCCCAGCAACCATGTTGAAGGGATCTGCAGTTGGCACTGCTCTTGGCACTATTTATTCCTGTTTGGGAGTCGTCCAACATGGAAAAGTGGAGATCATTGCTAATTACCAAGGAAACAAGACCACCCTCAGTTATGCTACCTTTAGACATGGAACATTTAATCGGTGATCCTGTAAAGAATCAAGTTGCAATGAACCCCATCAATCGAGTTTTGGATGCCAAATGTCTGATTAGGTGAAGATTTGGTGATGCAGTTGTACAGTCAGACATAAAGCATGTCCAGGTAGGCCTAAGGTCCCAGTGGAGTGCAAAGGGGAGACCAAAAGTTTCTATCCAAGAGTATCTTCTATGATCTTGACCAAGAAAAAAGAAATTGCTGAATCTTACCTTGGAAAGACTGACACAAATGCTGTAGTCACAGTACTGGCCTACTGCGACGATCCCCAACGTTAGGCCACCAAAGATGCTGGAACCATCGCTGGTCTCAATGTGCTTCGAACCATCACTAGGCCAGCTGCTACTGCTATTGCTTATGGCTTGGACAAAAACATTGGTGCTGAGAGAAATGTGCTGGTATTTTTGAGGTCAACTCCACAGCTGAGGATACCCAGTTGGATGGAGAGGACTTTGTCACCACATAATCAACCGTTTCATTGCCAAGTCCAAGCTAAAGCACTAGAAGGACTTCAGTGAGAACAAGAGGGCTGTTTATTGCATACTGTCTCAAGGTGTGCAAGGACTCCCTTGCTGAAGGGATCACTTCTATACATCAATCATCCAAACCTGAGCTGAATGCTGATATCTTCCATGGCACATCCTGGACCCTGTGGAAAAGGCCTTAAGAGATTCCAAGCTAGAGAAATCACAGATTCATGACATCACCTGGTACACTGCATCCTCCAAATCCAGAAGCTTCTTCAAGACTTCTTCAATGGCAAGGAGCTCAACAAGAGCATCATTCCTGGTGACACTACTACTGATGGTGCAGCTGCTATTTATCTGGAGATAAATATGAAAATGTGCAGGACTTGCTGCTGTTGTACGTCACTCCTCTCCCCTTGGAATGGAAAAGGCTGGAGGAGTTATAACAGTTATGATCAAACAAACATCCTCACCAAGCAGACTCAAACCTTTATCATTTATTCTGATAACCTGCCTGATGTGCTTATTCAGGTTTAGGTGGGTGAGAGAGCAATGACAAAAGACAACAACTTGCTTGGGAAGTTTGAGCTCACAGGAATCTCCCCAGCTCCCAGATGTGTTCCTCAGATTGAAGTAATATTTGACATTGATGCAAATACCATTCCCATTTTTTTTTTGCTTTTTGCTTTACTTTTAATTTCTCTAATCAATAGTGATGTAGAGCATTTTAAAAATGTGATATTTTTGGAACTATGCCCAAAGGGCTATCAAACTGTGCACAGTCTTTCATTCAGTAGTGTCTCTAGTGGTTTTGTACCCAAAGAGATCCCAAGGGAGGGAAAAGGTCCCACATGTACTTTAAAAATGTTTGTGGCAGCCCTTTTTGTAGAGGCAAGGAACTGGAAGCTGAATGAAAGCCCATCAGTTGGAGAATGGATGAATAAATTATGGTATATGAATGTTATGGAATATTATTGTTCTATAAGAAACAATCAGTACGATGATTTCAGAGAAGCCTGGAGAAACTTACATGAACTGATGCTAAGTGAAATGAGTAGAACTAGGAGATCATTGTACATGACAACACGAAGACTATATGAAGATCAATTCTGATGGACATGACTCTTTTCAACAATGAGGTGATTCAGACCAGTTGGTGTGGTAATGAAGAGAGCCATCTGAGCCTAGAGAAAGAACTTTGGGGACTGAATGTGGATCACAACATAGTTTTTCACTTTTTTGTTGTTGTTTGCTTTCTTGTTTTCTTTGTTTTCTTTCTCATTTTTCCCTTTTGATCTGATTTTTCTTATGTAGCATGATAATTGTGGAAATATGTATAGAAAAATTGCACTTGTTCAATATATTGGATTACTTTCTATTTAGGGGAGGGGGCAGAGGCTGAGAGGAAGAAAAAAATTTAGACCACAAGGTTTTGCAAGGGTGAATGTTGAAAACTATCTATGCATATGTTTTAAAAATAAAAAGTTTTATAAAGTGTTATTTAAAATTTTGATTTCCTCTTCTGAAAACTTTTAATATCCTTTAACTATCAATTAGGGAATGTCTCTTATTTTTATAATTTTGGCTAAGTTGTTCATTTGGTAAATGAGGCCTTCATTAGAGGAATTTGCTATAATATTTTTACCCCAGTTTCCCTTTTAATTTTGACTTACTTGGCATTGTTTGTGTATAATATTTTTAATTTCATGTAAACAAAAGTATATATTTTATTTCCCATGAACCTCTCTATGTTTTGCTTGCTTGTAAACTTTCCCCTTATCCATAGATTTGACAGGTTCATTTTCCCATACTTCCTTAATTTACTTATGACATTGCTTTTATTTCTAAATCATTTATCAGTTTTGACGTTATTTTGGTTTGGTATGTATGAGATGTTAGTCTATGTGTAGTTTTTGTCAAACTGCTTTATGGCTTTCATAGCAGTTTTTGTCAGTAGTGAGTTCTTGCCCGTAAAACTTAGATCTTTGGGTTTATCAAAAAGGATGTTTACAATTGTGTATTGTATAATTAATACATTCCACTCATTCACTGTACTATTTCTTTTTTTTTGTTGTTGTTGTTTGTTTATAATGATTTATTTATTTACTTTTTTAAAAAATCTTTTTATTTTCAAAACATGTGCATATATAACTTTTCAACATTGACCCTTGCACAGTCTTGTGTTTCAGATTTTCCCCTCCTTCCCACCCCCTCCTGTAGATGGCAAACAATCTAATATATGTTATACCTGTTAAAATATATGTTAAATCCAATATTGGTAAACATATTTATACAATTCTCTTGCTGTACAATAAAAATCAAATCAAAAAGGAAAAAAGTGAGTAAGAAAACAAAATGCAAGTGAACAACAATGTTATGTTGTGGTCTACACTCAGTTCCAAAGTCCTCTCTCTGAGTATAAATGGCTCTCTTTATCACAAGATCATTGGAACTGGCATCAATCATCTCATTGTGAGAAAGAATCACGTTCATCAGAATTGATCATCATATAATCTTGCTGTTGTCATGTATAATGATCTCCTGGTTGTGCTCATTTCATTTAGCATCAGTTCATGTGAGTCTCTCCAGCCCTTTATGAAATCATCCTGCTGGTCATTTCTTTCAGAACAATAATATTCCATAATATTCATATACTATAACTTTTTCAGCCATTCTCCAATTGATGAGTATCCACTCAGTTTCCAGTTTCTTGTAACTATGAAAAGGACTGCCACAAACATTTTTGCACACTTGGGTACTTTTCTTTCCTTTAAGATTTCTTTGGGATATAGGCCTAATAGAAACACTACTGGATCAAAGGGTATGCACAATTTGATAACTTTCTGAGCATAGTTCCAAATTGCTCTCCAGAATGGCTGAATACATTCACAACTCCACCAACAATGAGTTTCCCACATCACCAGTATTCATCATCATTTTTTCCTATCATCTTAGCCAATCTGGTAGATGTGCAGTGGTATCTCGGATTTGTCTTAATTTGAATTTCTCTGATCTATAGTGATTTAGAGCACCTTTTCATATGATTAGAAATGATTTTAATTTCATCTGAAAATTGTCTGTTCATATCCTTTAAGCATTTATCAATTGGAGAATGACTTTAATTCTTATAAATTTGAGTCTGTTCTCTATATATTTTAGAAATGAGGCCTTTATCAGAACCCTTAAATGTAAAAATGTTTTCCCAATTTATTGCTTCCCTTATAATCTTGCCTGCATTAGTTTTGTTTGTATAAAAAGTTTTTAATTTAATATAATCAAAATTATCAATCTGGTGTTCATTTATGAGTTCTAATTCTTTTTTGGACACAAATTCCTTCCTTCTCCTCAGATCTGAGAGGTAAAATATCCTATGTTATTCTGATTTTCTTATAATGTCACTCTTAATGTCAAAATTATGAACCCATTCTGACCTTATCTTGGTATGTGGTGTTAGATATCTATAAATGCCTAGGTTCTTCCATACTAGTTTCCAATTTCCCCAGCAGTTTTTGTCAAATAGTGAGTTCTTATCCCCGAAGATCTTTGGGTTTCTCAAACACTAGATTGCTATAGTTATTGACTACTGTGTCCTCTGATCCTAACGTATTCCACTGATCGACGACTCTATTTCTTAGCCAGTACCAAATGGTTTTGATGACTGCTGCTTTATAATATAGTTTTAGGTCTGGCACATTTGGGTTGTTTTTCCCATTAATTCCCTTGAAATTTTTGACCTTTTGTTCTTCCAGATGAACTTTGTTATTATTTTTTCTAGGTCTGTAAAATAATTTCTTGAGAGTTTGTCAATTTGATCATATTTGCTAAGCCTACCCATGAACACTTGATATTTTTCCAACTGATTAGATTTGCCTTTATTAGTGTGGAAAGTGTTTTGTAGTAGTGTTCATATAGTTCCCGACTTTCCCTTGGCAGATAGATTCCAAATATTTTATACTTTTGACAGTTATTTTGAATGGAATTTCTTTTTGCATCTCTTGCTGCTGGGCTTTGTTGGTAATATATAAAAATGCTGATGATTTATGTGGATTTATTTTGTATCCTACAACTTTGCTAAAGTTGTGAATTGTTTCTAATAGTTTTTTAATTGATTCTCTGGGGTTCTCTAAGTATACCATCATATCATCTGCAAAGAGTAATAATTTGGTTTCCTTATTACCTACCCTAATTCCTTTAATCTCTTTTCTTCTCTTAATTGCCAAAACTAACATTTTTGATACAATATTGAATAGTAATTGTGATAGTGGGCAACCTTGTTTCACTGCTGATCTTATTGGGAATGGTTCTAGTTTGTCCCCATTACATATAATGCTGATTTTTAAAAGATTTTTGCATCAATATTCATTAGGCCTATAATTTTCTTTCTCTGTTTTCACCCTACCTGGTTTAGCTATCAGCATCATATCTGTATCACAGAAGGAATTTGATAGTATACCTTCTTTCCCTATTTTTTTCAAATAGTTTATATAGTATTGGAATTAATTGTTCTTTAAATGTTTGGAAAAATTCGCCCTGGAGATTTTTTCTTAGGAAGTTGATTAATAGCTTGTTCTATTTCTTTTTCTAAAATAGGACTATTTAAATAATTTATTTCTCCTTCTATTAACCTGGGCATTCTATATTTTTGTAGATATTCTTATGTGTCATTTAGATGATCAAATTTAGTGGCATATAGTTGGGCAAAACAACTCCTAATTATTGCTCTAATTTCCTCTTCATTGTTGGAAAGTTCTCCCTTTTCATTTTTGAGACTAACAATTTGATTTTCTTCTTTCCTTTTTCTAATGAAATTAACTAAAGGTTTATTTATTTTATTGATTTTTTTCATAAAACCAACTCGGTTTTATTTATTAATTCAATGCTTTTCTTATTATCAGTTTTATTAGTCTCCTTTTTAATTTTCAGAATTTCAAATTTGGTATTTATTTATTTTTTTAATTTATTTTTTTTATTAAAGCTTTTTATTTGTATAACAATATGTATGGGTAGTTCCTCATCATTGATCTTTACAAAGCTTTCCATTACAAAGTTTACCCCCAGTCACTTCCCCTCCCCTAGATGGCAGGAAGTCCACTACATGTTAATAATGTTGAAATACTTGACAAGTTGTGCAAGAAAAATCCTATCTACAAGAAAAAAAAAAA
>JAJPUD010003633.1:87640-157304 GCA_023553655.1 Myrmecobius fasciatus | reverse complement strand
AGGAAAAGATATTACAAGAAGCCAGAAAGAAACAATTTAAATATCTGATTCCAGGCCCTTCGATCCTTCAAAGTAGAAGCTGCTAGGTCCTGTGTGATCCTAATTGTAGCTCCCCGATATTTAAATTGTTTCTTTCTGGCTTCTTGTAATATCTTTTCCTTGGTATGATAGTTCTGGAATTTAGCCACGATATTTCTGGGGGACTTAATTTTTGGGTTTCTTTCAGGAGGTGATCGGTGGATTGTTTCAAGGAGTATTTTGCCTTCTGGGTGTAAAATATCAGGGCAGTTTTCTTTTATGATTTCCTGGAATATAGTGTCCAGGTTCTTTTTTTCATCATGGCTTTCAGGAAGCCCTATAATCCTTAGATTGTCTCTCCTAGATCTATTTTCCAGGTCAGTTGTTTTTCCTAGGAGATATTTCATGTTTTTCTCTATCTTTTCATTTTTTTGTTTTTGTTCAACTGATTCTTGAAGTCTTGATGAGTCATTAATTTCCAATTGTTCGATTCTAATTTTTAATGTCTTATTTTCTTCAGTTACTGTTTTTAGTTCCTTTTGCAATTGACCAATTACATTTTTTTGTTCACTGCATTCTTTTTCCATTTTTTCTATTTTATTTTGCAGTGATCTCATTTCGTTTCCCCATGTTTCTTCTAACTATCTTTTAAGATTTTTTATGCAATCTTCAAAGAAAGCCTTGTGACATGGAGACCAATTTATGTCTCTCTTTGGGGCTTTTTCTGGAGTTGCTTTACCTTTAGGGGCCTCAGGATTTGAGGTCTGTTCTTCCCTCTCTCCATAAAAGTTTTTCTTTGTTGAGAGCTCTTTTTGGTTTTTTATTCATTTTTTTTAAAGGTGTGAGGTCTGTTTAGGGCAAAGGTGGGACAGCTGCTTTAATTTGCCCTGGGGCAGTTCTGCTGATTGAGTTATTTCAGGAACTGGGCAGTTCTGCTGATTGAATTATGTCAGGGCTGGGCAGCTCCGCTGATTGAATTATTTCTGGTGCTTATCAGACCTGTTGTTTGATTGATTGCATTAAGGTGCTGTGTAATGGCAGCTAGTTACGATGCTCATCAGGGGTTCAGTGGTTCACAATCTATCCCCCTCAAAAGGCAGACCCTCCAAACCACCTGCCCACAATCAGGACAAATTGTTCCAAGAGGCTCGCAGAAGACTCCTAGGTGTGTGAAAAGCACAACGCTCCCACTCCTGTTCTGACTCCTGTTCCAGCTCCCTGCTCCAGCTCCCTGCCCTGGTCTCCCTGTGCTGCAGTCTGGGTTCAGTAGGCCACCCCCTGCCCCATTAAAACAGACCTGTTTTGAGGTTCTTCCAGAGTATCTTCTTCTAGAATCGTGTTGTTCTCCGGATATTGTGGATTTTTTTGCTTCAGAATCAGTCTAGAGGCTTCATATTTTGTTGGTTTGAGGGGAGGTTAGAGGAGGTTACAGAGAATCCTGTCTGATCTCTGCCACCATGGCTCCACCCCCGGAACGAAGTCCGCTACAGTTATTTTAAATGCAATTTTCTTTTCTGTCTCTTCCTGTTGGATAGTGTATATGGGTTTATTTTTTATCCTCCAATTTTGCTAAACATTAATCATTTCAACTAATTTTTAGTTGTTTCTATGGTTTTATGAATATACCATCATATCATTTGCAAAGAATGATAGCTTTATTTTCTCATTGCCTATTTTTATTCCATTGATTGCCTTACCTTTTCATATGAGATTGAATAATATTGGTAATAATGGATACCTTTGCTTATCCTTATCTTATTATGAAGGCTTCATGTTTAAACCTATTTCAGATAATGCTCAGTGGCCACCAATAGGTCCTAGGCCAAGTCCATTTGGTCATTGTTTGGGGCCTGACTGACTCAGATTGAATGTGAATAGCAGTCATTTCTGCCTTTGCTAGAACTCTGAGGGTCTTTCCCTCCCAGATTAATTTACTTATTTAGGGTGGGTTTTTCAGACTAGATTAAAGGAAAGATTCTTTGCTACAATTGCTACCTACCCTTAATCACTAAATCAATGTGGCTTTAGCCAAACTGAGACCCATTGAACACCTTAGCTTAAAAAGGGGAAGGTCTCCCATTTCATTCAGGCCCATCTCCAGTTGTCTTGATCTATATCCTGCCATTGGACTCAGGTGGCTCTGGAAGGGAAAGTGAGGCTGGTGACCTGGCACAGCCCTCTCTCACTCAAATCAAATTACTTGCATGTCATGGCATCCCCTCCCTGATGTCATGGTCCTCTTCAAGAATGAAGGACAAGCATCATCAACAACAATCAGGAATACATTAATAGCCCAAGTCTGAGTTCATTGATCCAATTACAAAACAAAAGCAAACTAGAAAGAAGAAATATAGCAGTAACCCAAAGGAATGAAAGAATATGGAAAACAACAAAAGTCAAGATTTCTAGGCTTTGCTTTGGAAAGATCTTTGGATCGACCTTCCTGATCTGATGGATCTTCCTGATCTGATCCATGTCAATGGGTCATGTAAAATCTTTGTAGTTTTTAGTGGCTCTCCCAATGTAAAGCAGGGATTGACCAGGAGTGGGATCAAGAATATTGGTTCTCCAGGAGATCATTATACACAGCAACAACAGTACTATATGACGATCAATTCTGATGGACATGGCTCTCTTCAACAATGAAATGCTTCAAACCACCTCCAATTGTTTACTGAAGAAAGCCATATGCACCCAGAGAGAGGGATGTGAAATGTGGACCACAACATAACATTCTCATACTCCTTGATTGATGTTTGCTTACATTGTGTTTCCTTTTTCTGATATATTTTTTGTGTAGATAAGATTTTTCTTGCACAACAATGATAAGTTTGGAAATATGTATACATATATCCGATTTGCCAATATTTTAACATAATTAACATGTAGTGGATATCCTGCCATCTAGGGGAGGGGCGGGGAGTTGGGGGGAAAATTTGTAACAGAAAGCTATGTAAGGGTTATTGTTGAAGAATTACCCACACATATGTTATGCAAGTAAAATTAAAAAAAAGAAAAAAAAAGAATATTGGTTCTCTAGCACAGATAATGATACATAGCATAGTCACCTAGACTTATCTTGAGTCAGAACTATCTTTAGTAAGGTCACTAAAAAGTTATTTGCATGCAATCTGTTCTGTTGATGAGTTCAATATCAAACAATAACTTGTACTATCACTTACTCAGTGTTTCTTGCCCAACATCCAGGCCTCCCTTACCAAAGAATATTAAGAAATTCATTCATAGGCTTTTAGACAATCCCATATTTGTGGTCTTTGGGGTATTTACAGACCAAACTAAACAGCTGATGGGTCTGGAAATCATAATCATTCTTAAATACAAAAATTATACAGATAACTGACAACTACAGTTGGTAGTATTGAGGAGATGATTTTTAATGACATAGGGCACATTAATTATACAATTTATTCTTAAATTTTCTTGAAGAAATGGGAACCACTTTACTTTGTGTAGCCAGCACTACAAGAAACACCAAAAAAATCAGGTAAACAATTAAGAACTCATCTCCCTATCTTTGCATCGTCCTATCTTTCTTAAATAAGACCATACTGATCAAGTACTAATATTTCCAAATGTTTTAGCAATCTTCTAACAGTTAGAAAAAAGTTTACTTAGCCATAGAAGAGAAAGGTTATTCATCAGTAAACACCACTGATTCAGTTGTAAATAGCTTTCTTGACTTTGTATTGGCTATACAATCATGAGAAAGGCCAACTTCTTGTCTCTGTATAGACTAGATTTTGTACTTAAGGTTATCAAGAAGCTACACTGATGGACTGAGCCTTAGTCTGCCTGAGCCAAGTAATTTTTGGGTGTGATTTTAATAATTTTTGAGGAAAAATGAGTTTAGTCTACATGTTTGATTTTGCTCCTCCAACACTTAATTAATATTCACATTCAAATATATAGCCTCAAATATTGTGTATCATTACATGATGATATAAAAAAATTCCTCTCTCAAACCTTGATCTCTTTTCTGAGGTCTACACTAATCTCTACAGCTACTTACAATTTGTCTCCAGCTATATTTCTCTACACTATCTCAGATCAGATATGATAGAAGCAAGTTCTTTTCCCCTCTTCAGACTTGTCTTCTTCTGTGCCGCATTGCATGTTGTAATCATGGTGTTCTTTTTTATTTTTTCTTTTTCCTCATCCTTCCCACCTCTATTTTACCATAGCCATTATTTGCCCTATCCTGTTAATTCTGCCCCTGTAAGATCTCTCAGATCCCTCATATTCTGTGCTTTATGCCATTCCCTTAACATGTCTTAATTATCTTCCATCTGAACTATGAAAAACTTTCTAATAAATCTCACTTTCCATATTTGTCCTTTCCAACTAATCCTTCATATTACTTCCAGAAAAATCTTTCTTATACATGTGAAAATATAGAATTATCAAAGATCTCAAAGTTAAAAGAGACCTAAGAGATCATTTAATTAAACGAGACAGGAAATAAGAATACTTTTTGTATGATGTGGTAATCCAGTCTTTTTTGAAAACCCACTATCTCTCAAAGCAATCTATTCCATTTTAAAATAACTCTAAATTTTAGGATTTTTTTTCTTATGTCAAGTCTAAATTTGCTTATTTGCAATGCTTAATTATTGGTTTTAGATCTACCCGCTGGGGACAGGCAGAGCAAATTTAATACATCTTTCATATTGCAACCCGTCAAATATTTGAAGGCAGCTAACTTTTCATATCTAGGTCAGCTAAATATTTACACTGCTTTCAGTTGATTCTTCTTAGGTTGACCTTCCCTAGGTTCTTCTCCCCTTATTTTTCAAATGTGATATACAGAACTGGATGTAATAGTTTAGATAACTCCAAGTTAGAGTAAAGTGGGGAAATCATTTTCTTAGTTTTCAATGTTATACCATAAGTTCACAATTGTTTTTTGCTTGCTCTATCCTGTTCTTGACTCTTTTTAACCCCAAGATCTTTGTTAGACAAACTATTGTAAAGTTATGCTTTCCCCATCTTTTATTTGGGAAGTAGATTTATTTTTTTAAAATTCAAGTATACAGTGAGACCTTTTATCTTTATCTATTACATTTCATCTTATCAGCCCAGCATTCTAACTTCAACATGTTTATGACTCCTGACCTTGTTAGCTATCCCTCTTTCCAAGTTTATATCTAACCTTAAATGATTTAAATGAAAAACTTTCTAATACATCTCACTTTCAATATTTGTCCTTTCCAATTCATCCTTCATATTATTTCCAGAAAAATCTTTCTTATACATGTAAAAATATAGAATTATCAAGATCTCAAAGTTAAAAGAGACCTAAGAGATCATTTAATCAAACCATACAGGAAAAAAAGAATACTTTTTATATGATGATGGCAATCCAGTCTTTTTTGAAAACCCACTATCTCTCAAAGCAATCTATTCCATTTTCATATGAGATTGAATAATATTGGTAATAATGGATACCTTTGCTTATCCTTATCTTATTGTGAAGGCTTCATGTTTAAACCTATTTCAGATAATGCTCAGTGGCCACCAATAGGTCCTAGGCCAAGTCCCATTTGGTCGTTGTTTTTTGTTCAGCTCTGGTCCTTTCATTAGAAATAGGTGAAATTCACCTATATCATTGAATGTCCATCTTCTTCCCTTAAAGATAATGCTCATTTTAGCTGGATAACTCATTCTTAGCTGTTAACCAAGTTCCTTTGCCTTTTGGAATATCAAAGAACCAATCAGCAATTTCTGAATCTATCTGTCTGTATTATTATCAATTCATTATCCCTTCATCTTGTCCACAAAATTAATTTGGAGTATTGCCATTTGCCATGTAAAAATCTAAGTTTATTTTACTTACAAAAATTTCCTCTGAACTACTATAAAACTTGAACCCCCAAAAGGACATGAAATTATTTAGTCATGACATAATATTAATGAAGCCATTACATAGCATATTATATGTCTATATGTAGCTTAAAAACAATATTTACTTTTTGGCTACTAACTCACACTACACTTTGTGAATACCATTTCCTTGTCTAGATGTTTGCAAATCATCTTTTTAATAACATATTTTAGCATAATGCTCCTTCAGTTTAAGAAACAGTTCTCTCTCCCTGTAACCTTTTTTTTTCCTACTCACATGCCCTGCAATAGAGCATGTGGAATTCTCTATGCACCTTCCCATAGCGGAATAGCCACCCTCACTTCCACAATTATATTTGAAAATGTGCTGTGAATCATTATCTCAAAGCTCTTCTCTGCCTCTCCTACTTTTTTTTGGTCTAAATTCAGGGAACTGAGCAGCAATTCTGAAGTGGATGGTTTTAGCTTTGGAGTCAATCTTGGTGAGTATGAGAGGTAAGAAGCTCCTGGGACCCTCAGTTAGTGTTGCCTATGCCATAGAAATTACTCCTTACAACTACTGTAGCAAATGGCATAGGAGAAGATGAACATCAAGAGGAGGATCCCAAACCCTGACCTGACTTGCCAGATGATAAGGGAATTGTGTGCAAACACTGGGAAACGGAGGTGAAAGTGAAATGCCAGTTCAGCAGTCTCAGAAAATTTCTTAGGTTTTGGTATCTTCCCAGGAGAGTACAATAATGCAGTACTATTAGTCACTGCTTCTCATTTAAGTGTATGTTAATTTGTTGTGTATAGGAAACTGTCCTGTACATGTTCTACATTTTACATTGAGCATCTTTTTACTTCTCTTGTTGAGTAAATCCTAGAGATGAACGAAATGCAAGCTTAAAGAGATTCCAAGAAGTGTTCCAGGACTGAGATATAAAAAAGCCAGAGAATACAAGAGAAAAGCCTGGCCTCTTTCTGTAAGATCCAGGTTTACCTCCAGGAATACATTTGATACATGGCCTTCTGTTTAAAGCTAGGACTTCTCCAAAAGGGAGAGGGTAAATGACCTGAACTCAGCAGCAGTTATTTTGCGCTAGAATTTTATTAGAAATCAAATCAGAGAATCATAGATTTGTTTTCAGGTTTTATCCTTTTTCCTCTTCTTCAGTCTTGCAGTACTTTTTTCAAGTCTGGTGGTCTTTCAGAGATCACTGGTAATAGTTTAGCAATCACTTCTGCCAGATTTTTCAGTAGTCTGGAAAATAGTTCATCTGGGTCTGATGTCTTGAATCCCTCAAGGACATCTAGATACTCCTTTACTACTGAATAATCAATTTCATATTAGCAATTTTTATTTTGTCCTTTCCAACATAAAGAACATTTTTCTTTGAAGAGAAAACAGAATTGAGCAGTTCTTTTCCACCTCTAACAGTTTTCCTTATAAGCTTTAGTTCATTCTGAGTTTTTCCATTAATTAAAAGGTTTGTCCATTCTTCTTAGCAGTATATTTGCTAGAATAAAGTATATAGTTGTATTTAAAAAATTTTAAAATCTATTTTCTTTTACTTCTGTATGTTTGTTAAAATGCTTTTCTTTTATAATTTGCACCTTTTTGGTTTAAAATATACCTCTGGGTAGGCATATACGAATGATGATTTCAATCTTATGAGAAATAATTCTTCTTTTAAAAATAATATATGTATGTATGAAGATATAGTTTTTTATTTCATAAAAAATATACAGGAAACAGATGGGAAACATTATTAATTTGTTTCTCTGGTGAATTTTCAGCAGAGTATATTTGTATGTGTTATCTGAACCATATGAATACTTAGTATTGCTGCTGTTAAATTTGTAATGAGCTGTAGAGTAACTGAAATTCCCTAACTGGTTCTTATGGAAGTAGTTCATTTGCAGTGCTTAGATGTAGTAAGATCAAGCAAATAGATGCTGCTCATATGATTGACCCCAGCATTAAAATATTTTAATTTCCCGATCCTGAGATATTCCACATGTTATAAATTAACAGAATTTATATTATCATAATTTCACTAGTTTGAGCATGTAAAATGTAGATCTACAAATTATGATTCTGAGCACATTCGGAGTTTTGAAATATCTATTTGTGTTATATAAAAGATAAAAATATTTGGTTAATGTTACTCTGACTTGATACACTATTCGTGCTTTTTCAAGTGTAATTAATTGAGATGGTGTTTCTAGAATGATATTAATTGAAAATCATTTAACATATATGTTGCTTACATAAATATAAGCAGTTTATAAATTATTTAGAAATCAAAAACATGTTAAGCAACATTAATGCTTTCAGATAACTCTATAGGAATTAAATGTTTCAGGAAAATTTAATAAAAATGAAAATGAGCTATTGTTTGTATATGAAAAAAAATTACAAGAAGGCCTTAATGGGCTGTATCCTTAATTTGTGTGTGTGTGTGTGTGTGTGTGTGTGTGTGTGTGTGTGTGTGTGTAAACCACATTTTGTACATTTAACACATTTTCCTGATGAAGCAGTGGTTTGAATTGTTTAAGTAGATTGCTGTATCAGTCCACAAAAATCCATTTAACCCAAAGTAGCTTTAAAATAATAACTAATTGTACTGACAAATATATTGTTTCAATAAGAGCAATTAAGCAAAAAAATCACTAGGAAATAGTTTCAATTTTTTTCTTTAATGTTATGTGAGAACATCTGTTTGATTACAAAAGGATAAAGAGCCTGTCCTAGACTACCACTGACTTGTTAGGGATATTCCCCTGATTGTTATAGTGGGCTGTGCTGATCCCCATACTATCTCTTCTAGGTTCCCTTTATTATTCATTTCATAGAGAATGAGCAAGTGGTTTAATATTTGAGTTTCAGTGGACTTTTCAGCTGGCAAAAGTAAAAACAGTTTGAAATGTTAACAAGTTTGTTCCACATTTTATTAAGTGCTTCAATTTTTACTATGGACAAGTCAATATATGGATTATTCTGCCAGAGATATTTCATATTTGTATTTTATTTTAGTTTTCTAAATTTTATAATTTAACCAAAGTATTATTTTTTCTTTTATTCCTATGTTTGCATTAATGTCCTCTGACTAAATATTAAGGGCAGTCATAATAACAAAAGTTTAAATCAAGCAGTTTAACATCACTCATTTTAATATTGATTAATCAAGTGAAATCTGTGAAAACTCTTTAAAAGCTACAAAGTTGTACATAAATGTAAGTTGCTATCATTAGCCAATAGGTTTTAAATAATTCCAAGATACTGATATTCTATTTTATGAGAAGTAAATAATTAAAGAAAAATCTTTCATTTACCAATTTTATGTTGAATAAAGGTAATTTTAAAGTCAGAATTTCAGCTAAAATAATATTATTTAAAATACTTTTTTATTACTGAGGTTACATAGATTGAGTTCAAATCAGTTATAAAAGCTTATAACATAAAATATATTCATAGAAATAAAAGGCATCAATTTTTTGGTATCTTTGAGCATTTTTAAGATTGAAATTGTTTAGAAAGTTGTCTTTAATCATTTTTGGCATTTAAAATAATAAAGTTAATTTTCAAATAAGTTAAAATACCTTATATTCAAAATGTTTACCAAGTACTAATTTGTAGATATATTTGTATATATGTATGTATGTTTGTATGTGTATAATATATGTAATATTATATATTTGATTACTTTTGTTTTAGTAAATTGAATTAAAATGAAAGGTACTTATCTATATGCAGGTACCTATATTTTATTGATTGTCTCTAATTTAACTACTTTGAGATAGATTGGCATTTTTAGTACTTTAAACAACCTTAAAAGCTTCTTTGTTAATTGCAAACCATATTTAGTATGACCTCATAATAATGTAGCACCTCAAGTGTCATGCCTGTCTTTAATGCGCACATTGGAGCTGTGTTCATCTATAACAGACAACTGCACTTCAAGAAGTCTTTTTTTTTCTTGATAAGCAATTAGCAGTAATTAGGAAGATTCACCTCAATAAGTTGTCGGCATTAGATTGTTTAAAAAAAATTGAATGTCAGTGACTTAAAAAGAAAGTTTTTTTTCTGACACATAGGTACAGAATGTTAAACATGAAATGTTAATTTAACTTTTCTGCTTATTATTCATGTACAATATTATTTTGTCATTCAGAGTCTACATTGACAGAGTGCTAAGAGTGTTAAAATAGTGCTGCTAGAATAAAAAGAGGATTAATCTACCATTGGCCAATTAGCCAAAGGGTACTTAATGGTCTCTAAAGGCTACTGAAGTCTAACTACTAGCTAAAGCACTGGTAAAAAGTCCTCTATATTACCTTCATTTGCTTGACATCTTGTGAAACACACTTGGAGGCTTTTAATAACTACATTTGCAAGAAAATAGTTTATAAGTGATTGATTTAGCAAATGGATGGATTTTTCAAAAGACTTTGTTAAATAAGCAACTAATATTATCTGTCTTTAAAATTGTTATTGTCCCTATCACCTTTCCTTGACCTTACTTATTTTTAAGGCAAAAGGTCCCAGATTTTCAGTGAAAAACAATATCAACCTAAGAATTTCTATAAATGTAGAACTTTATTTTATAAAACTTTAGAAAATAACTTTAAAACATTTTAAGTATATATTGAAACCTCAGCAGCATTTGCCCATATAATCCATATAGGGTTTACTAGCTTTCATATAGTTTTGGAAAGTACAAGAAAATCAAAAACAGAAATAGTGAAAAAATATGATTGATTACAAAATCTAAAGTACCATAGATAATGAAAAACAACATGATTGGGTGCATGTCTGGAATGAAGGATCAATATTTTATTGCTATGGAAAGTCCATTGGTGATGCCAGTGTGCATGAGTAACTGTACAGACTTTCATAAAGGATAGACAGCATTGCAAAGATAATAGACTTTCTAGCGTCCATTTTCAACTTACAAGGATTATTAGCATGATAATAGATCTCCCTTAATTATGCAAATCCAGTAAGTTATATAGAGATGATTTATTTCTTTGAATTAAGGTTATTTATGGAACAACTTAGCTCAGAGAAGAAAGTTAAACTTCTGAATTGAATTCAGAGACAAAGAAACATGACTTAGACAATTTTACAACATAATTGGGGATGATACAAAATAGAATTGATTACAAAATCAGAATCAATTTGAGTGTGTGGCAAGGGTTTGGCTGCTGCACTTCTTTTGCAATGAGGAGCAGTCCCCAAGAGGTTATGTGATCTGGCCTAAGATGTATTAATTGGTAACAGAGCCAGTATTTGACCCAGATACCCTAACTCTATCCAGTGCCCTATCCATTAAACCCTGATTATACTTGGCCTGATGTATAACTTAGTCAAGCCAGCTAGATGGGCATATTGATACCCAGACATATATATCCATAATTATGGATATATCTTTACAGAAAAGGAGATCAATTGTATCTTGATAATGAGAAAAAATTGGTGGATAATTCATGTGCTGTCTTCACTCTTCCAGTAAAGAAAACAAATAGCAAAAGCACCTTTTATGATTGGAGAATTTAAGACACAAGATCTCATATTCCCCTCCTCTATCTTTATGCAATAGTTCATCTAGGTGAAAGATTTCCTAGATTAAAAATATGTAGAGAGATAGACAGAATACCATCTATAAAAGAAAAGAAATAAATTACGTGGATAATAAAAAGAGAAAATCCCGGGAGATGTAAAATAGAGCAACAGATTTGAATTTTAGTTATTTATTTTATTATATTGAAGGTCATCTTTAGAAAGAAAGTCTTTTTTCATAACTCAGTTTAAGGTTTTTCAGAGTGAAACTAGGATTTCTGGATTCAGTCAGAAGACCTCTAGTTCTAATTTTACCACTTGGTACTTATATAAAAATGGCTGTATTACACAACTTCGTGCTTCAATTTCCTCATCTATAAAATGAGCATAATAATATCTCTTCTGTCTATCCCAAAGAGTAATTATGACAATCAAATGAGATATAATACATGGAAGTGTTTTATGAACTGTATATTGCCATTGCACATAGACATCATAGATCATAGATCACCACTAGATGATCAGTACAGAAATCAGATTGATATACTTTGCAACCTAAGGTGGAGATGCTCTATGCAGTCAGTTAAAAACAGTCCCTGAAACTGACAGTGCAAGATTCTTATTTCAAAAGTTAGACAAATTTAAGAAAGTAGTGAAAACCATCAGATCATATAAGTTTGACCTAAATAACAACTCTCATGAATATGAAGGGAAGGTAATGAATTAATTTAAGAGATTAGATTTGGTAGAGAGTGTCTGAAGTACTATGGACAGAGATTTGCAGTATATAGAAGACAGCAACAAAAAGCATTCCTAAGAAAAAGAAGAGCAAGAAGGCCAAATGGCTGTTTGATGAGGTTTTATAAATAACCAAGGAAAGAAGGAAAGGAAAAGGAGAAAAGGAAAGGTATATCCATTTGAATGCCTAAGATTCTGCAAACTAGATTTTAGCAATATATGAACTGAGCAGGCTTGTTTTATAAGAGTTATATTCTAAGAGGAACTAGAGACCAAATTATCAACTTTTTTTGCTTTTTATTAGATAGTTTTCAATACTCACCCTTGCAAAATTGTGTGTTCCAAATTTTTTCTCCCTCCCTTTCCCCTACTCCTTCCCTTAGACATCAAATAATCCAATATAAATTAAACATAATTCATCTAAATATATTTCCACAATTGTTATGCTACACAAGAAAAATCAGATAGAAAAGGAAAAAATGAGAAAGAAAATAAAATACAAGCAAACAACAAAAAAGTGAAAATGCTATGGTGTGATCTATACTCAGTCCCCAGAGTCCTCTCTTTGGGTGAAGATGGCTCTCTCATCATTGGAATTGGCCTGAATCACCTCACTTTTGAAAAGAGCCAAGTCCATCAGAAGTGATCTTCATATAATTTTGCTGTTGTTATGTACAATGATCTTCTGGTTATACTCACTTCACTTAGCATCAGTTCATGTAAGTCTCTCCAGTCCTTTATAAAATCATCTTTCTGATTGTTTCTTATAGAACAATAATATTCCATAACATTCATATGTCATAACTTATTTGGCCATTATCCAACTGATAGGCATCCACTCAGTTTCCAGTTTCTTGCCACCACAAAAAGGGCTGCTGCAAACATTTTTTGCACACGTGAGTTCTTCTCCCTTTATTATGATCTCTTAGTGATACATGTCCAGTAGAGTCACTGCTGGATCAAATGGTATACACAATTTGATAGCCCTTTGGACATAGTTCCATATTCTCTCAAGAATGGTTAGATTAGTTCATGACTCCACCAACAATGTATTAGTGTCTGAGTTTTCCCATATTTCCTTCAATATTCATCATTAACTTTTCCTGTCATCTTAGCCAATCTGGGAGGTGTGTAGTAGTACCTCAGAGTTTCTTAATTTGCATTTCTCTGATCAATAGTGATGTAGAGCATTTTATCATATGATTAGAAATGGTTTTAATTTCTTCATCTGAAAATAGACAGTTCTTTGACCATTTATCAATTGGACAATGACTTATATTATAAATTTGAGACAATTCTCTATATGTTTTAGAAATTAGGCCTTTATCAGAACCCTTGGATATAAAAATTTTCTCCCAGTTTATTGCTTCCTTTCTAATCTTGTCTGCATTGGTTTTGTTTGTACAAAAACTTTTTTAGTTTAATATCGTCAAAATTACCCATTTTGCTTTTCATAATGTACTTCAGTTCTTCTTTGTCTGAAAATTCCTTCCTTCTTTACAAATCTGAGAAGTAGACTATCCTTTGTTCTTCTAATTTGCTTGTAATATCACTCTTTATATCTAAATCTTGAACCCATTTTGACCTTATCTTGATATAGAGTATTAGGTGTTGCTCAATGCCTAGTTTTTGCCACACTATTTTCCAATTTTCCCAGCAATTTTTTGTCAAATAGTGAGTTTTTATCCCAGAAGCTGGAGTCTTTGGGTTTATCAAATACCAGGTTACTCCAGTCATTTTTTAGCCAAAATCAAATTGCCAACATTTGCTGAAAGCAAAGGACTACCCTGAGGGAAAAACAGAAACCTATCTATTTCTGTTTCATTGATTACACTAAAGCTTTTGACTGTGGATTACAATAAAATGTGGTATGTTCTCGAAGAGATGGGAGTACTAGATCATCTTATCTGTCTTCCAAGGCACCTATATGTGAGCCAAGAAGCAAAAGTTAGAGCAAAATTTATAAAAACTAATTGATTTTTATTTGGAAAAAGAGTATAAGAAGGCTCTATATTGTCACCTTATTTATTTAACTTATATGCACAGCACAACATGACAGATGGTAAGCTAGATAAATCAAAGGCCAGAATGAAGGTTTCCAGGAGAAATAACAATCTCAGATATTGCAGATGTATCACTGATGGCAGCAAGGGAAATTGGAATTAAGAAGCCTCTTGGTGAGGGTAAAAGAGGAAAATGTAAGAATTGTCTTGGGGCTTAGCATCAAAACAAACAAACAAACAAAGCTCTTGGCAACTAGCATTGCCACTTCCTGGCAAAGAGAGGGAGAAGAAATGGAAGCAGTGTCATATTTTTTTTTTTTTTTGTTCGTGGGCTTAGAGATCACCACAGATGGTGACTGCAGTCATGAAATTAAAAGATACTTGTTACTTGGAAGGAAAACTGTGACAGAGAAGGACAATATACTAAAAAGCAGAGATATCACCTTGCTGACAAGGCCCATATAGTGAAATCTGTAATTTTTCCTTTAGCAATGTATGGTTCTAAGAGTTGAACTTAGGGGAAAGCTGAGTACTCCACCTACTGTGCCATCTAGCTATCCTGAACTTGGACTGATTTTGAGAGATAGTGAAGGATCGAATGGTCTGACATGCTGTGATCCAGGGTCCATGAGGAGTCAGATATGACTGGATGACTGAACAACAAAAACAGTTTTTGCAAAAAAGAATTTTCCTAGCTTTGATTTTCTAATTTTTGGTCAAGGCAGTATATTGATCAAGTGCAAAAAATATCTGCCCTTGGTGTTGGAGGACCCAGCTTCAGATTCTGCCTGTGCTACTTGATACTTCTGTAAACCTTGGCAAGCCAGTTAATTCCTCTGCCCCTTAATAGGTTGGATGCTAAGGTCCCTTCCAGCAGTAAACTTAAAATCCATGATCCTATAATTTTAAAATTATACTTAAAATTTCCTTGTATCCAAGGACTATATTCTATTCTAATTTATCTATATCTGTAGATATTGATATATACATTGCACATTACACTGGCATTGTGGGTATGCCTGTGATTGTGTCTTTTTGTTGTTTAGTTGCTTCAGTCATGTCCGACTCTTCCTGAACCCTTTTTGATACTAAACAAAGATATTGGACAGGTTTGCTATTTCCTTATCTAGCTCATTTTACACGTGAGAAAATGAGGCAAACAGGGTGAACTGACTTTCCCAGGTTCACATAACTACTGAGTGTCTGAAGCTAGATTTGAACTTGGGTTTTCTTGACTCTAGGCCTGGCACTGGATCCACTCTGCTGCCCATCTGCTATGTATATAAAATATGCTACTAAATGGGAAGTGAAGATACTTCTATAGTGAGTTCTATAACTGAAAAAAACCCAGCTATCTTGATGACAGTGGTAGGCTATAATTGTCAAAAATAGTTAAAATGAAAGCTCCTTTACAGCTGAAGCACTTTTCATTTTGTCTTTTTAGCCACAATGTCTAACATCTAGCAAGTGATTGATAAATGCTTGTTAAATTGAATTGGGGATAGAATATTTAGTCACTTCTACTGTTGTTAAATACTATATGGCTCTAATGAATCTGCTCTCTTCTTGGAAGGTCTAGGGAAAAAATTATTACAAGAACAAAATTGATTATTTTATCATAATATCTGTTAAGAAAAATTAGAAATTATTTACAAAATCAAAATCAAAATTTTGGTACATAATAAATGTACCATAATAAATGGAGCCTATTTTAGTTTAGGCAGGTCATACAAGCAAAAAAAATGCATCTTTGCTATTCCAATCAGTGATAATTCGGTAGAAACTCTAAGAAATTTTAAAGGAATAATAAGTAATCCAAACCTTGGGCCATGAGTGGGTGAAACCACTTTTTGGTCTCTGCTCAACTGAAAATGCCCCCAAAGGTAGAAGAACCAGAGATAGTAACCAATTACTTCACAACTGACAAATAGGCAGGTTCTACTTAAGTGTTCCCTTTAAATGAAAATATAACCAAATGCTTCCAAAACAGTCCTTCTAAAAAATTATGTGTTCTGTATTTTGGCAGTTCTATCATAAAAAAATGCTAGTTTACGGAATTTGGCTTTATGATATCATTTAGTAGATTAAATTATTTCAGCTTTTTAAAAACTACCTCTTCTCATTTCCTGTTTATATGCATTGTCATCATTTTCAATGTTTTTCTTATGTAGGAATAATTTTATTTTTAAGTTGTGAAAATATATTTTTAGTTTCCCAATCTTTCTGGACTGATCAAGTAGAGATGAAACTGTGTTGGCGAAGGACACTTTTCCCTTTACAATGCCATGGTGTCTTCTAGCGAGGAATCTTCCAGCTTCTGTATCCTGGGAGAGAAGGCACCAGAGGCAGTTCTTAGACCAAAAAAAAAAGCATGCCATCAAAGTATTTGTGGCTCTGTAGTGTTGTTTCAGCTTGTATCCACTTGGAATTGCAACCCTCAGATAAATCTGACAGGGCTGAAATCTCCAGCAGGTGAGCTTATAAGCAGAGGTTTCACTGGGGGTTTTGAACAATTCCCCCAGTGAATGCTACTTAGGCAGAAGCAGAGAATAAGTAATTTAAATAAAATTAAATTGTTAATAAAATTTGGCATTCATTTAATTAATTAATGAAAAGTTTTAAAATTCAGAAAAATATGTCATTTATATCAATATCTTGATAAAGAGAATTGAAAAATTGAAAAAAATTGTAATTGCCCTTAACTCTTAAAAATATACTTTTTAAACTGATAAATATAAATATGAGTAAAGAAGTTTGCCTTTATTGTAGATTTATTTTGATTCAAAATTACTTTGTTTCATGAATATTTCTAATATAAACAAATTCATAACAAACATATAGGCATTATATTAGTAACTGTCAATACAACATAGTTTTATTACTTTATTTAAATGTTAGCATATTTTAAATGTTCTCTTTTATAGGAAATGTAATATCTTTTTCCATTTCTAATTGGGATTCTTCACAAAGGAAAATTTGTTTCCTCTGAGAGATTTTAGTACCATTTTGTCTAATTGTTCCTTATGTTAAACTACCATATTATAAGCTTCTTTGGAATAATAAAATAGTCATGTAGTTATGTTCTCATGGAGCCCTAAGTTGTTATGCCATTAAACCTTGGTGGCATTCTGCTGACTATAGGCTAATGAAAAATAACTAACATAAAATCTATTTCTGTTACCTTTTTACAAAAAACATTTTAACTATGTTATTTAGCATGTTTTAATTGTTTGTGATATTAAAATGTAAATATAAGGATTTTCTACTTCATACTTTGCAAAAGGGCATTGTCACCTGTCAATCAAATACAATAAAAACCAAGATAGTTTGTTTGCATGTTATTTACTTGAACTAAATCCCTAACAAGGCTTGTCTGCTAATTGGACTTAACATTTATGTTGCTAAATGAGAAGCATTTTGGCTGCTGTATAGGGTGGTAAGAACTACCCAGTGGAATAAACAAATAACATCTGTTATCCTGTCCTGCTCCAGCTTGGCTTTTACCAGTTAAGTACATCAGCCCTAGAGTCAAGGTTATCAAATATGTGGGTCTCTGGCTAGCATATGTATATGTGGAAGAGAAGAAATAGCACAATGTAAGTATAGGCCAGCTAAGCAGAAGCTATTTAATAGAGCTGGTGCCTTTTATTTTAACTTCTACAAGCCCTACAAACTTAAAGTAAAAACCAATAGACTGTAGTACTTGAATTCTATTTGTTGTCTCTATTCATAGTGTGTACCACTGTTTTTAACTGATATTTATTAAGAAGACCTAGTAGTTTAGATATAATTCAAATATAGAAAAAAACATGAATTTCCTGCCATTTTCATAAATTATATCTAAGACTACTTAGTATATGAGTTTAGATATATACAAACATTATTATAAAAACATTTTAAATTTTTAAATTATTATGACTAGCATATTTCATATATAGAAAATAAATAAAAATTATTTCAATTTTAATTTTAAAATTACATTATTCATCATGAAATTCAAACGGATAGATATCAAACAAATAATTGTAATGTTTTGTATATTTCTGTAATCTTATAACAATCAACAGAATTGCTTTTAATATAAGGTTATACATTTTTTCTTTTCTGGGAAAAATAGAAGCAAAATTCAGACTTGGTTGAACTTCGCAAAGAGAAAGAAGAATTAAAAAAGAAATTGGAGGCTGCAAATGAAGCTAAATTTGTAATAGAAGCTCCTTCAAAGAATATGCAGGCAGAAATTAAACAGCTACAGTGTAAATTAAAGGTGAGTCTACAGATGATTAAGAATTTAGATTTATTAGTTAATAATTATTTAATAAGCGGCTTTTTAGAGGTACTTTTCTAGTCAACTCAATTTCAGATAATCATGGTAATAGTAGTAAGGTAAGCATAATGTAAGAATTTTTTATTCTCTATTGGAATTGTTGTTCATGGATTTTAATTATGTGTTAATCAATCTACAAGCATTAATTAAATGCTTACTATATACCAGGCACAGTGCGAAGTTCTGGGCATACAAAACCAAAAATTAAGCAGCCCCTGATCAGAAAGAACTAACATTCTAATAAGAGAGACACCTTGTTTGTTTATAAAAATGTGCATCTTGTCCAGGTAATTTGGTGTAGTGGTTGAAGAGCAAGTTTTACAGCCAGAAAAATCTGAATTCAAGTCCCATCTCTGACATATATTGACTGTGTGCCTCTTGGTAAGTCATTTAACTTTTAAATTCTTTAGGCAGGTCTTAAGAGCTATAAACCACAAAAAAGATGCCAACCTTCATTGATATAGGTTATTTCCTCACTAGGGGAGTAACCAGTGAAATCACAGGACTAGTTTTTGTCCCTTTTCATATACATAGAACATACAGGATGAATATAAGTCAAGGTAATCAAATGGGTCTCTACTTAGCATACAAATATGTGTATGTGTAAAGGTAATATTTAGTCACTGACAAAATTCATCTTTGAACAAACTGATCAAAGCCATAGAAAACCAGACCCAGGACAGGGCAGATTTACCATTTTCCTTATCCTGTTCCATTATTCTGTTCTAACCTGCTGTACTCTGATATTGATAATTAAAACAATTGCTTTTAGAAGAAGTGAGAGGATCAACTGACAAAAAATTGTTTTTTGTTAGTACAATAGAAGCATTTTTAAAAGGAGAGGCTTTTAAACCAAAACATCCAGAATTCCTTGTATCTCATCCCAACATACACATTCTTATTTATTATGTGTATGGGTATGGGTATGAAAAGATATAATGAATTTGAGTGTTTCAGTGTTTATATGTATATACCCCCATATTGGTGCTTAGATAAAGGAAATTCAGGTATTTTAGCTTAAAAACTTCCTATTACAAAAAACATTTGTTCGATGACAAGCATATGGGAATAAAGATAAGGAGAGATAGATGAGTATAATATTTACCAATAATTAACCAAAGTAGATGAAAATCTCAATAACTTGAAAGCAAGAGTTATAATATAAAAATTAAGACATTGGGTAATATGTTCCAGTAGGATATAGGAGTAGGTTTCTTTTTTTTTAAATTGGGAAATATTTACATGAACTTAGTAACATCAATGTTTGTGAGGACATTTTTTTTCTGAATTTGTGTCTCTTAGAAGTTATTTCCTTCTATGAAAGGTGTGGAAAGATCGCAGTAGTAGAAGTAACCAGAAGAAAGATTCAGCTAAGACATAGAGCTGAGGAATAGAGTATATGTGACTATTCAGAAGGAATGAAATATTAATAAGACTTATAATATTTTGAGTGTAAAATATTGAGTGTGTTCTCACCATGATATTTTAAAGTGAGAAATACAGTAGGAACTAATTATATTTAATGAAGAATTTTAATACTGTTAAATTTAAGATAAGTGAGGGGTTTCAAAGAAGATAGTGTTATTTATGCATGAATTTTTTTCCCATTATTTCAGATTCTGTAAATGTAAATTTTTAAAAAACTTTTTGAGTCAAATTTAAAAGTTAACAATTTTAAGAAATAAGGTTTCATAACCTTATTTTGAAAGGTAGGGTAAGGTTTAGATACTTTAGATCAAATTACTGAGTCTACCATAAATCAAGTCAACAATGAGCATTTATTAAGCTTATATTATGTATCAGACACTATTTTAACTACAGTGAAAGGATTAAAAAAAAATCCCTGCTTTCAAGGGGCTTACAGTCTAATTGGGAAAGAAAACATGAAAACAACTATATATAAGAATATATTGGAAATAATCTTAGTAGGAAAGTATGAATATTAAGGGAGACATGAAAGACTTCTTGGAGGTGAATTTTGTCAGGGACCTGAAGGAGATCAGGTGAGCCAGAAAGTGAGCCTGAGGAAGGAAGGAATTCCAGGCTGACAGGGAAGGAGGGGACTGCCAATAAAAATGCATGCAGTTAGGAGATGGATTATAAATTTTAATTCAGATTTTGTTAAATCCCATTATTTTTCTTGAAGAAGCAAATAAAGGAATTGGTCAAATTTGTTTCATCATGTTTGCAAAGACAATTAGAAATATTATTTAAGGGTATATTTGATTGGATCATCTTATTACTATTATGATAACATTAACAAAATGAATGTTACAAAGCTCATGGTAGTGCTATCCATTGCAGAAGATAACGATATAGAGAAATTCTATTTAGAATTTGATAAGTAACTCCAAAGATTAATTAATCCACAATTAGTTCTACACAATGTTAGGCTTAAGGAAAGGTGACAATAAAAAACCGCTTAGAGGTCATAGATCATACAGACATCTCATGCCTTTATATCATAAAAGACGAGAGCTGGAATGTGATGGACATAGTGAGCACTAACATCACACAAAAATGAAATAAACCATTTTTTAGATAGGAAAATAAATGGCTACTGATGGAATCAGGGTATAATTAAAAGTATATTCTATTTAGTATCAAGATCTAAATAACTTAAAAACTTCATCATTAAGCAAACACTTAATCATTTTTGCCAGGTAGAGATATGGCAGCTAAGGACAATGAAGGTTCAAAATGTAAAGTCTTCTGAAAAATTTGAGAGGAGAAGCTGGTTCTGATAAAATAGTATGATCAATCTGATAGGGAGATGGGCCTTTGTTAAGGATTTTATATGTTCCTGTGAAGGATATGGACTTATCCATTGGTGCTTTATTTATAAGAGAGCTAGAGCATCTTTAATTCCAAAAATTGAAGATGATTTGATTTACTCAGACTGTTGTGGGTCAGAGTTAACCCTTTGTGCTGGGCCTGTTAAATAGCCTCAATTAAAATGTAAGTTTCTTGTGAAGGCAGAAAGTATTTTTTCTTTTAGTTTATGTCAGCAGCTCTTAGGACAGTGTCTACTTCAGGGCAAATATTTATAGGTGCTTGTTGATTTCATTTTAGAACATTTTTTATTAACATGTTTATTACATAAAACTTACATAACAGATTAGATTTGTACAGGGAAAGTGAAGAAGTGAGACTACGTTATGATAAATATCTAGGAGACTAGAAGATTGCTAGTAAATTTGATAAAAAAAAAGGTAAATTAGAAGAAAAGTGGATTTAGGGAAAAGGTAATAAATTTTGTTTTGGATAAGTTGAATTTGCGATATCTATTTCATTCCTTCCTCAACTCCATGCTGGAGATGACAGTGAATATAACACTTAGAATTAAGGCAAAGCATCACTCAAAGCAGGGAAAGAGGAAAGGAATTATATTTTTGCTTTACATATTTTGTTCTCTTAACTCACACTTTCACCAAGGCAAAGAACACAATTATAAATGAACTAAAAAACAGTATTTGCTCTGGATCTCCTGCTCTTCTATACTTTCTCTCTCTCTCTCTCTCTCTCTCTCTTTCTCTGCTCATCAGTTCCCATTGGTTCAACTATTACTTCCAAGAGAGTGACCCCAAATCTGCATACTCAAGGTTATGTACCCTGAGTTCGAGAACTGTATCTTCAACTACCTGCAAGACATCTTTATCTGGAAATCCAGAGCAAATATTGTTTTATAGTTCACATTTATAATTGTGTTCTTTGCCTTGGTGAAAGTGTGAGTTAAGAGAACATAATATGTAAAGCGAAAATATAATTCCTTTCCTCTTCCCCTGCTTTGAGTGATGCTTTGCCTTAATTCTAAGTGTTATATTCACTGTCATCTCCAGCATAGAGTTGAGGAAGGAATGAAATAGCTATGAGCCAGATTTTCACAATTCAACTTTATTATTTAAATCATCCCCAGAATGTTAATTTCAGTTTAATTCAATTTTTAAAATTTGAAATAAAAAGAACATTTTGTGCTATTGCAAATTCCCATGTTTCATATACATATACATGTTCATACTACTTTCTTTATTCCCAAAATTTATCACTGATGTACAACTCCATTCCCCTCCCACCATATTAGTAATATGTTGTTAAAGGCTATACAAATTCTGGACCTAGTAGCCATTCTTTTGGTGATTTCACCCCTCCTCCATGTTTTGATGAAGCATTATATTGGATATAAAAAATGCTGACTTCCCCTCCCACAAACAAATAAATATTATAGTTGAATTTTAAGATAGTTTTATTGTTGTTCTATAAGAAATGATCAGCAGGATGATTTTAGGAAGGCCTAGAACTGATGCTAAGTGAAGTTAGTAGAACCAAAAGAACATTGTACACAGCAACAAGAAGATTATTTGGTGATCAGCTCTAATGAACTTGGCTTTTTTCAACAATGAGGTGATTCAGGCCAATTCCAATAGATTCCTAATGCAGAGATTGTAATCACAATATGCATCCAGAAAGTGGACTATGGAGACTGAATATGGATCACAGCATAGTATTTTCACCTTTTTTGTTGCTTGCTCATATTTTTTCTCTCATTTTTTCCCAATTTTTCTGCTTTTTCTTGTGCAGCATGATAAATGTGGAAATAAATTTGGAAGAATTGCAAATGTTTTGGTAGGAGAGAGGAGAAAAATATGGAATGCAAGGTTTTGCAGGGGTGAATTTCGAAAACTACAGTTGCATGTATTTTGAAAAATAAAAAGCTATTATAAAAAAAGATAGCTTTATTGCAAGAACCAGAGATATTTGTATTATTTGGACATTTTAAAACATCTTGTTTTATTTTTTAAATAATATTCAGCTTCACAATTTAGTTATTATTCTATGCTTGTTTATTCAACTACTGTTTGTTCTTGGTTCATGAAACTAATTTTTTTTTGCCAGAATACCTATATACATTTAGCATAAAAAATTTCAATGAATTTTAAATTTTTTATAATGAACCTATTATTCATATGAATCACTTAAAACATCAGTGGAAAGAGGCCTAACATTTGGAGTCAGAGAACCAGAACAATGCCACTCTCCTAATTAAATGAGTTGGCCAACTCCCTGGATTTCTCTGGACCTCAATTTTTTACCCTATGAAATAGGTGACTCATATTATCTCTAGCAACTCTGGTTCTCTGTATTTATTTTTGCAAGGTTTGGCCTATTAGGAAAAACTCTTTTTTGTTATGATTATTTGACCTTCTGAGTTCTCAAAAATCACTCTTTTTGCTCTAAAACTTGCTTGTTACCATATATCAATAAAGTTCATTTACAATGAAACATGATTATTGTTTTTTCTTTTGAATACAGCAAACATCAACAAATGTTCTGATTTTAAAAAAATACAGAGAAAAGAGATTTGTATGTGAAACCACAAATCACTCTATATGTCAACAAATTTATATTCTTTTCATCATGAGAACCATAAAGTTTCAAAAATAGCTTCTTTTTTATTAATTTTAAAGGACGGAAAAATGTGGAATACTTTGTAGGGACAAACTTAATTTAAGGATTATATTAAAACTTTGTTTTTTCACTGAAAGATTCATTTAAAAAAGGCATTCTGTTCTCTTAACAATGCTGAATTAGTGAGGCATTACTGCAATCTTGTTGAAATGTCTTTTAATTTGTGTTCTGCATATGCAAAAGTAAAATAAACTTATAATAATTATTTTGTACACGATTATTTGACCAGATCAAAACAGTCAAAGTAACAAGTTGGAAGTTTCTACTTTCTCATGAAACGCTACAACTTTCAAAAGTAGTATTTATTTATTTATATATCTTGCCACTTTAATCTCTTTAAAAAAGACCTTTCTATTTGACATTGCCTTGCAGTTCATATTCTCTTAGGTCTTTACTATGACTTTTCTTGTTTTTATCTTTTTTACTTTAGATAAAACTGTCCAGCTTTTAAACAGTATAATAATGTAAGTTTTGTTAGACATTGTTAGACATTGTGTTTTGAAATAAAAGTTATTGCTATTTTCAGAATTGTTCTTTTCAAAATCAAACATAAAATGTATTATTTATATGTAAGTATTAATAAAGAATATTTTGTAATGTCTCCTTCAAATCTTCCTAGAACTTTACTAAAATATATTATTAGAATATTAGCCCATTAGAGTAATAATTGTTTTATTCTTTGTACTTGTAACCCTAGCACTTAACATAATGTCTGGCAAAAGAAAGTGCTTAATAAATATTTGTCAATTGGTTGATTTTATATTTTTGATTGTGCTTAATATCCTAGGACTTTCTTATTTAGATCACTATGTGACAAGATATAATACATGAATTTGATAGGAAACTGAGATATTCATTCCATTTTGTAGGTATACAAATTGAAATTCAGAGAGGCTGAGAAGTTATTAAAGATTATTACATTTAGAATTATGTCATGTGTTCAAACTCCTGATTCCTTTCTCTTGTCTTTTTATGTATTGTGCACATATAATGAAAGTTTGAAATCTGTACTACTTGAAAAAAAATGTTGCATATGAAACAATGAAATATCACCATGTAGTGAGATTATTTCAGTTTTTGTTTCTTCCCAATTTCATTAATCTTTCTCATTAATAAGCGATAATGTTTCAGATAAAGAAATGAATAGAATCATTAAGTCATTAACTCTAGTGTTAAGGTCAAGTTACTACTGCCAGTATGCTACCAAACCCATTATTTTGAAATATACATGTCACATCGATATGTATTTTATTCTACCTCTTCCCATTTTAATGACTTGAGAGTATTTTACCTTACGTTAATGGCTATCCCTTCTTTATTATTTTTATAATATTTTGAATATTTTAGTTGCATTATTAATTTAAAAAGCATAATTTGAAATCTATTATGGTAATATAATGTCAAATTTATTTTAATTAGTCCTGTATTTGATGCACCTTATTTACTTTTTTGTACTATTTATTGAATGGTTATCTCTGCTGTATAAGTGCTGCTTTGTAATTTTTGAAGTTCTTGATATTATTTACTTGAAATGTCACCAACTGTTAAAGAGTAAATATAGTTTTTTATTTTATATGTATTTTTAACCCAGAATACAACAAATGAAATGACTAAGCTGTCATCAGATATAAAGTCTCTAAAATGTGAAGTAAAGGAAAAGGAAGAACAGATACAGGAATTTCAAGGAAAGTATGTTCTTAGTGTATCTATCCATTGTATTTGGTGCCACCCAGTGGTAGTTTAGTTAATGAAATTATTAATCATTTCAAATCTAGAAAATAGTATTATTGTTAATGAAATCTACTTTTTCTTCTCAAAGCTAAATTGTTGAGATTATATAAGAAATTGCGCTTATTCAGAATCTAAGCTTAATTTTCTATCAAGTGATTAAGAACTAGTTAGCTACAATTTCTGTATTACAGTGAGAATTTTAAAATGTTTTAGACTCTTATAGTGAATCGTTTTTTTTTTTCCCTTGAATTTTATCTAAGTAACTTCTTCAATAATACTCAGAGGAATATTAATAATACTGTTATTCTTTTATGGAATATTAAATTTTTCAATTTTAAAAATAATTAAAATGATAAAAATATCCAGATTTATGTTTGTTAGAATGACAAAATAGTTTTTTTTTAATATTTGAATAGCCTGAAAGTATTAAAGATTGTTTTCTATACTAACCTATATAAAAACTAGGTTTTTTTTTGTTGCAATAGTCCAAATGGATTCTTTTATATAATGTTTTTCACCATAAGGTATTTTAAGATTAAACTTAATGACTTTTTTATAGCTCTAATTAATTCTAGTTTATTACTTGTTAATTGAAAAAAAATTGTCACTATTACAATCCTATTTCCTGGATATTAATAGATATTATTAGATAATATTAGATATTAATATTAATAGATAAAACTCATTGTATGAAAAACAGATGAATAGTTTAAAGAAGTTTAGCTATTGAATTATTTGAGTATAATTATTAAAATAATTTATAGAATTACCATAATAGCTTTTAATAAACTCAGCTTTCTAGCAAACAGATCCACTTATATGTCAACATGGTTAAAATTAATTTGGAAAGAAGTTATTATAATATAGCCATGATAATTTATGTGATATTTATAAAATATGGAATTACAAAATTTTTAACTGAAGCAAATATTCTGATATTATGCTTCTTTTGATTAATAACTCTATTTTAATACTTATTATATTTTTATCATCTTATTATATATAACCTAAATCTAGTAAATATTCAATGATTGTGTCAATTATGTTTACAATTTCCTGTAGCATTTAAAAGTTGTAACATGTGGCATACACATATTAAGTGTAGCAATCATGCTGTAACAGAATCATAGTTTCAAAATAAGGTTAATGTATATGATTCAAAAGCATATCTATAGACATACAACAATTAACTGGTTAATAGTATACATATGAAAACATGTGATCTACTCTTCCCAACCTGATCAATAACGTTTGAGCAGCATTTCTATATTATGAAAAATACACTCTCTTAAAAAGTATATCCTATTACTATAAATGTGATGATTTCCTTTTTTTTTTTTAAGAGTATCTCGAATGGAGAGGGATTTAGTCATGAAGAGACATTTGATAGAGCACTTTAAGCACCGACAGAAAGTTAACTTGGAAAATAATGACAACTTTAATGATTTATTAGAAAATCTTGAGAAAAAGGTACCATTTTTTTGGTCTCAGAATTGTAAAAATAATTTTTATTAACAGAAATAATATAACTTTACATTTCATATTGCACTAATTATTTCAGTAATCCTAGTGGATTTATATAAACATTCATTTTATGGTAGAACTTCCCATATAGCACACCATTATTTGCTCTCCAAACTGGTAAATAGCCAGATTTAGAACTTTAATATGTAGATTAGTAAGAATCTATCAGGTGTCTCATCATTAAATTTTGAAAAGAACAAAAAAGTTGTCAGTTATCCCTAAATTGATTCTTTGTTAGGCAGATTAACAAAGGACAGTCACAATATAATCTCTTTCTGTTCATCTTAAACATAGTCTCTGGATATATAATTGAGCTTATCTTTAATAAAATTTGATCCAGACATTTTATTCAGTATTTTGTAACATTTAATGCTGCACTATAATATGAGACTATGAATATATTTTTAAAATTAGTAACAAATCATGAAAGCTGCTAGTCAATTAACCAGCATATCTTTTACTATGACCACTTGATATAATGTACAGAGAGACTTTATGAGAATGAGAGCAGGGAATGCTTCTTTCTAGACTTATATAACATTTCATCCCCAAAATAGAAGTAAGTATTCTGTAAACTTAGTGAAACTGTAATTTCCTTAGAAGAGAGCTGACTGAACAATTGATAAACTGATCTGCACCATGGCAATTCTTAAGCATCCTCAGCCCCAGAAGGAATGCCTCTTTCATCCTCCGTGCCAGAGCTAAGATATCTTTGTTATTTTTCAGTTCAAAAGGAAAAAAAAAGGAATAAAGTCTAAGAAAGCAAGACAAATGCATTTCCAATAAAATATATTTCCTATAGTTGTTTTTAGTATTTGTCATTAAACATGTTAGACTTTTTCATTTTAAACAGTTCATTCACTGTAGTATATTCCATCAATACTGAATGATCTATGGCAACCATTTCACACCTAATTTCATCCTAAATTATTCTTGCTATGTGTGAAAACTAAGAGTTTCCAATAATCATGTCTCTTTATACACTAGAAAATTTTTTACTTTCTAAACAAATTAAAACTAATAGTAAATATAGTATGTTGAATTTTGAGGCATGGTATTTATTTTGATCTGTTTTTAAGGAAATGACTGAATAGTCCAACAAATAAAATTAGTGGTTTTATTCATGTATCTTTTGATACTATATTTATATTCTCCATAAACTTGTATGGGAGATTAATTTTAGAATTACCCTTACTATTTCACCATATAAATGTTAACAAATTCTGTTAATATTTGAATTTGGATATCATTTTTGAAGAAAGAAAATTTAAATCATTTCTTTAGTTTGGTTGTGATACAATTTTTTTTTTTACCAAATACTCCCACCACAACCACTTGTGTTTTACTTCAGGTAAAAGGATTGACGGAAGATTGTAGTAACAAGAAAACAGCAATTGATTCACTGAAGCAAATGCTTAATGTAGTTACAAAAGAGAAATCACGTTATGAACAGATGTATATAAAAGCTAAAGATGAGCTGGAAAAAAAGGTATTTATGCTTGTAGGATATTCCTGTTTTGGAGCAATAGTGATGCAATGTCCTCCTTTTTTAGTTTTTCATCTTTCTGTATCTGAAAGTTACTATTATTAGGGTTTTTTAAAAATTCCTTTATGTCCCAGAAAATAAGCATTCTTTTGGTATATTTTGTTTTCTCCTAAAGGGAGTGCTATGTAAGAAAGAACTGATATTTGTATTTGCCCTACAACAAAAATCTTAAATTATTTTTGAGGAAAAATCATGACATGGGTATATAAAATTCATCAATTAACCTGAAATTGTAATCATATTGCATATTTTAATAGACTTGAGACTTTTTGGTTTGAAATAACTTTTCTTTTACTTGGAAGCAAATGCACAGCAATATGTGAGTAAGGGAAACTATAAGTTAGAATGAATAAAAAATTAACAAGTCAGAAATTTTATTTTAAAACAGAGGAAAACATATATCATAAATGCAGCTTTGCTTATTTTGTTCTTCATAAATTCTGTTAAATCTATTTAATAAAATTTGTCAGACTATAATTACCAGGAAACATAGTGAATATTTAATGATATTTTTACAGGATCACAAGCTTACTCACCTATTAAATAAAATGAGTGAGACAAAATCTGCTATGACCGAGCTTGAAGTAACTGCTTCTCAGCAGCTCCATGGATTAGCTTTGCAAAGTGAACGGGCTTTTGAAACAGTGCAAATAAAACTAATGCGAGCCAATGACCGAGAAGAAGAATTCATCACATTTTTGAAGGTTTGGGTTCTCCTTTTCTCTAGCTTTCTTAATTCAGGTATTTCTTTTCAGAGAAGACCTTATAGGTAGAATAGGTAGTGGTGCTGTGAAAACAGTCCCTTTGGAATGCCTCTACATTTTGTCACTTACTGGCACAGTATACCACAGGATACTGGTAATTCTTCCATTCAAGATTCATTCATTCCTTTGGGTGTAAGGCATTGCCTTTCCTAATTACCCCCTTCTAAAAGTGAAAATACCTCTGGAAAAACTAGCACAGGAAAATGTTTTCATTTATACCTTTGTGTGAATTTAATTTGTCAGATTGATTTCCTTTGTGATTTTTGAGATGAGGAAACAAGGAATAGAAGTTGGGTCATGGGAGAGGAGGGAGATATAATTTTGAATTATGGGATACAACCTGGGAAGAAAAAGACTGATTGAAATGCCATAGTAGTCAGCATGAGGGCACTAGGAACCTTCTTAAAGATAGTGAAGCCTGCACAAAAGTCTGAAAACATTGTGTTCTTAAAGAAGTGAGAGAGTAGATAGAGAATTTTAGGAGTGCCAACTGCTAACCTCACAGCTTTGCCTAGGGCTAGCTGGACTTCAGTTATTTATGTTTTTCATGTTTTTTCATAAATTACAAAGAATTATTGCCTGTAACATAAAGTTTGATTATCCATATAACTACAAAAGATATCTTTTAAATGGGTTAGAAAGTCTTAATAAAATAGTGAATCTATTGGAGAAGAACTTAATTCTTTTCTAGATTGTCATTCCTCAAGTATTTGTAAAATAGTTTTAACTAAAGAAATGGAGTATTATATGTGACACAAAATTGACACAGCCCCACCATCCCTGTATTGCTTTTAGACTAACCTTTTGACCTGTGAAATGCTCAAGAAATTTCCTTTGTCTCCACATCTATATTAACTTTATTTTTAGAAGTTTATATATATGTGTGGTAAGAACAACACCAAATAGCAGAAAATAGTCTGATAACTTTTCATACCAGAATTATGCATTAATTTTACCTAGTAAATGTTTTCCTTCAATTTGGAATCAGAAATGCTGCACTAAGTTCCCTTTAGGCTTTTAAAAGTAGGCCTAGAAGCATTATGCCTATGGTAGAAAAAGAAACTTTTCATACCATTATTTTTTCATACTATCCACATTTCTTTTTAAAAGACATCTATTAGGGACTTAATTTAAATATTTCAAGCTTTTGCTAGTTGTAAACTGCCTTGATAACAATATTTTTTCATTAAAAGTTGATAGAAATCCTTATAGGTAAAATTAATTGCCATGAATAGAATTTTTTTTTGGTTAAGGTCAATAAATATTTATTAGGTTCAAGCATATACAAAGCATGATGCTTCATGCAATTCATACCAAGATATAAATTAATATGATCTCTGCCTTCAAGAGGCTTTTATTCTATTGGAGAAAAGGGATATGAAATGTTCACTGGTAATTATAATACAAAGTATAATGTGACAGAGGAAAAGGAAAGATCTAGACTAAATACTGTAGGAATATCTAACTAGAGCAAAGTTTAACATTAGATTTCAAATAAAAAGAAAGTTTAACTAAAGGAGACGATGACAACTGAATTGTTTGAGTGATTTCATAGACTTTTAGGTAGGCTTCATAAAGATAACACTTTATAATCCATATAGAGCCAATTCAAGATGATTCAGCAAAGATTACAAGTAAATTAGATAGGGTCCTGCCCTCTAGAAGCTCAAAATCTATTAAGGGTGATGATACAAAAATGCCTGTTTCCTCTAGAATAAAAATTTGAAACTCTCCACAGTCTAGCTCTCCTCTACTACTAAACCTTAGATCATATTATTCCCCTTCATTCATTTTCTATCCAGTTACCTTGAACTTTTAAGAAAATCATATTAGTGGCCCAATAGATAATAGAGTGGGGAGAGGCAGGTAGACAGACCCACCAGCAGTCTATTGTAATAGTCCAGGCATGAGGTAAAAAGAGTCTGGACCCAAGTTGTGTGGAAGCATCAGAGGAAAACGATGTGAAGGGAGTGTATTCAAGAGACCCTGCAATAGTAAAATCAACAGACACTGACAGTAGGTGATGGGTGACTTGTATATAGGTGATGAGAAATACTGAGAGATGAATGATACTTAACTTTCAAACCTAAGGAACTAGAAGGAAGGTGTTGCCCTCCACAGATATAGGGGAGGTAGGAAATATGGAGAATTTAGAGGGAAAAATTCTATTTTGGACATTTTGAGTTTAAGATGTGTCTTGAATATTCACTTGGAGCTATTTGAAAGGCACTTAGATATGTAAGATAAGAGATCAGTAGAAAGTTTGGAGCTGGATAGATAGGTCTGAAACTCTTCAGCATAAAAATGGTAAATAAATACATGGGAGCTAAGGAGATCACAACTATTTACACAATTTTCTTATCATAGTTGAATTAGTCTTATTCATGCAAAAGCTTTTCAATTTCATTTAATCAAAACTATATATTTTATCTTAGTTGTCTCTTTCCATTGTTTGAATAAGAATTCAACCCCAACTATGAGATATATAGTTAATTTCTTTTCTAATGTTTTATTATGTGATCTTATCTTTAATATTGTTAGCACCATCCATTTTGAATTTATTGTGGAATACAGTAGTGGATGTTGGTTTAAGCCTAATTTCTGCCAAATTGTTGCCAACATTTCTAACAGTTTTTATCAAAAATTCTTTCCTTTTCAGATTTCTTTATGTCTGCTTTATTGAGTTCACTTGTTTCTGGTTCTTTTAAATGTACTTATCTAGTCCATTTCATTGGACTAATTTTGTATTTTTTAATTTGTAACCAATAATTTTGATGATTATGGATTTTTAATATATGTTGATATATGGAAGTGCTGTTTCCCCTTCATTCCCATGTTTTTTCATTATTTCAGTAGCTAAGGAGATTTATTACAGAAAGTCAAGTTTACAGACTGATCCTACTGATGCAGAAAGAATTCAAACCTTTGTTTCTCCAAATACATTTTGAAATTATTTCTCTTACATTGTAAAGTATCCATTTGATAGGCTGATTGGTATCCACTAAATTGGAAAATTAATCTTGGTAATATTGTCACTTTTATTATGTTGGCATAGTCCACCAATGAGCATTGATTATACTTCAAGCCATTTAAATTGTTCTTTATTTCTCTCTATCTGTCTATCTTTCTATCTATATCTAGGTCTCGATTAAGGTTTAATGGATTGACTCCCAGATATTTTATGTATCTTCTAATTATTTTGAATGGGATTTTGCTTTCTATTATTATCTCCAGAATTTTGTTATTACTATAAAGAAATAATTATGATTTTTATGGATTTATTTCATAGTCTGACACTCTAAAGAGCTATTGAATCCATGATATTCTTTGAAGATTCCCTAAGAATTTCTAAGTAACTGTCATGTCATCATCAAACAGGAATAATTTTGTTTTCTCTTTGCCCATCTTTAGGCTTTTAATATCTTCCTCTTGTCTCATTACTTTGAACAATTCTCCAACTTTTTGAAATAACAATATGGAAATGTGGCATCATTGCTTACCTTTTATATATGCTGGTAAAGCTTCTAGTATTTCCCCATTGCACATAAAACTACATTTTAGGTTTTTTTTTGGAAGATATTTTCTAGTATGTTAAAAAATATCTTTCTAGGACTATATAGTATTTTTAATATAAATACATGTTTAAAAATGTACTTGCTATCTGTTTAACTATATGGCTTTCAATGTTTTTATTTTTTATATTGTAGCATTATTTCCTGTACTATTTTCTCAACTCCCATGCATATTACTAGCTCTAAAGGATTCTTTAGTTAACTTGTATTGCTGATGGGACTGTGGCCCTTTTGAATTTGCAAAATAGTGCTCACTGGACACATCCCTCTCAGAATATTCATTCACCTAAGATCAAAAAACAACAAACACAAAAGAAAAAGATAGTCTAGTCAAGATCATGATATTTGGCTGGGTGGGGGAAAGGGCCACTCCTTATCCCTAACATGATACAAGGGACAGCTCAGAGTTCTGTCCCCCAGCAGCCACAGAGGAAAAAAAATCTTGACATGTGCAAGTAGCCCTCTTTTAATGTGCATTCAGCTCTGGCTCAGCAACTCCTTATTCATTCTTCTATATATGTTACAACATCATTATGTTAATTGTTTTTCTAATATGTAATAATATCCTTGGTATAAATCTATTATGATCATAGGGAATAATATCTATGATAAATTGTTATACTATTTCGCTAAAATTTTATTTAAAATTTTTGAATCAATATTTTTTATAATATTGACCTGCAGTTTTCTTTATCCTCCAATTTAAGTATTAAGACTATATTTGTCTCATAAAAAGAATTTGGTGAACTGATCTTTCTCAATTTTTGATAAACTTTGTTAAATATTAATTTTTTTAAAAAAATTGACAGAATTTTATTATTAAATGATCTGAACTAGAGTCCTCTGAACTTTTGGTAATTTCTTTATAGGAAGTTCAATTTATTTTTCTGAAATCATGTTATTTAAGATATCTATTTGGTATTCTGGACAAAATCCGTAGGGGGTCCCCACTCTCAGGGCCATCCCAGAGAGAAGGCAGACTGCTTTTTTGCATACACATAGCTGGACAGAATCAGTAGAGTATTCAGTGAGAGTCGGGCAGAAGGTGAAGTATACCTTCAGTCTCTGCAGAAGGGTAGGCATCCCAGTTACAAATCTGTGGGTTGGTTTGTGTAAACTGCCAAAATCTGAGCAGTTGGAGTCTGATGCTGAATGAGTGCTCTAAAGATTAGCTTTCCCTGGTGCTAAATTCATTAGGATTTTACTCTATGTGTGTATGTGAGGCTCTCTTTTTATTATTCTTAAATAAAATGTAACTTATTGGTGAGAGCAAAACTTAGTACCAAAATTTTTATGACAGGAAGACAAGCCTACAAATTGATGCTACTGATATAGTAAAAGGCTAGCTGTGGATAGTCTTGACTTGGGAGTTGTTCTTGGAGCAGCAGCAGATAAAAACGTCAGGCTGTTTGATGACAGAGGCTTGCTGTTAGCATCAGGAGATCAGAAGTTACTCAGGATTTGTTGGTTAGAACACATCAGGCAACAATTGGGACAGTCAGGCTCTGTGGTCCTTATACTCTTTTTAAAATAAGCTTTTGTTTATGCATTTTGTTTCTTAATCATCATCATTTCCCTAGTTCCTTCCCTATTGTTTCTCTACAAGGACCATCCATCACATATAACAAGTAGTATTTCTTAAAGATAAAAAAAGAAAAGGAAAAAATCAACATAATTGATCAGTATTTAAAAAGTCTGAAAATGTGTGCAATGTTCAACATTTCTGGAGCTTCTACCTCTGTAAACAAGTGGCCTGGGACTGGATTGTATTCTCTTATCTCTTCTTTTGACCTGTGCTTATTCTTTATAATTTTGCAATATTCACTTTTGATTTAATTTTGTGGTAGTTTTTTCTTTTACATTGTAATCATCATTTATATTGTTTGCTTGGCTGTTGCCTTAACTTTGCTTCAGTTCATATAGCTCTTTCAATGTTTCTTTATATTTGTCACATTTTTCATTTATTACATTACATTAATATTTCATTACATTGATGTACTGCAATTTGTTGAACCATTGCCCAATTGATAACTATCTACTTTGTTTCCAATTCTTAATAAAAAAAGTACAGTTGTAAATATTTTAATATATATGAGCCTAATCAATGACCTCTTTAAATATAAGCCGAGTAATGAAATCTCTGAGTCAAATGGTATGGATAAATTTCATTTACTAATTCCAGATTACTTTTCTTTTTTTTATTATTAAAGCTTTTTATTTGCAAAACATATGCATAGGTAGTTTTTCAATATTGACTCTTGCAAAGCTTTCTGTTACAATTTTTCCCTCCTTCCCCCCACCCCTTCCCCACATGGTAGGAGGTCTAATACATGTTAATTATGTTAAAATACGTGACAAATCAAATATATGTATACATATTTATCTTGTTGTGCAAGAAAAATCAGATCTACAAGAAAAAAAAAACCTGAGAAGGAAAACAAAATGCAAGCAAACATCAATAGAGAGCATGAAAATGCTATGTTGTGGTCCACTCAGATCCCACAAGCCTCTCCCTTGGGTGTATATGGCTTTCTTCATCATTGAACAATTGGAACTGGTTTGAAACATCTCATTGTTGAAGAGAACCATGTCCTTCAGAATTGATCATCATATAGTCATTTTTGTTGCTGTGTATAATGATCCCCTGGTTCTGCTGATTTCACTTAGCATCAGCCCATGCAAGTATCTTCAGGCCTCTCTGAAATCATCCTGCTGGTCATTTCTCACAGAACAATAATATTCCATAATATTCATATACCACAATTTATTCAGTCATTCTCCAATTGATGGGCATCCATTTAGTTTCCAGTTTCTTGCCACTACAAAAAGGGCTGCCACAAACATTTTTGCACATGTGGGACCCTTTCCTTCCTTTTAAGATCTCTTTGGGATATAGGCCCAGTAGAAACACTGCTGAGTCAAAGGGTATGCACAATTTGATCACTTTTTGAGCATAGTTCCAAATTGATCTCCAAAATGGTTGGATCTGTTCACAGTTCCACCAACAACGTATCATTGTCCCAGTTTTCTCACATCTCCTCCAACATTCGTCATTATGTTTTCCTGACATCTTAGCCAATCTGACAGGTGTGAAGTGGTATCTCAGAGTTGTCTTAATTTGCATTTTCTTATCAATACTTTTCATCTGATTAGAAATAGTTTTAATTTCAACATCTGAAAATTGTTCAGATTACTTTTCAAAATGATTTTACTCATGCATAGTTCCATCAACAATAGACCAGTCTCCCTGTCTTTCTACAACTTTTCTAATATTGACTGTTTCCATATTTTGTCATATTTGCCATTTTTTTTAGAGATCAGTGGGCTCAACTCTGTTGCTCTCAGACACATGAGAGAGCTCCAGGAGCCAGGATTTTGTATTTCTTTTTTTTATATTTGCCAATTTTCAAGTCATGAGTAAAAATGCAGGGTTGTTTTGATGGATTCTTGTAAGTAATTTGAAGTATTTTTTCATATCATTAATACTTTACAATTTTTCTTTTGACAACGGTTTATTCCTATCCTTTGTTTTATCTGTTGAAGAATGGCTATTTGTTATATATGTATTCTTACACATAGACGTTAATTATTTATATATCTTGAATATTGCACTCTGATCAGAGATATTTGATGCATGATACATGTATTAGCTCTAACACATACTGCTCTAACAACTATGGAGATAGTTGGAATTTATTTTTTACATTTACATTTAATTCCTAATTCAGAGAGGTTCGAGAGGTCATGGATTTTGGAAAAAATATCTATTCTGTGCTCTTTCTAGTCAAATAGCTAATAATATTTTTTAAGTTACATCTTGTTTTAAATGTAATATCCAATCACATCGAAGGTAAAGAGTATTTTTTTATAAATATAACTTCCCCTCACATTGGAGCTCTATTTTGGGTATCATGGCTTACATTTAGAAGAAAAACTACATGTAAAAAACCTTCTCTTCATCTTCAAACATCTTTTCTTTTTCTTCACTCTAGTCTCTAAAGTTGCCATTATTTATTTCAGATTCAAGGAAATTTGAATTTTTTCAAATAGAGGTTTAATATATTGAGATTATGAAATGCCAAAACCATGAGAATTTTTCTATTCAGAACTTTACATTATACTTAAAATGCAATTGAGCTTTAAATATGTGTTAGGATAGGATAGGGTTAGGAAGCAAACCAATGATTTTATTACAGTAGGAAGCACATTTGAGAAATCTCCCATTGCCAGCCCAGTTCGCAAACTTGTTTGTGTTTAGAGCAATATATTTATCTGGAGTCACATAGCCAGTATGTGTTAGAGCTAATACATGAATCCAGGTTTTCCTTGCTTGAAGTTTAGCTGTCTATCTACTTTGCAATAGTACCCATCATGAAATGGAATGATTTTATAATATGTAAAAATTTGCTAATTGTTATTCTTCCTAAGAAAAAAAACATATATAACTTTAGTATATATTGTTTTAATGCTGGATGTTTATTTTAAATATGAGATAATATATATAAGAAGGAAAACATATTTCAATTTATAGGTAACTCACTGAGTTAGAAGTGTTGGAGTTTTGTGAACTTGATGCTAATTTAGTAGTCATTTTGTAAATGTCACCTTTAGAATATGACAAACAAATCTTTCAAACATTACATATATATTAGGTAGATTTCTTCAGGGGGACCAAATGGAACCATTGTTTTTTTTAATTTAGAAATAAAAGAAATTAGTCATATATTAAATTAGCATCCATTGAGAATTATTTATCGTTGAGATTTGGGAGAATTTAATTCTAGTTCCAAACTGTCATAATGAATATCTTGTGGACTAAACAGAATAAAGGCTTCATTGGATTTTAGAATGAATTGAACAACTAAATTCACTGTTTATTGATGACATATGGTCACTGATATAAAAATAATCCAGCAAGAATTATGTATTTTGTAGATATATTAATGAATAAAATTAGGATTACTTAAAATCATTTAGCAATTTATTGCTTTTTTACTTTTAAATCTTATTTAATTTGGTGAGTTTTGAATTTTTTAGCATTATAAAATGCAAAACTAGCTCTCCTAGATATAGATGAAGATATTTGTAGGATTATTTCAGAATGTATACTCACTGACTATATTTTACAATATTTTAGGGATTTATTCTCTAGAATAAGCAAATAAATGTACCCTTTTAATAAAAGACTTCACAACTCAGGAGACGTCTGTAAAGATGACTTTTGTGCCATAACCTATTATTGATATTTTTGATAATCATTTACAATACAGGTATAGTTTCTTCTACCATCATTTTCATTTTCTAATTCTTTCATCTAATGGAGGAATACCAGGAAATGAACAGGAAAACCAGAAATATATAGGAAAAATACCCACATTTTCTAGTCTTAGAAGTTATTTCATATCTCCATTATCTTTTTTTTTGTAGGAACAAGTATTACATATGTTATTGAGAGATTGTGTTGCTTTGTAGTTATAGAACTAAATTCAAAGCCATAAAGACCTAGATTAAAGTCTTACCTCTGAAATACTGACCATGTGATCCTGGGCAAACTACTTAACTTTTCATAACCACTTTTCACCCAAGACATTTTTATGTGACTTTGGTATATAGGTATATGGAATAAGTATACAAATCAAACATTTACTGAAAATAAATGCTAATTTTGCAACCCCTACATTCAATTACAAGACCCCATATAAGGTCAAGACCCACAGTTTAGGAAACTGGGTTTTAGGCAACTCTAAGTTGGAGAGAAGGTGCCATAGTAGGAGGAGTTTTCTCATTCAAAAATTTATAGCAAATAAATCATAGGTCCTTTCCCTCTATCAATCCTATTCCTATTATTATTATTCATAATAATAATCATCATGGGTTCCTACTGTTCTACATCAGGAAATAGAAATAATGGTAAAAAAAGTCAAAGATGGGAAGAGCTAGACTAGATCGAGTACATATAGAGAACTTCCATACCGAAAAAGATAGTATTTTAAAGGTATTATAGAATAAAATTTCAAGATACATGAAAGAATAGAGGATTCACAAGCCCTAGAGAAAAATTCTCAGATCTTATTACTGCTTTGCTCAAATAATGATCTAGAGAATATTTACAACTACTTACCCATACCCGTTTTCCTGAAAATATGAGAAAAAGAACAACACAATGAAAGCTTGATATTCTTCAAGAGACCACATTTTTACCATCACACAATTGACTGAAAATTGTGGAGAATACAAGATATTACCTATGGTTAATATTTGTTAAATATTAACAACTATAATTTGGTAGAACACAGTGCTCTTTTTCCTTATGCACAAAGTTTTTCCTTATGTATATGTCAGAACTCTATAAATCATTTAAAGATGTAACAACAAAAATACTTTATTTAAAAGCCCACAGACTATTACTGACACATAGTTGCTTAATAACTTGTTGTTGATTGGTTGATGAATACATCAAACATAAAAACAGAGTAAAGAATACTTCACAAATACTCATAAGTGGGGAGATGTGCAATATAGAACTGAAAGAAAGGATTTCCTTTAGGGGATAATGCTCTTCAGGTGTTTCTGTTTATGAAACCTGAAACCTTACAGTTTCTTAAGTAAAGTTCAGAAGAGTTTAACCTGTCAGAGATATATACCTAGAAAAAATGGGCCACTCCTAAAATTAGTGTGAGATGACAATGGTCAAGCAACATCAGTATCCATGCAATGACAAGAGAACTCGAGAAACATCTTCTGGACATTGAGTAGACTCCCATGGAGTATTTATGGAAGTTCATGAATATGAATTCCTTAGGCTAATTGGGATGGGATAGATGTTTCACTATATATTATTGAGGAAGGGAAAGTACTGGTAGAAGTGAAGAGTCTTGTCCAAGATCACAAAGGTGAAGTAGAAGAGATGAATTTGAACTTAAAGTCTTCCTGGCTCCAGTCCCAGCATTCTTATCCACACCACCACTTAGTTGACTGTTTTGAGTGTTTAGTGTCTTTTAACAAGTTCACAAAATATAAAAATAAATCCCTCATCTTTCTCTAACCTAGCTAATCTATAGTATTATTGTTTAAGAAAGGAGTTAAAAAAGTATTTTATTTTATCATTGTAAGGTACATAGTTTTATTGTCCCCATTTGATAAATGATAAAAGTCTCAGATAGTTTATAAGATTGCCAAAGAATAGACAGCCACTGAGTACATACTGAGATAGCCTTTGAATCCTACAATTCTGTCCCTTCTTTACCATGTTGCCATGTTACCAAAACTACCATATATTTTTGAGCCTTTAGAGTAAATCAAAGATTGTATTAGTGTTCCACAAGATATTCTTCATGGCATCAGTATTGGAAGGTGAGCCTAGAGCGTACATATACTTTGGGGAAGGAATTGTGGAGGGCTTGTGAAAATAGAGGTACTTCTTGATGGGGAAACAATAGGCAAAGAGCAAACTTGGAAAATAGGCTATCTAAGGATGAAGATAATTGGGGGATAAGGAAGGGAGGGTATAATAAAAGAAAAAAAACTCCCAAAGATGAGAGTGATTATTTTCATGGCTATAAAGAATAACTTTTAACTGTCTAATAATTCTTCACCTCTGAAACAAACAGAACAGAAACAAGAAAGATGAAAAAAAGAACCATTCTAATATAATGGAAAATCTTATCTAGAGTTTTATTAAATTAATAGCTTCTTAACAGTAAACTACAAAATAAGAAAATTATCAATACTGTGATTCTTAGATGACTTTGCTTTTCTGTTTTGGGAAAATATACATGTGTGTGTGTGTGTGTACGTGCGCACGCACGTGCGTGTGCATGCATGCATGCATGATATTGGGAGTAATTTTTTGCTGAGAGATTCCTATTGTGAGCAAAACAAAACAACCTAACAGCAAATAATATATCCTTGGAAATCTATGAAAAATAAGGTGGCTAGCTATTTTCAATCATTAGGTTGTAGTTCTAGGCAAGAGCATGATAGTGGGTTAAATGACTTTTTGAATCCCTTTCCAGATCTAGGTCTCTCCATAATCTATCTTAACCCTAACAACCCACTGTTATAAATCCATCCATTACCAAGAATTTTTAAAGTTAAAGTTGTACCTAGTACTCTGCACAAGAAGTCCATAGCACATTACTGTATTTCAGTTATAGTAGTTTATTTTCTCTCCCCTTACCACCATGTTCGTCTCCTTCCTTTATTAATGATATGCTTCTTGCCAGAAATCCCCTATTACTATTATCTATCTATCCAAAACCTTGCCTTTTTTAAGGTCTAGCTCAAGTCTCAAATCTTTCATAATTATTTCATTCTCACATGTATGACTTTTGTCATGATGTCTGTACTGCATAATTTAACTCTTAAAACTATAGTCCATTACTACCTTAATATTATATTGATCTCTATTTGTTTCATAGATATCTGTATTATATATTGAAATAGATTATACACTCCCTGAAGTCTGAGACAGTGTCTGTTTCCTTCATGTATCCTATCATTTTCTGTTTCTAACAAACGTTTTTTAACATTTTTTTTGTCTCTGTTTCTCTCTCCTTTTCTCTCTCTTTATCTGTATTTCCCTGTCTTTTTGTCTTCATTTTTCTTGACTTTAGTTTAGAGTAGATGCAAAGAAATGTAATACTTAAATGGATTCCATGGAGAAAGCTAGATGTTTCTTTGTTAGAATTTACCAGGAGGGAACCAGATAACTCATATACCATGAGCCATATTGGCTCATGAAAGGTGTTCCTCTGTTCTACAGAGATATAACTTTCCATCAAATATAATTTGGTTTTATACAAGTTTCATAGGTAGGTATTAAGAGTATGAGGAGGTTCATTTGTATTTGAAAGGACAACCAAATACGATGTCAGGAGACTTCTTTAAAAGACAGTAATAGTGTAGTAGAAGAGTGCAAGAGTCATAGTTTGCATCCAGGTTCTGGATAGAAGGTGGTATAGTAGAAAGAATATAAACTCTGGAGACAAGAACTTGTGTTAAAATCCCATTTCTAACACTATGGGAGTGACCCTAGACAAATCACTCAACTCATTTGAACCTCATTTTCCTCATCTGTAAAATGAGAAGAGTGGACTAGATAGCTCAGAGATCTTTTCCAGCTCTAAATTGACAATCCTATAATCCTAATCGTTTCCATATTTCAGGATCAGAATTTATAAAAGGTGAATTTTGGGTTTTTTTTCATCTCTAAATCCTCTGATTTCACAACTTCACATTCTAATGCTGGTTACTACACAACAAAATTATTATAATAATCTCCTTATTTGCCGTCTCTGTAATCACACCTCTATTTTTAATTCTTTCAAATTTATTTTATCATATCAGTGCCCTGATCAGAAACCCCCTATTTCCTATTGTATTCTAAACTCTTAAACCTGACTTTCAGGGCACTTTATAATCTAATCACTTAACATTATTATGTTTAACACATTCATCAATACTTCAAGGATGTGTGATTTCTTTGATATTCATCCTCTCTTCTTCTAATGAAGAGCACAACTTAAAAATAGTCTTTGAGAATTGTTATATCCCCAAAGTTAATCAGATTAGAAGTTTTATTGATGATAAATACACAGTACTGATAATACCCTAATTTTTAAATTTGTTGTAACTTGCCACAGTTTATAATCTCCTGGTATAGTCTTAAAGAAATCAAAATCATACCTGATCCACAATGAGGCATTAAGGTAAAAGTTGAATAAAAAACATCACACAAGTAATAATAAACTATAGGAGGAGAGGAACTAGGTAGGTACTTTAATTTATCCAAATGGAATATTATGAACTCTGGGACTTTTCCTATAAATTGCGTAATACAAGCAAGACCCACAAGAATATTTAATAAATATTAGTAGAAAATACACATTCCCTTTGGACTTTTCATTTATTCATATAGTACAACACAGTTATAAGAGAGGTGGAGTAGCCATCTGTTCTAGATCTAGCCTTTAATGTAAAATTTTGCCCCAGAGTAAAATCAATTGCTTTAAATGCCTGTATTGTGTCTGTCTATCTGCCTGTCTGTCTGTCTATCTATTTATCTATTTGGCAGAGCCAAGGCATCGATTTTCCTAATGATCAAATAAAACATTTCAAGAAAATTTCAATAAGGATTTGTTTAGTTAGATGTAGCCCTAATATTGGCTTGCTAATGTATTTATATATGAAGTCGCATGTCAAACTTTAACTTTTCAGTAGGTTTCATTAGCCCTGAAATAAATGCTAACTTGGAACCAGCATTCAGGTAAAAGTATAAATTGTTTATTTTTTATCAAATAGATGCATGATTTGGTAAGATGCAGTCTTATATTAGGGTTTTGTATATTTGGTACTTTTGTGGAATTAATAGTTATGTTGTCAAAACCAATTCATCAAACATGTACTTCTGTGAAGTAGAAGAATAATAAAGTAGTAGAAAGTACTTTTTTATTCATTCATAGCATACTGGAATTATATTAAGAAATCTTTTGAAAAAACAAACAAACAGGGGCAGCTAGGTGGCGCAGTGGATAGAGCACCAGCCCTGAAGTCAGGAGGACCTGAGTTCAAATCTGGTCTCAGACACGTAACAGCTGTGTGACCCTGGGCAAGTCACTTAACCCCAATTGCCTCAGCAAAAAAAAAAAAAAAAAGAAAAAAGAAAAAAGAAAAAACAAACAAACAAAAAATGGGGCAGCTAGTTGGCACAGTAGATAGATGACCTCAGGAGGACCTAAGTTCAAATCAGACCTCAGATACTTGACATTTAATTGCTATGTGACTTTGGACAAGTCATTTAACCCCAATTGCCTCAGCAAAACAAAAAAAAAAAACAACAACCAGAAAAAATAAATCATTTTTCAGTTATGAGAGAAAGGCTTTTATTAAAACATTTCATATAGTTAATCAGTATTCATTTATTATCAGGCATATGCCAGACACTGTGTTAAGTATTAGAAAGTCAAAGACAAAAATGAACCAGTTACTGCCCTCAAGAAACTTATATTCTACTGAATGAAAACTGAAATGGTGTGTTATTCTATAAGTTTGATGGCAAAATATTAAAAATGTTTTTTCCCTTGGTGATCTCAGGTAGCCCACAAACCTCGGTATCCTAGAAATCTAGTTTCTTCATTTGTAAAATGGGGATACTAATAACATTTAGCTTATTGGATTGTTGTGAAGATTAAATGAAATAATATTTGTAAAGCATTTGTGAACATTAAAGTACCATATAAATGCCATTATTCATGTCATCAAGGCATTAGAGTTTTCTGTCATTTAATTGGATTTAAAATTAAAACTTTTTCTGCTCATGCCTTTTCCAAGTCTCCTGATTTCTATTCATGAAATTTTTATGATGTTATTGTTGTAAATATGTGATTGCTCATCGTATAAAAATAATAAAGGGGAAAACAGAAACCAAGAAGTCATGAAACTATTTTGAGGATCCGAGTAAGCTGCTTGAGGGCAAGGACTGCTCCATTTTTGTCTTTGTATCCCCAGTGTCTAGGGGAATGTTTTGGGCTTAGTGGGTGCTTAATATTTGTTGAATTTGCAGGGAATAAACATTTATTAAGCACTATGTGCCATGCACTATATAACCATTATATAGTTGAGGAAATTGAGGCACACAGATGTTTAGTAATTTAACAAGGATTCTACTACTATGAAATATCCAAAGCTAGATTTGAATTCAGATCTTCCTGACCCTAGGCCCAGTGCTCTATCCTTTGTACCACTTAATTGCTTCTAATTGCCCACATCAATATGAGTAATCCTGGCAAGTCAGGATTACTCTCTGTAACAAAGCAGATGACTATAAGGTTTTGCAGTGTACTAAAACTCATAATTATGTGACTCATCTGCCCATGCATGAAGCGCCCTCCAAGCTTAATGAGGAAGAATCCATCACTGGTTTGTACCCAAAGCCTTTCCAGCTTAATGAGGTGTTGCCAGTGTTTGTCCTCTTTGGATTTAGCCTTCAAGAACCTAGAATCACTTCCATATTACAATGAAGGATTAGTGTGGGATTTTAGTGAAGAGAGCTGAGAAAACGGGAGGTGAAATCTGGACTAATAAAGAGGCTTGAAGAAGAAAAATAGTTTTAAGTGTTAAGATATAGTCACCATTGGGACAGAACTAGAGAGACAAAGGATTAATAAAATGTTCACAAAAAAAGAATAATATTTGAACACAGGGATTTTCAGTGATCTCTTTGCTTTAATCTCTTTTATATATATGTGCCCTCCCTCTAAACCTATATAGCATTTATTATCTATATGTTACCTCCCAAACGCTTTTTATATAATATATTGAGTTGCTTGAATTTTTTAATGTGCCTGTTTCCATCTCCTCAGTTATAAATTCCTCAAGAATATAAAGAAAGGCAAAAAAGGTGGTCTCTTACATAAGGAATTCATATTCTAATTGGGCAGATAACATGCAAACAGTTGTCTACATAATAAGATATAGCTAGTATAAATCAAAGTAATCTCAGAAGGAAGGCACAACAGCAGGAAAATCTTTGATAATAGGTAGGATTTGAGTTGGAGATTCTCTACAAAGTTTAGCACAATAGTCTTGTAGAGTAGTCCTCAATTTTTAGTGTTATTACATCATTTGTTGTTGTTTATTTCAGTCATGTTCAAATCTTCCTGACCCAATTTGCGATTTTCTTACCAAAGATACTGGAGTGTTTTGCCATTTCCTTCTCCATCTCATTTTACAGGTGAGGAAACTGAGGCAGACATGGTTAAGTGACTTACCTAGAGTCACTCAACTAGTAAGTCTCTGAGGCTCAAATTTGAATCATGATGATGAGTCTTCCTGACTTCATTTGGCACACTATCCATCACTTTGCCATCAAGCTGTTCATTACATTAATTTAGCCTTTATACTTTAATCTTTTCTTTTTATTGTCCCTTACTGATTATAATTCTAGTTGAATAATCAGCAAATTATATAAATATTTCTGCTTTTTTGCATTTGTTTATGATATTTTTAATTCCCCAAAACATGTTCATTTTTTGTAAAGGTGGCATGTACAAATGAGACATTTATGCTTATTTTCATTATTTTTCAGTAATCACTGCAGATCTCATTTTTAAAAAAATTCTATTTCTGTTTAAGTTTTTTCTTGCATTTATATGTATGCATACATATATGCATAGACTTAGTAATGCTATTGTTTCACAATCTAAGCTGCCTAAAATCATAATGTAGTTTCTTATTGCTTTTAACAAAGTACTGTCTTGTCTTAGATTGTCATTGCTGCACCTTCTTTGTTGGATAGACATGAATCATAATAGATTGTGTTCTAGCTCCTCATTTAAATTTCATATGGATCTTTTTTATTTTAAATATGTTTCTTGTAATCAAAAATTAATTGGAGTCTATTTTTTCATTTCTTTTGTCACTTTCCCCCATTTTATGGGAGAGTTCTTACCATTCTCATTCATGAACGTTATTGTTAGGTGTATTTTTCTTTCATCATATTCAATTATAATTTTTTTTAATCTACTACTTTATATTTTACAAAGAAAAAAAGAAGGAAATGAGATTAATATTAGAAATCTATGACTAGTTATCGTTCCTCTTCCTTTGTTCTCTATTCCTCTAATACACACTTAGATGACTGGAATATTTTTACCCTTTATTGTTATCATTTAAATTTTTTCCTTTTTAGTTAGCCTTCTATAATTGAGGCTTTTTTTTTTTTTTGCTTATGACTGTTCTTTCCTTACTTCTACCGCTTTTCATAACCTTCTTATAACCTTATCCATTTCCCAGTTTAATTTACACTAAATTCTGTATATATATATATATATATATATATATGTGTGTGTGTGTGTGTGTGTGTGTGTGTGTGTATAGGGGAGGGGGATGGCAGGGTGCTTTTGTGGGTCTCTGTGTGTTCAATCTCCTTTGTCTAGTTCAAATAAAAATGAGATTCATGAAATGCTCACATTCCCAGTTACCACTCTTCTTGTATACTCTTCTTCTAAAGAACACCAATAATGAGAAACAGTAAGTTACTTCCCCTTCTTCCTTCATATCTTCCCTCATATCTTCTTTTTTGGTTTTCCTTCTATACCTTCTCAAAACTAAACAAACAAAAACTATATCTAGACCCTGTACTGCTTCTTTTATTTCTTGAATACAGTGGGATTCTGAAGGAACAAAATAGTCTCTTTTCTCCTAATAAGGATGTAAATACTTGATGGTCATTGAACTCATTTCAGAGCACTCTCAAACCTTTCTAGATCTCTCTTATTTTCTCCATTTCAGATTATACCTAGCTCTGCTTTTCTCAAAGGAACATTTAATATTTTATTTTATTGGAGAGACAATTTTCCCCTTAAGGATTATAATCAATTGTGCAGAATGTTTTTAGTTGTAAGCTTCTTTCCTTTGCCTTTTAGAATATATTCTATTCTTTTTTCCTGTTAAAAATTCACTGCATAACCTTGTATGATACCAACAGTGATCTTTTTTTTCCCTGATTCTTTGAAGTATTTTCAATATTCCAATGTAACCTGAAAGGCCTGATTTTGAACTATGATATTCTGGGTGTGTTAAGTTTGTGGTTTCTTTTAAGTGTTGATCTATGGATTCCTTCTTTGCCCTTTGGTTTTAATAATTCTAACCGGTTTTATGATTTTTTTTTGCTTTTTGCTGAGGCAATTGGGGTTAAGTGACTTGCCCAGGATCACAGAGCTAAGGGAATGTTAAGTGTCTGAGACCAGATTTGAACTCAGGTCCTCTTGACTTCAGGGCTGGTGCTCTATCCACTGCGCCATCTAGCTGCCCCCAGTTTTATGATTTCTTGAAATATACTATCCATATTTTTGCTTGGTCATGTTTTTCAGAGAGTTCAATAATTCTTAAATGTTCTTTACTCCTGATATTTGTCACTTTTAAAAAAACCAGACACTGTACACATTCTACTCTTTGCCTTTTTCTAAAATTTCTCATTGCATAATTGAATTTAGATTGTTCCATTCTACTTTTCAATGTTTCTACTATATAGACATTAATGGATTAAAGTCCTCATCAGGGTAGTGGGAAAATTTTATTTGTGGAGCAAAAGAAGGAAGAGATGTTGTGAAGACAGAAATAACAGGGCATGACATAGATTCAACATATGATATGAGTAGGTGAAGATTTGAGGATGAAACCTGAATTAGAATGGTACTTTGACAGTAATAGAGCAGTAAAAAAAGGGAAGAGTTTGGCATGATAATGAGTTCTGTTTTGAATGTATTGACTTGGTGACATCTATAGAATATCCAGTAGAAGACAATCCATAGATAATTGGTGATGTGCAACTGTAGATCAGCATAGAAGTTAGGGCTGGATAAATAGAGCTGAGTCTTATCTGCAAGGACATGCAATGTTCATTGAAACCTCTGGGTGCTGACAAGATCCCTAAGTAAGATAATATAAAGAAGGGTTTTTTAACTTAGAGTGTATAGTCTCTTAAGCATCTCTACATATATTTCACAAGAAATGTGGATTTGGAAAGGAAAAAATAAGTAGATGGATATTTCAGTATAATTGATTTCCTTTATAATTCTTTGTATTTTATGAATTTAAAAAATGTTATGAATTTAAGAATACACCAAAAAAAGAATCCTCGATATAAAGAGAAAAGAGAAAGGGGCTTCCTTAGGCCCTTAAGGTGTTCCTTAAGAAAGACCCATGTTTAGGAGTTATGACCTAGAGGAAGATAAAAGTAAAGAGAATGAGAAAGAACAATTAGAAAGTCAGTAGAAAACCATGAGAAAGCCTTGTTAGAGGATGGGTAGATAGATATAATATAAAATAAGATAATGAATGATAAATAGTTGAAGAGAAAATATAAATATTTGGCTTTATTTAGTATTCCTTATATTGATCTCAGCCTAGCCATAGTTGCTTTTCCCAAAGTGAATACAATTTAACATTTAAAGACCTTAAAGCCACCCACCAGATTGATAATTTTTATTATGTCAAGTTAAAAAGTTTCTGTACAAACAAAACTAATGCAGACAAGATTAGGAGGGAATCATCAAACTGGGAGATCATCTTTACATTTAATGGTTCTGATAAAGGCCTCATATCTAAAATATATAGAGAATTATCTCATATTTATAAGAATTCAAGCCACTCTTCAATAGATAAATGGTCAAGGGATATGAACAGACAATTTTCAGACGATGAAATTAAAACTATTTCTAGTCATATGAAAAGGTGCTCCAAATCACTATTGATCAGAGAAATGCAAATTAAGACAACTCTGAGGTCCCACTACACACCTGTCAGATTGGCTAAAATGACAGGAAAAGATAATGACAAATGTTGGAGGGGATGTGGGAAAGGTGGGACACTGATACATTGTTGGTGGAATTGTGAACGGATCCAACCATTCTGGAGAGCAGTTTGGAACTATGCTCAAAAAGTTATCAAACTATGCATACTATTTGACCCAGCAGTATTTCTAATGGGCTTATATCCCAAAGAGATGTTAGAGGAGGGAAAGTGCCCCACATGTGCAAGAATGTTTGTGACAGCCCTTTTTGTAGTGGCTAGAAACTGGAAACTGAATGGATGCCCATCAATTGGAGAATGGCTGAATAAATTGTGGTATATGAATGTTATGGAATATTATTGCTCTGTAAGAAATGACCAGCAGGACGATTTCAGAGAGGCCTGGAGAGACTTGCATGAACTGATGCTGTATGAAATGAGCAGAACCAGGAGATCATTATACACAGCAACAACAATATTACATGATGATCAATTCTGATGGACATGGCTCTCTGCAACAATGAAATGTCTCAAACCAGTTCCACTTGTTCAGTGAAGATAGCCATATACACCCAGAGAGAGGGATATGAAATATGGACCACAACATAACATTTTCATGCTCTCTATTGATGTTTGCTTGTATTGTATTTCCTTTCTCTGATTTTTTTTTCTTGTAGATACTATTTTTCTTGCACAACAATGATAAGTGTGGAAATATGTATACATATATTTGACTTGTCAAGTATTTTAACATAATTAACATGTGGACTTCCTGCCATCTAGGGAAGGGGACGGGACTGGGGGGAAAATTTGTAACAGAAAGCTTTGTAAAGATCAATGCTAAGGAACTACCCATGCATATGTTATACAAATAAAAAGCTTTAATAAAAAAAAAGACCTTGAAGCTATGAATTCAGTGGGCTTACTTGAAAGTAGCAGTTTATTGGTAGTTGTGGATAAGAAATTAAAATGTTATGTCTTTGAGTTTGTGATGAATGACATATTTATGTACTTCTTATTCTGAAATACTTTATAAAGAAAGTCCTTTCCCAATACAAAACTTGGATTTTTTTTTTTTTTTGGCATGAGTTTTGCTTTTAAGAAAGACTGAAATTGTGCCAACTATGTAGAAAGTCATATAGAAGCCACACCCTTTCTTAGAGAATATAATCTTTAAACACAAAACATTACTGTCAGAATTAAATTTCAAACGAATTCTTAGGGAAACTACAAGGGGAATTGGAATAAGCTGACTATAGTTATCCAAATTGAAATCCTTAAAGGATAAGGTAATCTATCTTTTACATTAATTTCTCAATAAATTATGAATCATAAATCATAATTAATTTAGAAATTATCTCTTTTTAAAAAGAATATTATAGAATCCCTGTTCATGAAGCTATTTGACTAATGAAAACTGTGAAAGTTTCAGTTATTGAATCTGTAGTATTACATTGTTGAGGAAATTCAGTTTACTATGGCAGTATCTTGGGTTTACCTCACAAAATTAAATTTGTTTTGTGATAATTCATATATAGGACAAAGCTACAAAAGGATTTTAGTTTAGTTCAGTGACATGAATGAAATAATTTATTAAAAATAGTCCATAGTAATAGAATATATTACATAGAATACATTAAGATGAAAGAAAAATAAATGCCAAACTGGTAAACATAATGTAAATTTTGGAGAAAATACAGAACATTTGGGAAAAAAGCTGCTCTTTTGTTTGCATCTGTCTTGTCACTTTTGTGATTTTTTATTTCTTCTTAGATGATTAACATTCAAATGTATCTTGAAAATCTTATTCTATATTTTTTATCTATATAAATAAAGTTGAGAGTTTAAATTTTAAGCCTCCATTGTAAAAATTTTAGAGAAAGGATTCCTTTATCATTTGTAATTAGCATGTAAAGAAATATCTATTGGAGAAATAAGTCGCCGCTTTTGTGCAGAGGCCACTTGGAGACATTTACTACTGAAGTGACTATTCTATCTTCTATTTAGATCTATTCACCAGTGGAAGTAAATAATAGTATTTACTATTATCTTATAACTCAGTGAGATCACTGTTGAGCATGTATTTTCAGAATCTAGAATAAAACATGTTATATTATGGACATTTGAATTTTGGGACTAAAGCAAATGACCAACAGTCAGATGCTTTTTGATTGATTGAATCAAGAATTAATGAACTTCATAGTTAGAAGGGATCTTAATTATCTATACTATATTTAAGAATTAAAGAAATTGAGATTCAGAGAATGAAACAATTTATGTAAGCTCACAAAACTAGGCTAGTTGTAAAGCTTCCCTAGTACCTAGATCTCTCAGCTTCCACTTCATTGTTCTGCCCACTACTTTCTACTGTCTCTCCATTTGTTATCTAGTACTAACTCACTGTCACCTTGCTCTTTCATATATTTCTTATTAATAATGATAATAGCTGACATTTATATGGAGATTTAAATTTTTCAGAGCCCTTTACTTACAAGGTAATAATCATGTGCCTAGCCATTCTTGTCAGAAGGGAATAAATGATTCACTTTTTAAACTCAAGCCACTAGTGCAATGACAGAAGTCATTAGCTAAATGAACTTGATAGTTAATATGCCATTCTTAAATGAAAAGCTGAACAGTGTATGCCTTTTCACCCTTTACAATAGGGCTTAAAATGATTGTATGAAAGGCTCCACATAACTGCTTTTGAGTGATTATATAGATGGTTATATTTGATTATTCATATTCTTCACTTTTCTTTCTACTTTCTATTGTTTCTCTCTTGCCTGCTTTTGTACTAATTATCATTTCACAAAATCACAACATTTCAGAGTTAGAAGGAACTTCAGAAGCCACCTAATATATTATGTCTGAGGTTCATACATAGCCAACAAATCATCATCCAATCTAAAGACTTTCAGTGAGGGGGATAATCCACCATCTCCTAAGCTAACCTATTCTACTTTGAGATAGGTCTCATTGTAAGAAAGGTTCTACTAATATCAATTCTATATGTCCCTTTTAACTATATCCTTTTCTCTTTGTTTTGTTCTTGGAGGCCAAACAAAACAAGACTTATCTCTCTTTCAACTGATAGACATTCATATATTTTGTTTTAAAGTGGCTAACATAACCCTCCTGTTCCTTCTCTTCCCCGTGCTATACTTCCCTAGCTCTTTCAACCAACCCTCACAGGGCATGAACTTGATGCCTACACTATGCTCATTGCCCACTTCTGGATATGTTCAAGCTTATCAAGGTCCTTCCTAAGATATGGTGCCAAGAACTGAAAACAGCAGTTCTAGATGTCATGTGATCATTCCACTGGCACTATCATCTATATATTCCTAGAAGTTATGCTTCTCAAACAAAGCTCTATAAGACTCCTTGCCTTATTGCACTATCAAGTTACTGAACTTGTGGTACATGAGAATCTGGATTTTCTTTTTGTTACCTAATCAACACTTCCCTATCTTGCCTCAGTTATGAAACTTTATATTCAATCCTACTAAACTGTATTTTTTTAAATTCACCTCCCTGATCTACCCTGTCAAAAGTTATTTGAATTTTGACTCTATTGTCTACTGTGTTTGCAGTTTTTCCCAGCTTTAAAAAGTCTGTAGATTTGATAATAGGCCATCTAGGTACTTACTTACATCACTGATAAACTGCTAAGCAGTTCTAAATTTAACAAATCCATAGACACTGAAAGACTCCTTCTAAGATGACATTAGGCTGTCAATATTTTTTCTTTCTTGCTGGCTATTCAACTGGTTCTGAATGTTCTAGTCTTCTATTTATCTAGTTATCAAAGATAGATAACCTAAAATAATGTCTTCTGGCCAATATTCCCATCTTTTTTTCCCACAAGAATAGCATAAAAATTTCATTAAATGCTTTGTGAGAATCTAGGTAATTTATGCCTTTAGCATTCTTCTTATGTGAAAGTTTAGTAATCTTGTCAAAATGAAAATATGGTTAGCCTGGTTTAAGCTATTCTTAGTGAAGCCATGCTGGTTCTTTGTGTTAATTATTTTCTTTTTAATATGTTCACTGAAATGTATCTTTAATAAGATGTTCTAGAATTTTACCTGGAATTGAAATCATATTTACTGACCTAGAATTTTCAGACTCTTTTCCTTGCCCTTTGAAAATTGGGATATTTGCCCTCTGATGATAAGGTACTTCTCCAATTCTCTATGATTTTTTGAGGATTACAACCAATGGTGTAACAATTATAACTGATAGTTATTTCAGCTTCCTGGGGGCCAAATTACTTGAATTTATCAAGGGAAACTAGATGCTATCTTATTATTATTTCATTAGTCATCTTGGATATCATTCTCCATAGGAGAGTTAATAGAAGCAAAATTACAATTAAGCATATTAGCTTTAGGTTCTTATCACTTCCATTTCAGCAAGGCATTCCTCCTTGCCGGAAAGAATCAGATTTAGAACAGAATTTTTCCCTTTTTGAAGAGTGAAATTAAGGCAAAAAACAATATAGTATTTTGCATTTCACAGAGAGGGGGGGAGAAAAGAGAGAGAGAGAGAGAGAGAGAGAGAGAGAGAGAGAGAGAGAGAGAGAGAGCAAGTACAAGTACTCCTTATCTGTGTTTGAGTAACAAAAATTCCCCTATCATATCATACCTTGATTTTAAGCTTTTGGTTTGTTTTTCGGATTTAACTTTTAACTTTTTCCTCTTTCTATCAAGTAGTATGCATAAAAAATTGGGGAAAAGAAAGGAAAGAAGGTGAAACTCAAATATTCAACTTTACTGAAAGATTTTGTAGTTGGAAAAATTATATTTTAAATATGAAATAGAAATGTAAATAATCAAATATTCAAATGTATGTGTGGTTTCATCATTTAAAAAGTTCTCTCCTTCAGTGATGCAGATTAGCCCATTGAAGGCTGCTCATTCATTTTACTTTTGTCTGTGTCCTACCATAAATTCTCCTCAGGGATTCTACTCAACGTGCTAGAATCCTTACTCTCTTTCTCTTGATATCTAGAAAGTAGTAGTGGAGCACACCATTGTCCATCTGTCATTCCTTAGACTTGCCATGTGACCAGCCCTTACAAATAAAAGACAACCTGCTACTGTGGAAGCTAAAAATATGAGTAAGATGTCAAGTCTCTCTTCAGAGCTCACAGTCTAGTTAGATGATAAAATTTCTGGAGCTCTAATATCCTACAAAACTTTGAGAAGATAGTGGTATTATGTATTCAATAAATACTTGTGGTTAATAATATCATCATCATCATCATAAAGAATATAATTTTAAAAAGTCTTCAAACCAAATATGTATCATCACCAAGCTATGTGGAATGAAAAACTTTCAAAAAAGAGACACCTAGGTGAGGAGATCAGAATCACATAGGGACAACAAGAGAAACACCTACTGCCATTCTGTCTACTAATACAGGTGTCCTAGAGATGCTTTCAGTGACTCCAGAATATAAGCTTACATCCTGTTGCTTTTATCCAATTTCCAAAAAAAGAAGCTATTTATCCAGTTTTGCAATTGTCTATAAAACATTAAATATGAAAAATAATGGGCCTTGTCCTAGGATCATTTTATTCAAAACCCATTTTAAAAGATAGTAAGACTTATGGTTTAATGCTAGGTATTCTACTATATCTTGTTTAAAAGTATTAAGGTTATTTAGTAGGTTTTTTTTACCACATATTTATAGATTCATGATTTATTTTTTTTTGGGGGGGAGACTCATTTCTGTTTTCACTTTGTTATTTATTTGAATTGATTCTCTCCCTCCCCCTGCCATTTCTTCATTTTGCTAACATCATCATTTCAAATAGCTGTCTACCTGGAGTTCTGTTTCTTCTTCTTTTTTTTTTCCTGAGGCAATTGAGGTTAAGTGACTTGCCCAGGGTCACAGAGCTAGGGCATGTTAAGTGTCTGAGAGCAGATTTGAACTCAGTTCCTCCTGACTTCAGGACTGGCGCTCTATCCACTGCGCCACCTAGCTGAGCCCTGGACTTCTGTGTCTGATGGTAACATGCAACCTACCCCAAATGATTGCCATTTGGTATTTTCTTTAGTTAAGAATAATTCTGCATTACTTTTAAGTCTTTCTGAGCTCTACTGTAGAAGGTATAGTTGAGCATTGCCTCATGTCAAGTATGCTTTTTCATTTGAAATGCATTTTTTTTAAGAGCCTGAACTGATTCACGCTAATGATATAGAACAGTTGTGGGACTGTGCTACATGAAGTGATGGTTTTATATCATTTTCTCTTCATCATTTTCTATATTTTAGCCATTTTCCTTACTTTTCTCTTATTTTATTTATTTTTTCTCAAAGTATATCTCCTCCTTACTTGATCTCTTTTGTCTAATTTTTTCTTTTGATTGGGGTAAAAAAGTTAAGAATAAACTGTTCTTGACAATTTTCAGATGATGAAATTAAAACTATTTCTAGTCATACGAAAAGTTGCTCCAAATCACTATTGATCAGAGAAATGCAAATTAAGACAACTCTGAGGTCCCACTACATACCTGTCAGATTGGCTAAAATGACAGGAAAAGTTAATGACGAATGTTGGAGGGGATGTGGGAAAGCTAGGACACTGATACATTGTTGGTGGAAATGTGAACGGATCCAGCCATTCTGGAGAGCAATTTGGAACTATGCTCAAAAAGTTATCAAACTGTGCATACCCTTTGACCCAACAGTGTTTCTATTGGGCTTATATCCCAAAGAGATCTTAAAGGAAGGAAAGGGCCCCACATGTGCAAGAATGTTTGTGGCAGCCCTTTTTGTAATGGCTAGAAACTGGAAACTGAAGGGATGCCCATCAATTGGAGAGTGGCTGAACAAATTATGGTATATGAATATTATGGAATATTATTGCTCTGCTAGAAACGACCAGCAGGACGATTTCAGAGAGGCCTGGAGAGACTTGCATTAACTGATGCTGAGAGAAATGAGCAGAACCAGAAGATCATTATACACGGCAACAACAATACTATATGATGATCAATTCTGATGGACATGGTTCTCTTCAACAATGAAATTTTTCAAACCAGTTCCAATTGTTCAGTGAAGAAAGCCATATACACCCAGAGAAAGGGATGTGAAATGTGGACCACAACATAACATTTTCATACTCTCTATTGATGTTTGCTCACATTGTGTTTCCTTTCTCTGATTTTTTTTGTAAATACAATTTTTCTTGCACAACAAGATAAGTGTGGAAATATGTATACATATATTCGATTTGTTAAGTATTTTAACATAATTAAGATATAGTGCATTTCCTGCCATCTAGGGGAGGGGAGGGGGCTGGGGGGGAAAATTTGTAACAGAAAGCTTTGTAAGGGTTAATATTGAAGAATTACCCATACATATGTTTTGCAAATCAAAAGTTTTAATGATAAAGAAAAGAAAAAAAAGTCCATTATGATTCTAAAAAATCAATAAACTGTTCTTTTAACGTATTATTAAAATTATTTTAATTGTATCCACTCAAACTGAGGCTTTCTTATTTGTTAATGCATTTTTTGGGAGAATGGTTTCAGTATATAAATGAGCTTAATAGAGTACTATGTATATAGTTTCTTGTATTCTAATGCATTCTAATGAATATATTTGAAGCATCTAATCAATAATAAATAAATAAAGCATTTATTTATAATAGTTATTGTACTAGGGGCTGAACACGCAAAGCCAAAAAAACCCCAAAATATTTCAAGGAGCTAACTTCATGTTGGGAATTCACCATGTGTATTCATAAATACAAAGCTATTAAAAGGTAGTTTATTGATAAAGTCAGGAAAGACTTCAGTATGGAAGGAGATGAGGCAGAGATGAAGAGGCCCAGAGAAGAGCGAGATGGAATGTGAATAACTTGATTCTACTCCAGAGTTAGGGAAGGGGAATAATGAATCATGAGATTGAAAAAGTACAGCATAGGTTGGAGCCAGGGGAATTTGTATTTTATTCTAGAGGTGTTTGGAAATCACTGAAACTAATTCAAAAGGTGAATGGCATGGTAACCAGGAGGAGTTGGTCCTTCTTGATGAAAGGAAAATTTTTAGTAGCTCATCAAGACTAGCAGTATAAGAATAATATGGAAGTAGTTTGCATTAAATATTAGCTAACATATAAAATATACAGAAGAAAGTATCTTAAAGACAATATTAGTTAGATGACAACTAGTTGATAGATTTAATTCTAACAGCATTGATTATTGAAACATCAGAAATGCATCAAAGGTAATAGAATGCTAAGACAGTTTGAAAGATGTAGCATTGTAGTCAGATCTAGTGGGAAGCAAGGAATTGGCTGCTGGGGGAAAAAGACAACCTTATTATCCTGTTCAGAAGGATCAACTGAACATCAGTCAGCATTACTTAAGTAATGTTAAACAAGAAATGTAAGTTCAAGTTCTGAATCATTACCACCACTTTCTGTGCTTTTCATTTTGTTCTTATCTCTTCTACGGATATACTATCTGAAAACAAAGAACATATCATGTCTGAGAAAGGTCTTCAAATATTTATAAGAGAATAAATCTGATAATGGAAGGGAGTATTAATTGTTTCTTATTTTGACATCTTGATTACTTTTAATTTAATTTGTTTTCTGTAGTATTTTAGGTTCTTTTGCATTTGTTTTCTGTAGTATTTTAGCTTCTTTTGCATTTGTTACATGTTTTTATTGTTCATTGCAGGGTTTAGCTAAAGAAATATTACATAATGTTCAAGAGATGAGGTCACGAATAAGACATATTAAAAAAATAAAACATAATAGGACATTTGCTAAAACTTCAACCCAAAAAGTCCAGTGTTTGGCAGCTTCTATCCTAAATATTTCACCAACTGATGTGGAAGAAATGTTAGACTCAGAGGATGAGGAGGTGAGACTATGTAACAATCATTTTCTTTATTAATGAGTTTTTCAATTAAATTACATTTCAATTAAGATGTCATTTGTTTGATGAGTTTTAGTAATTTCAGCTGTAAGAAAAAAATAAGGATTGATACTTCTGCCATTGAAGAAATGCATCAATATAAGATGCATGCTCAAAACAATCTAAAGAAACTTAGATATGTAATTAGAGTTTATGCAGCATCTTAAAATAACTTTGAAACAAATTAGTTGGTCACACCTCTTCTTTCCACTTCTCTTTTTTAGTTAATTGTATTCTGCATCTTATAAACTTATATTTAATCCATCAGTGGATATAGATAGTTTGATACCACTGATTTGTAAGTCATTTCTCTTTAATCTACCACTATTAAGGATTGGTAAATCTCTTATGGATACTGATTGAATCCAAAATTATTGCCACTGAAAGTTTAAAAAGTATTTAAAACTTAACATTTTATTTTTAAAAATCCATGTCCTTCCTGGTTGAAGCCATATAATAGATGGAAAAAATGATAAGCTATGCTCATACCTACATATATTATATGTGCATAAGTACCTACCTGTAAACAAGCAAAAAGGGCATTTATTGTTTACTAAACATCAAGCATCTGCTAAGCTGCAAAGACATAAATGCAAAATCAGACAGGTTCTGACCTCAGGAAGCTTACATTTTAGTTAAGATTGGCATGGGAAAGAGGCCAAGTTTACAACATTGACCAGGAAAGGGCACTTGGGTGTACAAAATTACAGGGTGAAGTAATGAGACCATAAGAGTAGAGTGACACACCTTCCAGAAGCAGGAACTGAGGATGAAGGTATTGCTCATTAGCAATTTGGTTGATGAATCGGTCAAGAATTTGATTTAGGGAATTGGCAGTAAAATGAAGCATGGCTGAGCCATTTCAGGAAAGGGCCTTCCTGAAATAAGGAAGGAAAATTTTAGGCTGAAGGAATCAAGATGGAAGTGTTTACTATAGGAGATGACTCTGGTGCTTTAAAGAATCCAGGGATTCTGAAAAGTGGAAGTGAGGAAAGAGTGAATTACAGGCATGGGAGTCAGTCAGTATTCAAAGGCACAGACGGGCACAAAGGAGTGAAATGTGTGGGGGGAGTACAAACGGGCCAGTTTGACTAGTACATGAAGGAGAATAGGGGTTAGTATTAGTGAACTAGGAAAAGTAGACTAGATTGTAGGCAGGTTAAATGTATTTGATTATAAAGGCAAGAGAGAACTAATGGAGCTTCTCAAGCAGAGGGCTGCCATGATCCTACCTGTACTTTAGGAATACCCCTTTGGTAGCTGAGGAAAGGAAGCGGGCAGCAAGGCAGCACAGGACTTAGATCACTAAGTCTGGGCTCAAATGGATCTTCTGATAGTTTATTGCCCATTTGCCTCAGTTTCCTCAGATGCAAAGTGGGGATAATAGCATCTACCTTACAAGATTGTGTGAGGCAATATGAAATAATATTTGTCAAGTGTTAAGGCATCGTATCTGGCACATAGACACTATGAAAATGCTAGCTATTAGGGGCAGTTAGGTGGTGCAGTGGATAGAGCATCAGCCCTGAAGTCAGGAGGACCTGAGTTTAAATCTGGTCTCAGACACTTAACATTCGCTACCTGTGTGACCCTGGGCAAGTCACTTAACCCCAACTGCCTCAGCAAAATAATAATAATAATATATGTATACATATCTATTATTATTATTAATGGACTAATTAGATTATTGTGATGGCCAGGAAATAAGTGATGAAGTCTTGATGTTTGTGCCATAGTATAAAGAAGGGAAAGGAAGGATATTTTGTGGAGATACTATTGCTAAATATGGCAACTTGTTTGGATGTGAGGGATAAGAGAGAATGTTGAGTAAAGGATGAGACCAAATCTGTGAACTGGGCTTACTGGAAGGATGGTGGTATATGAAACAGAAGTCAGGAAATTTGAGAAAAGGGTGACTACTTAAAATGACAGCTATTTTCTTTTCAATTTGAATAATCACCCTCTAGTTTATCTATTGATGCATTCACATTTTTATGTTATGGTTTGTATTTTGTTTTAACGCTTTAGTACACTTAATAGCTAATTGTGACTTTTGAGCTTATTTTCCTTATCTGTCAAATAAAATTGGACTAGATGGAGGGCTTGTAAGGATCTTTTGAGTTCTAAAATTCTGTGATTCTTAATGATCTTTGTATATACCAATATCACAATCATTTTTATTTATTTTCAGTCACTTTTATGTCTTACAATAGAAATAGCATTTCATTGGATTCAGGAAATTTGGGTTCAGATTCCTCCTATGATGCTTACTCTATGTTATTCAGGCAAGCCATTCAACCTTCCCTTGCTTCAGTTTCTTTCTCTATAAAACTAAAGACTCTAAGAGTCTTTGAGGTTCCTTACTTCTCTAACCCTGGTATCTACATCCTGTGAGCTACTCCTGCCATTGATCCCAGCTATTCAGATACCTTACGTCTTAGAATACTATAAACAAATTTTAGTTTTTGTGTAGTGGAAGTATATTTATTTTAAGGTTTATTGCTAATAAAGATATCTATCAAACACGATACAATAAAATCCTGCATAAGAGAAAAAAATCAAAGAATCTCAGAATCTGAGTTGGGAGGGTTCCTAACTCACACTTAAACAATAGCCCTTTCTATAAGCTACCCAACCAATGCTAATTCTGCCTGTACTTCAAAATCTCCTGTGATAGTGAACCCTCAGCCTCCCAAGTCAGCTTCTTCTGCTTTTGCACAATTCTAATTGTGAGGGAGTTTTTCATTATAACAAGCCAAAATTTTCCTTTCTGTTCTCTCCTCCTAGTTCTTCCTCATGGGGTTGGAGGTCTGATTCTCCTTCCTCCCTTGAAGACTGAGTGAACCAGGTGCCCGTAGGAAGACAGTATGTTTGTTAAGCTGTGTAGCTTGATGGCAATAGTAATTCAGTTGAAATTGTTTCTATATTTCATTTTTAAATCCAATTTGTACAATAATATATGTAAAATACATTTTTGAGTTAGTGCTGGGTGGATTTGTGTCCTTCATACATGTCAGAAATAATTTTAATCACCTGTTAGATATTTGTGATTTAAAGATAAAAAAGGAATATTGAATTTTAGAAAGCACCCAGTCTTTTTGATATTTAGTGCAGGCCAGTTCCTCACTCCTTAAGAGTATATACTTGATATGTCATTATATGATTGGTAATTTTATTTTTAATAAACATATTTAACACCATTTTACCTTTTAAATTTAGGAATTGAAAAAAGCAAGGAGGGCCTGTGAACAAGATAAGGAGTGGCTAATATATATTAATAAAATTCTTGAAGAACAGGTATTTCTACTTTTTCTACTTCCTATATTAAAACTATCTTAATAATTCAAGGCCACCTTTTATTTAAAACAGGATTTCTCTTGTAGTATTACTAGCATCTTCTCATTCAATCTTATTAGAGATTATTATGCTAATAGAAGGGCAAGTTATTTGTATTTGCTAATTTAACCTATAAAACAAAGTGAATATTGGCAAATGTATTAATTAAATTATTGGGTTGATCTGTATATTTGGTAGATTGAAAAGGATCCATTCCTTAGACCGCTTAGGACAAGAGATTCTTTATTATATGTCTTTAAAGTTAGTAGTTGATATGGACACCTGAGGAGTTCATGGGTCTTGGTGACCTTTTACTATGGACCTGTTTCCAGTCAATTCATGTTTTCCTCACAGCCAGACAGCTGTTTATTACTGTGTCTTCCCGCATTCTCTACAATATTTTCTACTGAGACTCGAGCAGCTTGTTAGTGGGAAGTAAATATTGATTTGGCATCCTGTCAATGCAGAAAGAATGAAAAAATTTCCACCAGAGGCCCCTCAAACATTTTCCTATCGACATTTTCTGGGCAGAGTGGAAAGCTGCATGGAGGATGACAAGGCTGAGACTACTTGAAGTCCCTGAGGGGTCTATTGAGACTGCTGCTGTGACCTGTGTGATACTTTTTCTTCTCTTTCAAGTATTTTTTTAATACACACACAGTCTGCTGGGATGTGCCCCTCTTGTAAGTGATCAAGGGCAGTTTATTGGCAGGTGAGAGCCCTGCTTTTCTAGTCATAGTCAGCCTCTGTTTTGACATCACTCAATGTAATGTATTCTGAAACTTTTCCTTATAGTTCCTGCTCTATTCTTGATTTTTGTATTAAAAGGAGTGTATTGGAGAAGAAGATAGTTAAAATGTACATGCTAAAGAATTAAAATGATTTCAGTTCACAAATTGGTTATGGAAATATTTTACAAATATTTCCATTTTATAATTTAAAATATTATTAGCAACTTATAGAAGAAAAATTCCTTTTAATATTTGAAAAATGCTATTGATTGACCAAATTTGAATAATATCAAGAATAAGTAAAACATGATACATGCAGCATTTATATAATATTATATTTATAAATTTATAGCAGTTACATTAAATAATACATGATATTACTGGGGATCTGCTATTTAAACATTCAGCATGGAGTGATGGAAACAGTACTGCATTGGTAGTCTGAGCTGTGAGTTCCAGTCTTGTCTTTACCATTTACTACAATCAGACTTTTTGCAAGTTCTTTTTAATGTCTCTCAATCTCAGCTTCTGGAGAGCTAGTCTTTTTGCGCCACCTTCCAGAGTTGCTGTGAGAATCAAGAGTGTTTATGAAGTCCTTTGTTAAACCATGTAGTTATATACATAAGGGTATGTTTAGCTATTAAATGTCAAATTCTCTGGGTAGCATGAAGAAAGAGTGATTTGGAGTCCAGGTACTAAAATTTACATCTCTTCTGCGTGCTATCTGTTTGATATTGGACAAGTCACTCAGCTATTCTGGACCTCATTTTCCTTATATGTAAAATTAGAGTAATGACTCCTCAGATTCCTCCCATTTTAAATCTATGAGCCAGGACTTTTATTTAGAAATAGCTATATTTTCTTTTAGGGCAGTGAATAAAAGTGAATTGGATAATATTTTAAAATATTTTAACTATTTTTATTATGACTACATTTCTTTTTATTTTAGAATTCCATATATATAAAGTATGAGTCTAAAATACTAAATCTAAGTATTACTTTTTTTCTAAATTCTAACAATACTAGAAAAGACTTTACTTCTATTACATATATATACACACATACATATATATGTATATATGTATATATATACATATATATGTATATATCTCCTCTCCATATATAAACTTGAGATCATCCGTTTTCAGGATGCTTATTCTGTCCAGAAAATGCCCTGTTGAAAATTGCATCAGACACTTAATACTACAGCTTGATATAGGGTCTTTTTGTGCCACCGAGCCTGGACTCTGGAATATAATTGCCCAGCAGTATTGATTTAATTGCCTCGGTTTATTTGTGGACTCCTAATTATTGACTGGAGGTAAATTTAATGGAGCAGCCTTTATGAACACTGGGAAACCGCTGCTGTTGCTGTTATACATAATGAACTGCATCATATCCCTTTAGATCATTTTTCAAGCTAATTTTATTCCACTATGATAGTAAGACAACATTTAAAAAGTCAAAGACTTTTTATTTTATTACTGACATAGGTGGTTTTTCTAATGTGTTAGATTTGGAGTGGGGAGTGGGGATACAGGCCTCAGAATTTTCACTTGAATGCCACTTCATAATTATACCCAAGAGGAAAATCTATAAACTTTAACATATCTCAGTTTTACCAGACTTCCCTTTCTACTCCTGAATTTTTGTTTGTTTAAGAGTTTAAGAAAAGATCTCTTTTCATACCAGTATTTCTGAACTTTAGCTCAGCTCTGGAATTTCAAGAAGCTAATGTATTACAATCACATTTCTGCCATCTAATTTATAACTCTTTACCAGAAATAGTTTTCATACCTACATTTCTATTATCTTCAGTCTTTGAAAAAAGTATGCTAATTGTCTAAAATAATATAGTAGTTAATTAGTTACTAAATGATGCTTAAAATATTGCAGAAACATTGAGATAAAATTTTCAGTAATATCATTATGATTCTATTTACCCAAGCAGAATGAACAAAGCATTAATAGATTTTTTTTTGCCAAAATAAAAATCCGTTATCAAAGAAAAAACATTTTTCAAATGAATTTTTAATTGTTTTGTTTTCGGGATTTAAATTTATCATACAGTTGACAAATCCTTCAGGATTTAAATTTATCATACAATTGACAAATTTGATTCCCATATAAAAGTATATAGTTCTAGGAAGTTGGCTTGGACTTAGGTGTTATTTTTCATTATAAAATTTACGTATTAGTCCATTGATTTGTTTCTGACAGTCTATAAGGTGTTGTGCATGTCTGTGTGTTCATGTCAATGAAAATATATATTGATAAAATACTCATCTGAAATTAGAAATCTATTCTACTTTATATCTGATGCATTAATATACATTAAAATAATATGAACAGTGCTGTCATGTGAACAAAGTATGTGATATGAAACTAAAAATTCTTATATTTTTATAATGGGTAAAGAAGATATAGATGCCTTTAAGAAAAAAATGGATGTCAGCTTGGTAATTTTGATTTGTTAAATTATCATACTAGCATGAAAGATTTTTTGGTTATATTTCATGAAGAAAATGTCTGGGTGCATGAACAACATTTTGTTAACAATTTATATGTCATACTTCAATTTTTTCAATTAGTCACAAATTTATTCATTAATTTTGTTGTGTTGTAAATGATTTTATAATTTCATTAGAAGCATAGACTATTTTAGTTAACACAATATTTATACACATCTGATTCACTAGTAGTAAACCTATAACAAAAATATATTGCTGTTTCTTCTTTATTGAGAATTTGGTACTCAAAACATGATTATTATATTCAGTTTCTCAGCAAGGTCTCAGTTATTTGTGCTTTGCTTTCTTTTTCTCCTCAAATTTGCAAGTGTTAGTCATCCAAAATCCTCATTAGTGCAAAAGGTACAATTGTTTTAAAAAAGATGAACAAAAGATTCTGAATTTATCTGGAGACAAGTTATTTTACAGATTTCTTTTGTAAAAGAAAATTTTTGAAACATATCCTGTCACAGTTCCCCTTTCACTTTGAGGGAACTATTAAAGTCCACAAGACAAGTGTAATGATTAAAGAGACTAAGGAGAAATAAAGGAAATCAAATCCAAGAGAGATAAGAGTATCTTTCAGTCAATTCTATATCATATAAGTTATGCCAAGTGTAAATAGGAACAGAGCCAATAAACAAAGCAGAAGCTGGTATTCCAAGGAAATTCACAGATAACTGACTTAGTTCAAGAGAGTCATCTGGTAGGAGGATAGAATATAATGACTTTTAACCGCATTAGCTCAACTCACAAGGGCCACTGAAGTGTGCCTTCTCTGTTTTTTACTAGACTCGAGTAGAAGGAGACAGAGGTCTGACCTATATATGTCAAAGTATAAATGAAAGTCTGAAGATGAAAGCCAAAACAGACAACTGAAGCTGTGCATAGAACCTAAGCAGAGAAAATGAGTGATGACATCACTCAACAATTAATTTGACATTTCCCAGTTCGTCATCCATTTTTATCAGTATTCACTTATTCCTGCTCAAACACATTATTGGTCCATTGGAAATTGATTTCAGAACAAAAAGAGGTCATGTTTTCAATCATATCAATAATTTCATATCTTATGATTTTTTACTATTTAGTATTAGCATGATTTTCAGTAATTATATAAATTATGTATAATCCACAATCAGAAAAGCAGATAGATGGTATTTACCTATATGTCATTAGAGCTTTTTTCCCCCTGAGGCAATTGGGAGTAAGTGACTTGCCCAGGGTCACATAGTTTGGAAGTGTTAAGTGTCTGAGGCCAGATTTGAACTCAGGTCCTCCTGACTTCAGGACTGGTACTCTATCCACTGCATCACTTAGCTGCCCCATTATAGCTTTTTGCTTTGGGCTATCCAATTGTCCTATGGAAAACAATTACAGAAAAATTCCAATAATTCTTTTATTAACATTATTATTATGTTTTTTTTTGGTACCTGATAGCTCAGTGACAACTAAAAGAGAATTTGAAGTGTCTTTCCTTGAATCCAGAATGCACAGTCATTTCTCTCATTCTCTACCCAGGGAATATGCAAATTCTGTAGGAGACCAACAATGAGAAAACTAGACAGCTTCCTCAATTCTCTGATATTGAATTCTTACAACATACCTTTATTTTATTTGAAATTTTGTAAACCTGAATCTTAAAAATATTTATATTCAACTATAATTATAATAAAGGAATACCTGCCCTTTTAATAGAATTTTTAATAATTGTATCATGACTAGACCTTAAGTATATCTTTGTAGTAGTTATGCACAAAAGATTTGCTAAGAAAATATAATATAAAAATATGAGAGAGGGCTTTTGACTTATGAGAAAAAAATTTAAGTAGTATTGTCATTTTTATTACATTCACTTGGTCTACCCATGAGCACTTGATATTTTTCCAACCAATTAGATCTGACTTTATTTGTGTGGAAAGTGTTTTGTAGTTGTGCTCATATAGTTCCTGACTTTCCCTTGGCAGATAGATTCCCAAATATTTTATATTTTCAACAGTTATTTTAAATGTAATTTCTCTTTGTATCTCTTGCTGGTGGACTTTGTTGGTAATACATAAAAGTGCTGATGATTTATGTGAATTTATTTTGTATACTGCAACTTTGCTAAAGTTATGAATTGTTTCTAGTAGTTTTTTAGTTGAGTTTCTAGGGTTCTCTAAGTATACCATCAAATCATCTGCAAAGAGTGATAATTTGGTTTCCTCATTACCTACTCTAATTCTTTTAATCTCTTTTTCTTCTCTTACTGCTAAAGCTAACATTTCTAATACAATATTGCATAGTAATAGTAATAATGGGAGACCTTGTTTTACCACCTGATCTTATTGGAAATGGTTCTAGTTTGTCCCTATTACATATGATGCTTTCTGATAGTTTTAAGTAGATGCTATTGATCATTTTAAGGAAAAGTCCATTTATTCCTATACTCCTAATAGGAATGGGTGTTGGATTTTATCAAATCCTTTTTCTGCATCTGTTGAGATAATCATATGATTTTTGTTAGTTTTGTTATTAATATAATTGATTAGGCTAATAGTTTTCCTAATATTGAACCAGCCCTGCATTCCTGGTATAAATCCTACTTGGTCATAATATATTATCCTGGGGATGACTTTCTGTAATCTCTTTATTAATATTTTATTTAAAATTTTTGCATCAATATTCACTAGGAAAATTGGTCTATAGTTTTCTCTCTCTGTTTTCACCCTACCTAGTTTAGGTATCAGCACCATGTGTGTCATAAGAGAAATTTAGTAAGACTCCTTCTTTCCCTATGTTTTCAAAGAGTTTATATAGTATTTGGAATTTGGTAGAATTCACATGTAAATCCATCTGGCCCTGGAGATTTTTTTCTTAGGGAGTTGAGTAATACCTTGTTCTATTTCTTTTTCTAAAATGGGGCTGTTTAAATAATATATTTCCTCTTCTGCTAACCTGAGCAATTAATATTTGTGTAGATATTCCTCCATTTCACTTCAATTATCAAATTTATTGACAAATACTTGGGCAAAATAACTCCTAATTATTGCTCTAATTATCTTTTCATTAGTGGAAAGTTCTCCCTTTTCATTTTTGAGACTAACAATTTGATTTTCTTCTTTCCTTTTCCTAATCAAATTAATTGAAGTTTTATCTATTTTATTGTTTTTTTTCATAAAACCAACTCCTAGTTTTATTTATTAATTCTATAGTTTTCTTATTTTCAATTTTATTAGTCTCCCCTTTTATTTTCAGAATTGCAAATTTGGTATTTAATTGAGGGTTTTAAATTTGTTCTTTTTCTAGTTTTTTAAGTTGTAAGCCCAATTCATTGATCTTCCTTTTCGCTATTTTATGCAAGTAAGCATCTAGAGATACAAAATTACCCCTTATAACCACTTTGGCCATATCCCACAAATTTTGGTATGTTGTCTCATTATTGTCATTCTTCTGGATGAAATTATTGATTGTGTTTATGATTTGTTCTTTCACCCATTCATTCTTTAGAATTAGATTATTTACTTTCCAATGAACTATTAGTTTATTTTCTCCTGGCCTTATATTGCATGTGGTTTTTATTGCATCATGATCTGAAAAAGAAGCATTTACTGTTTCTGCCTTTCTGCATTTGATTTTGAGGTTTTTATGCCCCAACACATGGTCAATTTTTGTATAAGTTCCATGAACCGCAGAGAAAAAAGTAAAATCCCTTCTCCATTCAATTTTCTCCAAAGATCTATCATACCGAACATTTCTAACATTTTGTTCAACTCCCTAACTTATTCCTTATTTATGTTGTGGTTTGATTTATCTAATTCAGAGAGAGCAAGGTTGAGATCACCCACTAGTATAGTTTTGCTGGCTATTTCTTCTTGCATCTCTCTTAACTTCTCCTCTAGGAATTTGAATGCTGTTCCATTTGGTACATACACGTTTAGTGTTGAAATTGCTTCATTATCTATGGTACCCTTTAGTAAAATATAATTTACTTTCTTGTCTATTTTAATTAGATCTATTTTTGCTTTTATTTGTTCTGAGATCAGTTTTGCTACCCCTGCTTTTTTTTTAACTTTACCTGACACATAATAAATTCTGCTCCAGCCTTTTATCTTCATTCTGTATCATTCTGCTTTAAATGTTTTTCTTGTAAACAATATATTGTAGGATTCTGTCAGATTATTATTTGCCATCTCAAACTATTAACTTTTTTGTATGTCTTTAGAGTTTAGTTTAGTTTGCTCAGTACTAATTTCTCTCTTAAAAATACCCTCTGTCTCTAATTACTTCTTCTCACCTTTCACTCCTATTATACTGAAATGTATTTATGTATCCAGTTTATAAGTGTGTGTGTGTATAGATATGCATGTGTAAGTATTTGTATATTTTCCCATTTTTGACCAGTTAACGTAAGAAAGGTTCAAATGTTAACTGCTTCGCCACTCTCTTTCTTGTTACATAAACTTTTACTTGTGCACCCTGATTATGTGAGATAATTTTCTCAACTTTACTTTCTCTTCCCTCTAGTACATTTTCCTTCCTATCTCCTTCTGTTCTTCTTCTATGATTATCAAGATATAACAATACCATTCCCAGGCTCCATCTTTTATACTTTCTCTATGATCCTTGATTATAGGGACAGGGTTCAGAGGGCACACATGTATTATCTCACTATTTAGTATTTTATGATTATTTGTTAGTATTGACCTTTTAAATATTTTTCTTAATTCTTGTGTTTGAACTTCAGCATGTCTAAGAAGCTTTTGGTCCTTTCATCA
>JAJPUD010003633.1:46291-67640 GCA_023553655.1 Myrmecobius fasciatus | reverse complement strand
CGATCCTTCAAAGTAGAAGCTGCTAGGTCCTGTGTGATCCTAATTGTAGCTCCCCGATATTTAAATTGTTTCTTTCTGGCTTCTTGTAATATCTTTTCCTTGGTATGATAGTTCTGGAATTTAGCCACGATATTTCTGGGGGACTTAATTTTTGGGTTTCTTTCAGGAGGTGATCGGTGGATTGTTTCAAGGAGTATTTTGCCCTCTGGGTGTAAAATATCAGGGCAGTTTTCTTTTATGATTTCCTGGAATATAGTGTCCAGGTTCTTTTTTTCATCATGGCTTTCAGGAAGCCCTATAATCCTAAGATTATCTCTCCTAGATCTATTTTCCAGGTCAGTTGTTTTTCCTAGGAGATATTTCATGTTTTTCTCTATCTTTTCATTGTTTTGTTTTTGTTCAACTGATTCTTGAAGTCTTGATGAGTCATTAATTTCCACTTGTTCAATTCTAATTTTTAATGTCTTATTTTCTTCAGTTACTGTTTTTAGTTCCTTTTGCAATTGACCAATTGCATTTTTTTGTTCATTGCATTCTTTTTCCATTTTTTCTATTTTATTTTGCAGTGATCTCATTTCGTTTCCCCATGTTTCTTCTAACTCTCTTTTAAGATTTTTTATGCAATCTTCAAAGAAAGCCTTGTGACATGGAGACCAATTTATGTCTCTCTTTGGGGCTTATTCTGGAGTTGCTTTACCTTTAGGGGCCTCAGGATTTGAGGTCTGTTCTTCCCTCTCTCCATAAAAGTTGTCTATGGTGAGAGCTCTTTTTGGTTTTTTATTCATTTTATTTTTAAAGGTGTGAGGTCTGTTTAGGGCAAAGGTGGGACAGCTGCTTTAATTTGCCCTGGGGCAGTTCTGCTGATTGAGTTATTTCGGGAACTGGGCAGTTCTGCTGATTGAATTATGTCAGGGGCTGGGCAGCTCCACTGATTGAATTATTTCTGGTGCTTATCAGTCCTGTTGTTTGATTGATTGCTTTAAGGTGCTGTGTAATGGCAGCTAGGTCCGATGCTCATCAGGGGTTCAGTGGTTCACAATCTATCCCCCTCAAAAGGCAGACCCTCCAAACCACCTGCCCACAATCAGGACAAATTGTTCCAAGAGGCTCACAGAAGACTCCCAGGTGTGTGAAAAGCACAACGCTCCCACTCCTGTTCTGACTCCTGTTCCAGCTCCCTGCTCCAGCTCCCTGCCCCGGTCTCCCTGTGCTGCAGTCTGGGTTCAGTACCCACCCCCTGCCCCATTAAAACAGACCTGTTTTGAGGTTCTTCCAGAGTATCTTCTTCTAGAATCGTGTTGTTCTCCAGATATTGTGGATTTTTTTGCTTCAGAATCAGTCTAGAGGCTTCATATGTTGTTGGTTTGAGGGGAGGTTAGAGGAGGTTACAGAGAATCCTGTCTGATCTCTGCCACTATGGCTCCACCCCCGGAAGGAAGTCCTACCAAACATTTAAAGAACAATTAACTCCAATATTATATAAACTATTTGAAAAAATAGGGAATGAAGGACTCCTACCAAATTCCTTTTATGACCCAGACATGGTACTGATATCTAAACCAGGTAAAACAAAAATAGAGAAAGAAAATTATAGACCAATCTCCCTAATGAATATTGATGCAAAAACTTAAATAAAATATTACCAAAGAGATTACAGAAAATCATTCCCAGAATAATACACCATGACCAAGTAGGATTTATACCAGGAATGCAGGGATGGTTCAATATTAGGAAAACTATTAACATAATCGTCTATATCAACAATCAAATTAACAGAAAACATATGATAATCTCAATAGATTCAGAAAAAGCATTTGATAAAATCCAGCATCCATTCCTATTAAAAACATTAGAGAGCATATGAATTAATGGACTTTTCCTTAAAATAGTTGGTAGCATCTATTTAAAAGCATCAGCTAGCATCATTTGTAATGGTGATAAACTGGAAGCATTCCCAATAAGATCAGGGGTGAAACAAGGTTGCCCACTATCACCATTACTATTCAATATTGTATTAGAAATGCTAGTTTTCTCAATAAGACAAGAAAAAGAGATTCAAGGAATTAGAGTAGGTCATGAGAAAACCAAATCATCACTCTTTGCAGATGATATGATGGTCTACTTAGAGAACCATAGAGAGTCAACTAAAAAACTATTAGCATTAATCCACAACTTTAGCAAAGTTGCAGGATACAGAATAAATCCACATAAATCATCAGCATTTTTATACATCACCAACAAAATGCAACTGCAAGAGATACAAAGAGAAATTCCATTGAAAATAACTTTCGATAGTATAAAATATTTGGGAATATATCTGCCAAGGGAAAGTCAGGATGTATATGAGCAAAACTACAAAACACTCTCCACACAAATAAAGTCAGATCTAAATAATTGGAAAAATATCAAGTTCTCTTGGATAGGTTGAGCGAATACAATAAAGATGGCAATACTACCTAAACTAATCTATTTATTTAGTGCTATACCAAACTCCCAAGAAATTATTTAACTGACCTAGAAAAAATAACAACATAATTCATCTGGAAAAACAAAAGGTCAAGAATTTCAAGGGAATTAATGAAAAAAAATGCAAATGAGGGTGGCCTAGCTGTACCAGATCTAAAACTATATTATAAAGCAGTGGTCATGAAAACCATTTGGTACTGGCTAAGAAACAGAGTAGTGGATCAGTGGAATAGGTTAGGTTCACAGGACAAAATACTGAAAGACAATAGTAATCTAGTGTTTGATAAACCCAAAGACCCCAGTTTTGGGGATAAAAACTCTCTATTTGACAAAAACTGCTGCAATAATTGGAAACTAGTCTGGAAGAAATTAGGCATTGACCCACACCTAACACCATATACCAAGATAAGGTCAAAATGGATTCATCATCTAGGCATAAAGAATGATATTATAAACAAATGAGAACAATGTAGGATGTGGAGACCTGTGGAGGGGGAAGGAATTTGTGACCAAAGAAGAACTAGAGATCATCATTAATCACAAAATATAAAAGTTTGACTATATCAAGTTAAAAAGTTTTTGTACCAACAAAATGAATGCAGACAAGATTAGAAGGGTAGCAATAAACTGGGAAAATATTTTTATATTCAAAGGTTCTGATAAAGGCCTCATTTCTAAAATATATAGAGAATTGAGTCAAATGTATAAGAATTCAAGCCATTCTCCAATTGATAAATGGTCAAAAGATATGAACAATTTTCAGATGAAGAAATTGAAACTATTTCTAGTCACATGAAAAGGTGCTCCAAGTCACTATTGATCAGAGAAATGCAAATTAAGACAACTCTGAGATACCACTACACACCTGTCAGATTGGCTAAAATGACAGGAAATGATAATGATAGCTGTTGGAGGGGATGTGGGAAAACTGGGACACTGATACATTGTTGGTGGAACTGTGAACGGATCCAACCATTCTGGAGAGCAATTTGGAGCTATGCTCAAAAAGTTATCAACTGTGCATACCCTTTGACCCAGCAGTGTTTCTACTGGGCCTATATCCAAAAGAGATTTTAAAGGAGGGAAAGGGACCCACATGTGCAAAAATGTTTTTAGCAGCCCTTTTTGTAGTGGCTAGAAACTGGAAACTGAAAGGATGCCCATCAATTGGAGAATGGCTGAATAAATTATGGTATATGAATGTTATGGAATATTATTGTTCTGTAAGAAACAACCAGCAGGATGATTTCAGAGAGACCTGGAGAGACTTGCATGAACTGATGCTGAGTGAAATCAGCAGAACCAGGAGAACATTATACACAGCAACAAGACTATACGATGATCAATTCTGATGGACATGGTTCTTCTCTTCAACAATAATGTGATTCAAACCAGTTCCTATTGTTTAGCGATGAAGATAGTAATATATATCCAGAGAGAGGCCTAAGGGAACTTCATTTCTTAAAGGAGAAGAAAAAGAAAGATTATCTCTTATCTCAAATTTCTTGCATCAATTCCTCTACCTACACAGTTATGCATTACTGCTCCATTTAGGAGAATAACATGAAAAATTCCCTAGCCCTGACTAGAAATTCAGGTTATAATATAATATTATCATCAGACTATTGACAATTAAATTTTTTACTTGAGGGCAATAAATCTCTTGGCTAAACATTTTATTTTCTATACTCTGCAGATAATATGGGCTAATAGATGCTTATTCTCTTTTATTATGTTTTCATTTACTTCAAGCTAAAGTTATTTTTAGATTTAAAAGTCAAGGAATTTTAAAATAATGTTTTTAGCAATTTTGGGGGGCATAAGAACAAAAATACTGTTAATTTCATTTCTTAATGTTTAACATAATTTACTTTTCTACTTTGTTTTCCACTAACAAAGGGACCTACATTTTATAATTTTTCCTACTATAGCTAGTTTTCATGCTCTAAATTGTGCCTTATATAGCTTATAGTTCTGGATGTCATATCCAAGATATCCCTCAAACATCTGCACACATCATTTATGTCTTACCTATATAGAGATGCATTTTTACAGAGCCAGTTTTTTAAAATATAAGACATAAAATTGGGGTTTTGGCAGTGGAATACCAGTATCTACAGGTAGTCATCTGCAGGTGTTTATATGATAGAAGCTGTGAAAGTCTGTGCAAAATAAAAGAAGCTATCTTCAGCAAAAGAATTTAATCTTTGTAAACTGTGGAAGAGGAAAGGGGAGAAAGAGATAAAGAGAGGGGAGGAGAGGAGAAGGGGAGACATTGAGATTAGAAAAGGATACGTGTCCATTTTTGTAATAAATGTTCTAATTGAATTTAGTTTCCATAAACTATCCCATGGTTGCCCACTTTTTTCACTATGACGGGGGGTGGATAGCTTACTATTCTAATATAACCAATCTAGAGTGGAATGTACAATACTTCTTCATGTGCTTTGTGCAAGAGTTGAAAGGTAATCAGTTTGTCAAGAATTTACCATGCTCCTACTATGTACCAGAGACTGTGCTAAATCCAAAAATGCTATTTTTAAGCATCTCTCTGACCTGTACTTCCCAGCCAGCAAAAGAAACCATGGAGTGAGTTGGAGTTAGAAACAACTTTTTATTTGTCAGAGAACATTTTTTAAAATCCTCTTTGCTGATGGCACTCAGATTTCCAGTTTAAGGGAGCACTTCCAATAAAATCTATAAGCATAGTAGAAGAAAGAAATTCTTCCCTCCATTTAGATAAGCATTATGAGAGTCCTAGGATAAATATCCATGAGAAATAGCTCTAAATGAAAGTCTCCATTCTGTTCCTTAAAGAACTTCCTATTTTCCCCAAAGATCTAGTTTGTCACTTAAGACTCAGAGAATTCTTAAAATGATGGTGATGAAGGTACTTTTCTGTCAGTAAAATTTTTTGCCCTTCTGGGAGACATAATTGCCTACTTTGTTTCAAGCCCTATTCCCATTCCCCTGATTTGCCATGTTGAAGATTCTCTAATTTTGGCCCAATTTGTGGTTTCTCTGGTTTTGATCTGGCCTGTTCTGGCTTCTCTGATATAGTAAGTTTTCTGAATCTACATTTTCTCTTATCTGCCAGTCAGAATTAGCTATGAAGGGATTATAGTCAAAGCTGGCAAGGAGAGAACATCACTACATGGCATCCTGGCTAGGAAGAATAAGTATTAAGTGATGGTGTCATAAGTGAAGATAAATAAGTGATATTCAAACTGAGGGCCAAAAATAAGAGAAATGGAAGATTTACTGTGCCAGTGGAGAGAAGTATTGAGGTTTGTAGGCTGGGATGCATATACTAAGGAACAGAATAGACCTGAGAGTGAAACTTCAGAATGAATCAAAGGGATCAGGAAGGCCAAGCAGTCAAATCAAACCAGGAAGGTAATTTGTCACACCTAGAGTCTACTGAGCTTGGGGCAAGGTCTGATAAGGCGTCTTTTTGTCACAGGTAGGTGGGTGCCAGCCACAACATATTAAAGGGGCCAGGTTCCCAGACACCGGAATCCACACACTATGCCTTGGTTCCTCTTATGTTGCCTTGGTTCCCATTTTCAAGTTTCCTTCTGTTGTGCATGGTTTGCCTTCACTGGTGAAGCACTGACATATGTCTCATCTTATTTTGACCCTTAAAGCTATTTTTAACCTTGTTTAAGAGCCAGATCTCTACAATGCTAACTCATCAGCATTGAGAATCACATGAACTAATCAATTGCAGTAGTTATACCTTCCATGTACCTCTGCTAATGGCCTATAAATCTAATTTTTCTGACACTTATCAGTCTTCCTGAACATTGAACAGTCATTTTGTTGATCATGGGTCTCACAACTTACAAAATTTTTTTGTTTTTATAGTATGGGTATTATATAAATCATTCTCCCAGTTCTGTTCATTTCAGTCTTCATTGGTGTATAAAAGTCCTTAAATTCTTCAATTTTGCAATATAGATGTTATAGTACAAATTGTTCTGATTCTGTTTACTTCACTCTGAACCAGTTTATGAAAGTCTTTCCATGTCTTTTGGAAATTATTTATTTTCTCATTTCACATAGAAGAATAGAACTCCAATAATATTCATATTCAATGACTTATTCAGCCATTCTTTATTTTAAAGGTCTCTGTTTAGTTTTACTTTTTTTTTTTTACCACCACAGAAAGAACTGTAGGTCTACATTGCCAAGTATGAATTGGTCAATTTAACTTAATAGTCTATAGGCATCTCAAATTCAAAATGTCTAAAATTAAACTTATCTTTTATCAATCCTTCTCTAATTCTCAATTTCTTTCTAGGAAATTACCATCCTTATAGTCACTCAAACCTACAATGTGGTATTATCCACTATGTCTTGCTTTTCTTTCCCTCATTTATTCAATTAATTTTTCAAATCTTATCCTTTTTTTCCTCTGTAATATCTTTCAACAATCTCTCTACTCATAAGGCCACCCTCCTTCTCATTTAGGCCCTCATCATCTTTTGCTTTGACTATTTTAATAAGCTACTAATCTGTTTCCCTGTCTCAAGTCTTTCTAAACCAGGGATTCTTAACCTGGTGTCTCTGAACTTGCTTTTTAAAAAACTGATGACTGATTCTAACACAATTGTTTTACTTTGTAATCTATGTATTTTATTTTATGCATTTAAACATTTTTTTTTTCTGAAAAGGGTTGATAGATTTCACCAGACTGCCAAAGATATTCATGCTACTTTTAAAAAAAGGATTAAGATTCCTGCTCTTAATTCATCCTCTACTTATTTACCAAAATGATTTTCCTAAAGTTCTGACTCAATTATTTTCCTGTTTTAGTGGGGAAAACTCTGGATCTCCATTACCTCTACAATATAATATAAACTACTCTCTAGCATTTAAAATTTTACAGACTTTTCTGCTTATAGACATTTCTTCAATATTCCTTTCCAAACCTTTTTGTCATTGAGACAAACTGCCGTTTCTATATGTGACACAGCATATCTTGTTACCCTTGTCACAATTGTGACAAGCATGAATCTGTTGGGCAGCTATATGTTGCAATGCATAGAGTATCAGACCTCGATTCAGGGATATTCATCTTGAGTTCAAATTCAGCCACAAACATTTACTAGCTGTGTGACTTTGGACAAGTCATTTAACCTTGTTTGTCTCAGTTTACTCATTGTGTAAAATGAAGTAGAGAAGAAAATGGCAAACCTTTCCAATATTTTTGCCAAGAAAATGGGTCATGAATAGTTGGGACATAATTACAAATACTGAATGTACTTTCATGCCTGGAACACATAAAAACAGAAAGAATTCAGGGATCACCCTTGAAAGAAATTCCAAAATAATACACAGGAATGACATAACTAAAATCCAGAGCTTCCATATCAAAGAAAAACATATTGCTAATGGGCAGAAAGAAAATGTTAAGGTACAAAAGGAACCACAATCATTATCATATAAGACTTGTCACCAAATACTCAAACAGAGAGGAAACCTTTAAATATATTCCAAAAGGCTTATGACCAAGAACAACTCCCTGAAAACCTGAATAAAACTGTACAGAGGGGAAAAATGAACCTTTAATGAAATACAGGACTTCCAAACATTCTTATTGAAAATCCTAGAGCTCAATAGAAACTTTGAAATGCAGTTAGGAATCAAGAGAAACATATAGAGGCAATTAGAAGGGCCTACATTATAATAGAAGGAAAAGAAGAAAATATCCATTTAGAACTATTATTTACCTCATTATGTCTTTCAAGGAATCTTGAATGATTTTAAGTGTGGATGGAAGTCATGTTGTTTGAAAAGATCTTTTTAAAGGCAGTATTTTTCTCTACCAAATCAGTTATTTTTTTGTGATTGGCAAATGTTAAGCACAATGTATTCTTTTATTTTCTGCATATTAGCTGCAAAATAACAAATATCTCAATATCACTTGTGAAAGCCTTCTTTTCTTCACTTATACATTCATAAAGGGTATATAGATGACTGCATATAGATTTTGTGTGGGCATATAAGCCTTGTTTGATATTTAGTAAAGTACAATATTTTTCCATGTCTTTGGTATCTTAACCTCCTTTCAGATTCATTTCATATTGATCCCACAACACCCTCACAATTGAGTATCCTCCACCATGAATCTATGTGGTGCAAAGGATAGGCCTTAAGTCAGGAAGATCCATATTCTTAAATTCAAATCCACCCACAGACATTTACTAGTTGTGTGACTCTGGGCTAATAATTTAACATTGTTTCCTTCAGTGTACTCATCTGTAAAATGAGGTGGCGAAGAAAATTGCAAATTTAATCCAATTCAGCTACAATTTTTTTTTATGTTCACTTTACTGCCATTTTTATCTCTGCTTATAAGCACATCTAAGTGCTGCTTTTCCTAATGAAAATAATAATAGCCTTTTTCCACATTTTGTTATTATTGATTGTATCCTCTTTTCACTTTGATCCTTAAATAACCTTGGAATGATTTCCCTTAATTAAATCTCTTGTAAGCTCTTGAAATCTGGTTTTTATGTGAAAAACAAACAAGAAAAATAAATAAAGTAAAGAAAATGTATCTTTGATCTGCACTTTCTCTGGAGATGGACAGCACATTTCACCCAAGAACTACAGAACTGTCTTAGATAATTGTATTGCCAAGAATAGCCAAGTTATTTAGGGTAGGTCAGTGTATACAATGTTCTCCTGATTCTGCTCATCTCACTTTGCATCTATTCATATAAGTCCATGTTTTTCATCTTATAATTTCTTTTTTTTTAATTTTTCTTTTCTTTTTGCTGAGGCAATTGGGTTAAATGACTTGCCCAGGATCACACAGTTAGGAAGTGTCTGAGAACAAATTTGAACTCAGGTCCTCCTGACTTCAGGGCTAGTGCTCTAACCACTGCACCACCTAGCTGCCCCAGCTTATAATTTCTTAAAACACTAATAGTATTCCAGAACAGTCACATTCAGCTATTCCCCATTGATGAACATACTATCCATTTCCAATTCTTTCTTTACCATCACAAAAAGAACTGCTATAAATATTTTTGTACAAAGAGGTTTTCCCCTTCCCCACTTTTTAAATCTCTTTGAGATATAGACCTGGTAGCAGTATTGTTGGTTCAAAAAATATGCACACTTTTATAGCTCTTGGGGCATAGTTCCAAATTGCTCTCTAGAATGGTTAAATCAGTATACATTTTCACCTATAGTACATTAGTGCTTTAATTTTCCACACTCCCAACATTTGTCATTTTCCTTTTTTTTTGTCATATTAGTCAATCTGACTGATGTGAGTTAGTAGCTCATAGTTGTTTCAAATTGTAATTATGTTATCAATAGTGATTTAGAGCATTTTTTTCATGTATCTATAGATAACTTTGATTACTTTGAAAACTGCCTATTCATATTATTTGGCTATTTATAAATTGAGAAATAACTTTTATTTCTATAAATTTGACTCATTTTTCTTTAAGTTTGAGAAATGAAGTCTTTATTAAAAAATAATTTTTTTCACAGTAATGCTTACCAACATGTATTTTCTTCCATCCTATTTTCCCTCTTCTTACCCTACTTTCTCTGTTTTTTTACCCTATCCATTATCAAAACTGTTTTGCTTCTGATTTTTACCTCCCTCATCATCTTTTATCCCCCTCCATCAGTTCAACCCCTCCCTTTCTTTTATTCCTTTCTCTTCGTACTTTCCTATATGTTAAAATATATTTCTACACCCAAGTTAGTGTATATATTATTCCCTATTTGAGCAAATTCAAATGAGAGTAAGGCTCATTTGCTTTCCTTCCTGCTTACACTATTTCCCCCTCCATTGTAGAATTTCTTTTAGGCTTCTTTTATGTCAGATAATTTATCCCAATATATCTTTCCCTTTATCCTTATTGCAGTGCATTTTTCTTTCTCATTCATTAATTTTGTTACTTTTTAGATAATCATACCATCACATTCAACTATATCTCTGCTTTCTGTATATGTACACTCCTTCCAATGTTCTTAGTAATGAGAAAGTTTTTAGGGGCTAAAGAATAAATTTCCTATGGAGAAATAAAAACATTTGAACCCTATTGAATCCCTTATGATTTATTTCCTGTTTCCCTTTATATGATTCTTGTATTTGAAAATCAATTTTTCTATTTAGCTCTGGTCTTTTTCTCAGGAATGCTTGAAAGTTCTCTATTCCATTAAATTTCTATTTATTTCCCTGAATTATTATACTCGGTTTCCTAGGTAGGTGATTCTTGGTTCTAATATTGGCTCTTTTGACCTCCTGAACGTCATATTCTAAGCCCTTTGATCTATTAATGTCAAAACAGCTAAGTCTTGTGTTATCCTGATTGTGGCTCTATGATTGCATTATTTCTTTTTGGTTGCTTGATCTGGGATCTCTGAAATTTAGCCCATATTATTCCTGGGAGTTTTCATTGGGGAATCTCTTTCAGGGGTTGATTGGTAGATATTTTCAATTTCCATTTTATTCTTTGAATCTAAGATATCATGGCAGTTTTCTTTAATAATTTCTTAAAAGATGATGTCTATACTCTTTTTTGATCGTGACTTTCAGGATGTTCAATAATTCTTAAATTATTTCTCTCCTGGATTTATTTTCCAGATTAGTTGTTTTTCCATTGAGACATTTCACATTTTCTTCTATTTTTTCATTCTTTTGATTTTGTTTGAGTGTTTCTTATTGTCTCCTTAAGTCATTAGCTTCTATTTGCCCCATTTTAACTTTAAGAAATTATTTTCTTTAGTGAATGTTTGTATATATATATATACATATGCATATATATATATGTATATATATATATATATATATTTTTTTTTTTTTTCCATTCGGCCAATTCTGCTTTTCAGGACATTCTTCTCTTCATTAAATTTTTTAGTTGTTTTACCATATGGCCTATTCTGTTTTTAAGGTGTTATTTTCTTCAGTATTTTTTGTGCTTTCTTTACCTTTGTTGGCTCTTTTTAAAATGATTTTCTTGAATCATTCTCATTTCTATTAATTTTTCCTCTACTTCTCTTACTTGATTTTTAAAATCCTTTTTGAGCTCTTCTATAGTTTGAGATCAATTCATATTTTTTGAAACTTTTGCAGGGATTTTGGCTTTGTCATTTCTCTTCTGAGTGCATATTTTGATCTTCCTTGTCACCATAGTAGGCACATCTTGAAAAGTACACAAAATAAAAGTATGCAGATATAATGTAGTCAAAATCCAGTTTCCATATCAAAGAAAAACATACTGTAAGCAGGCAGAATTAAAATCTCATTGAATTCTCCTTAGAATTTTACTACTTCTTTATTCTTTACAACAAAAGTTGAAGCATAAGTTGAATTATTTTTATGGTAACCTTTTTGCAAATAATTATCAATACTGAAATACAAGATGACCAAAGCCCTTGAAATCGTGTTCCTTCTTCCCTTTGCAGAATAATCAAACTATATATTCACTTCTAGCAAAGAGTAACTGTGACCCATTCTTACATTTAATTTCAGGCAGTTTAAGTGACATAGGGCATAGAATTCTGGGCCTGATGTCAGAAAGACCTCAGTTCAAATCCAGCCAAGATGCTAACTAACTGTGTGACCATGGTCAATGATGTGACCATGATCATGAACCTCTCTGCCTCAGTTTCCTTGTTTGTCAAATGGTGATAATATTATTTATCTCTCAGTATTATAATGAGACTCAAATGAAATAGTAATTATAAAGTCTTTCCTATAGTGCCTGGCACATGGTAAGTACTATATAAATGTAAGCTATTATTATTCATTTGTGGCAAAAATATCAAATATTTTAAAGAAAGATATATCACATTTTCATGTCAAACATGTTTATTTTATTAAATTGCAAATTACATAAGTAATAGAGTTTATTTTCCTATGTGATGAGTAACCTTAATAAGCTAGGAATGTTTAGGATGTACAGTATGAAAATAAGTTTAAAGCATACTTGAATGTTTTTGTAAAATATTTTCCTCACATTATTTTATGCTTGTTTACTATTATTAATTAAAGAATATAAATTATCATCTATTAAACAATTTACTTTTAATTTTAAAGTGAAACAAATTAATACAGGCTAGAACAGATAAACAAAATAGATTGCAAATTAATTTGGAACAGATATTGTATTGTTATATCATCTGACTACTGAAATTTAAGGAATGTTTATAATTAAAATAGCATCAGAAAAATTAAATTCTCAGATTTGATAGTGAACCTCCCTTAACAAAAATTGTATTTACTTTTTATATTTCATCTATTCAAAAAAGTGCCTTTACCTTTATTTATATACTAACCTTTAAAAGTATAAGGAGAATATTGTATAAAATGAAGCAATTCATTCAATATTGTGGAGTCCTATCTCACTAATTCTATTTAAAAAAAAAACGCTGAGCAAATTGATTTTTTGCCTCAGCTTTCCCACATCAGAAATGTTGATTACTCTGGTCCTACCTACTATTTAAGGACCAAAAAGTACATATGTCATTGTATGTATTGGTGAGAGCCCCACATATGAAGTCCAAGGATTTAGATTTGTATCCAGGCTTTACTACTTACCAATTGACTTCTGACCTTTCAGATCCTGTTTTTCCATTTGTCAAACAAAGACGGTAAACTAGAGAATGCCCAGATCACTTCTAGTTCCAAATCCTCTGTATCCTGCTGTCATTTTTATCACTAACACTCTTTAACTGAGAATTTTGTTGGAGAGAGCCTGTAGCAACCCCCAGAATGAGACCATTGGTCAAAGTAGGGAACTCAATGTATTGCCATGCATTTCTCTAGAAGATTTAACATTTTTGTAGGCTTCTTTATAAAAATTAACTGATTATATCTTTAATGGTGAATTTCAGATAAAAGAGAGGAAAAACTTCTATATTCTAAGAAAAATCATTTCCTCTGAGAGGAGGGGAAGAGAAGAGAATTAAGAGAGAAATGTGTAAACCAATTTAGTGAGATTAGAAGTTCTTTGAACAGCTTTGTAAAGGGGACAAAAGTTTGATTAGTTTACAAAAAGGCATATAAATTACAAAGACAATCAGAACCTTACTCTTCACCACATAAACTCAGCAGCCTGCAACATGTCTATTATACTTTGATACTGCAAACTTTTCTCTAACATCATAATCAATGGACATATTTTCCTCATTTTTTACACTAAAGTTTCACTGTACAACTATTGAGATCTTTCCTTATAACACAGGGAAGTGTATTGATAATTCTCTCTCTTTCTTACATGAGTGATGAACTAACAGTACTACTTTCATAGGCCTGTGGACCCTAGAGATGACTATAACCTGTTATTGATCAGCTGATTGAAGATAAATGGCAAAGTTCCTTGTATTGCAGATTACATCATTAACATGGTCAGTAAACCATGAATTGTTCAATAAGACGTTTATCTTTTTTCATTTTACTTCTGCTCTTTTATCATTTTTTATTATAAAGGACAAAATTACCCACACTAACAAGAAAAATCAGTTTTAAAGAGATCAGAGGAAGGTAAAGTAATATGTGCAAAGTTGTCAGAAATAACTGAATGAAATCTGATGGCTTGATGATATTTAGTTGTTTTTTTTAACTGAAGGAAATATAGAATTTTGACAATCATTTTTCTTTCTCTTTTTTTCTTCCAGTTTCCATTTGCTGCATGTTTATTAGAAGCAATAATGGAAAAAATAAATGAGAAGAAGAAACTGGTTGAAGACTTTATTAAATTTATGAAAGCTGTTGGATAACACTGAAATGGACTGTTTTTCAAAAAATAGTTTTTTTAATGTGGTATGATTGGAAAAAACATGAATTATAATCTGATACAATAACTATTCCAACTATCAATAGTCAGGTTCAATACAAAAAAATAGGAGTCTGTGAAACTAATTAATTGTCAAACAAATGAAATTAATTAGGTGTATAACCATTTGAAAGGAAATAGTGTAGCATTTGATTGTTGAATACAAATATTGCCACAAATCAATGCAGACTTAAAAATGATTTTCCTTCCAGTGCATTTGAAGTCCAAACAAGCTGAGAATATACAAATTGACAAGTATATAGAGGAACCAGCAGATAATAGGAATTTATAATGTTGAATTTTTAGGAAGAAAAAATACTGAGAATATTTTTTCTGTTAACAAGACTGCAAGTTATATTGTCTTTTGTAGAAGTTACTAGATAGTTTGCTTTGTAAACAAATATAAAATAAAGCATCATAAGTTAAGTATAAGCTATTAATAAAGTAATAAATTGTATGGTCCAATTGTATTTGTTCTCATTGAATCATGTAGGAAGTATTCTTTTCTAATATATTTTGCAAAAATAAAAATATTGTTTTCTTTTTTGGTCAAAATTTTGTGTGGTCATATAAATTATCCTGGGACCACAGACCCAGGATATAAAAGGCCTACAAAAGTCAAGTTGTGGACAGATAAGTATTTTAAAGAAAAATAAAATCTCAATCCACAATAGTAACAATAATAAAGTATTATACTTATTGAAGTGACAAAATTCAGTCACAAAAGACTTATCATGTTTGTCATGTTGGAAGGATGGTGAAAGATCTATAAAAGTGAGCTCCACTAGAGCCTTATCTTCAGTAAAATCTTGGCTGCTGCTGTTCCCTTGAGAACACTGCAGTGACCTTTACCCCTCTTTGTTATGAAGCTATTATGAAAATAAAATGAGATTACAGATGCCCAAGAATTTTGAAAATTTAAAAGAATGATTCAATTACAAAGTATTTATTACCTGGAGGGCAACATAGACGAGATTTGTAGCTACAGAATGTCAAGATGCCTTCTCTGTGAAAATGGTTGACTGCTTAAAATTGTATTATTGTCACTATTCATTAATTCAACTCCCATTTTTAGTTTGCTTTATGTAAAAAAATTTTCATTTTAGTTTGTGAATACATAATTAAAAATTTCTCAAATTCTATCAGACATACATAGATAATTCACATAGTCTTTTGCTTTTCTTATATCATACTCACAAATAAGGTAACCTTCTCCCCATCAGTTAACAAATAGAAAATCAGAAGTTGGAGAACTTCACTTCAATAGATTTTTAAGGGTGTAAAAGGGAGGCAGAGGACACAGGTGCTTGTACCTAAACTACCTTTATGCCATGCATTATATTACAAAGGTGTTCCAAAATAAGGTACTTGCTTCCCCCTTTAAAGTGCTTCTCCATTTGATTTCCTCATCACTATTAATGACACTCGAATCAATTCTGATGGACATGGCTCTCTTCAACAATGAAATGTTTCAAACCACTTTCAATTGTTCACTGAAGAAAGCCATATATACTCAGAGAGAGGGATGTGAAATGTGGACCACAACATAACATTTTCATGTTCTCGATTGATGTTTGCTTGCATTGTTTCCTTTATCTGATTTTTCTTTCTTGTAGATACGATTTTTCTTGCACAACAATGATAAGTGTGGAAATATGTATACATATATTCGATTTGCCAAGTATTTTATCATAATTAACATGTAGTGGATATCCTGCCATCTAGGGGAGGGGTAGGGAGTAGGGGGGAAAAATTTGTAACAGAAAGCTTTGTAAGGGTTAATGTTGAAGAATTACCCATAATATGTTTTGCAAATAAAAAATAATAATAAAAATAATAATTCAAGAGGCAGATGATAAGCCAAAGGAGACTGATTAATTAGTATATAAGTAAAGAACCAAGGGAAAGAAATATAGAAGTCAAGGGAAGAAAGATTATCCAGCAGGAAGGAGTAGTCTGTAGAAAGCATATGGATTTAGAAAAGAAAATTAAGTTTAATAGTTGAGCTAGAACAATTAAAAACACAACAGCTTGCTATGCTTCAATCCCTTTTTCAATTAAGAAATAGCATTTAAACCACTTACCCTATAAGAAATAGAAACATAAAGAGGAAATGTCTTAAATCACCTGGGGAAGGGTTGCCATATTGTATAAGAAGCTTTGCATCCTAATCATATATTAATAGATATCCTAATAGATATGATTTACTGAAGATACAAAATAAGACATTTTCTGATATGGTCAATAGGGATATATGTTATGCTTGATTATGCATCTTTAATAAAGATTTTTGGTTTTCTTTTTTATTAATTTTCTTTATTAATTGATAGTAGGTGGAAGAAATGGAAAAAGGATAGAATAGCCAAAAAAGAGCATAGTTGAAGAATTTTTAAATCAATAGAATGTAATAGAAAAAGATCATAAAGATTAACCACAGATAATCAGGATGGCTTTGAAAATAGCATGTTAAATTTATTATATACTTTAAGAGAAAGCAAGCTACATATAATAGACACATGCCATTTCATATGCATTCCCTTTTTTTGTGGTACTATATATGTTGTAGAAATGCCCATTTTATTAAATTTATAATTTTTAAAGCCTTATTCAGTTTTTGCTTAAATTTCTGCCCTATCCCCTACTTAATTGCCTCAGACAAGACACTCCATCTCCTTCCTACAAATCTTCTCAAAGGTTACCTCCATGCCTGTAATGTTCTCCCTCCTCATCTTTGCTTTTTGCCTTCCTTTGTGTCTTTCCTTCAAGTCTCAGCTAAGATCTCACCTTCTACAACAAACTTCTCCTGATTTTCCTTAATTCTACTGCCTTCTCTCTGTTGCTCATTCCAATTTATCCTGGGTGTATTTAGTTTATGCCTACTTGTCTGCATGTGCATAATCTCTATTGGATTATGAGTTTCTAGAAAGCAGCAGCTATTTTTCACCTTTTGTTGGATTCCCAGCTCTCATCACACAGAGTTTGATATTTGGTTTGTGCTTAACAAATGTTTATTGATTATTAACTAATACCCTCTTCAGCAATAAGAGTTACTGATCTCAGATTAATTCATTATGACATTCTCCAGAAGGACTTCAAATTTCTTCCTCTTCTCATTCCTTAAATGTTAGTCTTATCTCCACTTCCCAGAAGGTTATCTGTAATCCTACTTTAGACTAAGAGTAAGGCCATTCATCTATGCCTCATGTGCTAATAGTGCCCTCCCTCTATTAATTAGCTCCAATTTATCCTAAAGAATGTATGAATATATAGCATTTGTATTTATATTCAACAAGAGGAAATAAAAGATATGAAATGGATTAAAAAAACCCATGAAAATAATAAACAAGATGTTGTCTCCTCCAGTAGACTGTAAGTTTATTGAAAGGGACTATCTTTTGTCCTTTTTATCTTTTAGTATTTAGCATAAAGCTTGGCACAAAGTAGACATTTAATAAAAGCTTTTTGAGCAATTTCCCTCTTAAAGAACTGCCTGGGTCAATATATGTGGTCTAGCCAACCCATTTTCCTTTTTTTTTTTTTTTTTTTCTAAGTAAAACTTCATCCCTGGCCAGGAACCTGTCACCATAGTCCAGAAATATAAATCCCATTTTAAAATCTTTCCTTCCTCTTCTCCTACTTATCTCTTCTTGAACTGTAACAGAAATGAAAACACTACTGATACCCCCTGAAGGCTTAGATTTTTGCTATTTTGTAATAGTTAATAATGCTGTCTAGTCTCCTTTTGCCAGTATCACTTATCCAGAAATAGATAGTATAGTTCATCCACTTTAAGAAATCTTAGGAGATTCTTCGTATTCTTTCTGAAGACTAAAAATATTTATATTAGCTTTTTCAGGTCAATATATTATCATATCTTAGCAAGAAAGCCACCAGCCATCACTACTTGTTTCCTTTTCCTCTGACCCTTACTAGGGTGCTCTCTTATCTGACAAGACCCATGAATAGATCCACATCGTTATTCTTTGGAGTACAAATAGGTTCTTCCCTCTTGAGACAGTTCTTTAGTTTCTATAAGAGTGATTTCTCCTGATTCTTCCACTGACTTATTATTCCTTTTAAATCTCCTTCCATTGTTTATCTTTCTAGTTCATCCTAAATGCAGGATGTCTTACCATAAACTCAAACCCAACATGTCCAAAACTGAATTTCTCTAATTGATCTGTTTGGTTCACCTACTGTCTTCTCTGATCTATTCTTCTCACCCCTGCCAAGATATTCAGCTCTGACAACACCATTCTCTTGCTTAAAAATATTCAGTGGTTCCCTAGTGCCTATAGGATAAATTACAAACAGTCCAATATTTAAGACTTTTCTCCCATTTGTATCAAACCTACCTTTCTTCACATTTTACAGTATCCTCATCAAAATCTTTCTCTTCTTTCAAGGTGCAGCTCAGATGGTACCTTGATTTCCAAAATTACCAATCTTATTTCAATCCTTGATGAAAATTATCCCTCTCCCCCAATTTTCTGATGGTATCTTGTCTTGCTTTCTTCTTTGTCCTTATTGCATTCTACTTTGTAGAAATTTATTTATTCTGTCTTTCCACTAGATTATAAGTTCCTTAAAAATAAGGAGAATGCCAATATACATATGTATGTTTTAATGCCTAAAAGAAGGGCTTGCACAAAATAGAATTAGAAATAGTTATCAAATTGATGTAAATTAAACAGTGGAGGAAGTTTAGTATGAATATATGTATTGTTACACTCAGAATAAGGATATTCTAAAGGGAAATACTGTCCAGTATGATTGAAAATCAAACAAGTCAATGGCAAGGTGATGATAATAGTACAACTTTCACTCTAATATAGGGAAGACACTATTATTATGGGGGTAGTGGAAAAAAAGAATGATGAAGAATCAGAACAAGGTTTAAAATCTGGGCTCTCACATTGAATAGACACTAGATATGGTGCAGTGTATAAATATCTTTATCTTTCTGAGTCTAGGCTTAGTTTCTTTATTTGCAATGGATATAATATGAGTATTGAGGTCAGGAAGTTTTGAGTTTGAATCTTCTTCTGACTTTGGGGAAGGCACTTAATTTGAAATTTAACTGTCTGCCTCAGTTTCCTGAATTACAAATTATAAGTTATAAACTACTACCTCCTTCCCAAGGTTGTTGTGAGGATCAAATAAGATAATATATGTAAATCGTTTTGTAAACCTTAAGACACTATAGAAAATTTTGTTACTATGCTAATTACTGTTAAAATGGGAACCATCATAGTAATCTATATTTTCCAGAATTGTTATATTGCTTTGTAAATAGAAATAGGAATTATTATTCTAATGATAATAATAAACTAACACTTAGCATCTTACCAATGTTGTATTTTATTGACACAACATCCCTGGATCAAGGTAAAAACTTAGAAAAGGACAATAGCATCAAAATAGCTACACACAGAATCTTCAAAAAATGTAATTTGGTCTTAGGCTCAAAAAGAATTCCTTGGAGGACTTAAAAAGAATTTTAGGAAGCAAATTAGAGAAGTGGAAGAAAATTTCAGAAAAGTAATGGGCACAATGTAAGAGAATCCTGAAAAAAGAGTCAATAGCATGGGAAAAGATATATAAAAATTTACCGAGGAAAATAATTCCCTAAAAAATAGAATTGGCCAAATCAAGAAGGAAGTAAAAAAAAACTCACTGAAGAACATTCCTTAAAAATTAGAATTGAACAAGGGGAAATGAGTGATCCTATGAGATGTCAAGATATGATAAAACAAAATTAAACAAAAACAAAACAATAGAAAAAAATGTGAAATTTATCAATGGAAAAACAACTGACCTAGAAAATAGAGAGATAATGTAAAAATTATTGGATTATCTAAAAGCCATGATTAAAAAAAAGTCCTGGACAACATTTTTCAAAAAATTATTAAAAAAAAACTCTGCTCTGATACATTAGAACCAGAAGGCAAAATTGAAATTGACAGAATGCATTGATCACCACCTGAAGGAAATCCCAAAATGAAAACTCCCAGGAACATCATAACTAAATTAGAGCTAATAAATCCAGGAGAAACTATTGCAAGAAGCCAAAAAAGAAGCAATTCAAATATTGTAGAGGTACAGTCAAGATTCCACAGGATTTGACAGCTTCCACATTAAAGAACTGCAAAGTTTGGAATATTATATACTGGAAGGCAAAATATTTAGGATTTCAACAAAAAATCATCTAGCCAGCAAAATTGAATATAATCTTAAAAAGGGGGAAATGAATATTTAATGAAATAGAGGACTTTCAAGCTTTCCCTCTTAAAATGCCAAAGTTGAATAAAAATTTTGACCTCCAAATACGATTCAATGGAAACATAAAAAGATAAAAATGAAAGAAGAAAGAAAAAAAATAAAAAAATCAATTTGGTTACTGTTTATATTTCTATGTGGCAATATAATGCATTAACAACTTTATTACTATAAGGGCAATTAGAAGGTGTATATGTACACGGAGAATGTGGAAATAAAGTAGATTTGATTGAAAGATATTCTTACCCCCCAAAAAATAAATAGATGAAAAGAAAATTGCACCAGAAGAAGGATGAAGGAGATCAAATGGGGTAGATTATACCTCATAAAAGAAGCATGAAAAAGTTATAATTGAGGGGATAATGGAGATAGTTGTGGTGGACAAAACTTAAACCTAACTCTTGTCAAAACTGATTCAAAGAGGAAATAACATAGACACTCAGTTGAAGATAGAAATCTATCTTATCCTAGAAGTCATTAAAAGGGATGGAAGTAATAGAAGGAAGAAGGGAGACTGATAAAAGGGAAAGTATATATACGTACATATATTTAGGTACCTTGCTTTATTTCACATTAAACTTGAATTGTTGTCTACAAAGCAAAACCAACCATTTTTAATGATGAGCCTCAAAGATCCAGGCTCTTTGTCAAGACAATTTGTCCTTTTTCATGGGTCAAGAGGACTTGGTTTTATTTTTTATTATTATTATTTTTTTATTACAACTTTTTATTTGCAAAACATATGTATGCGTAATTCTTCAACATTAACCCTTACAAAGCTTTCTGTTACAAAA